>CM065722.1:85238596-85363596 GCA_033310375.1 Conus canariensis | reverse complement strand
CTGCTTTCCGTTTTTCATCTATGCCTTTCTTCCTTCATCTGTAGCTTCCTTTCGTCATTCAATCCTATTTTTCTTCACTCATTCATTTCTGTCTTTCCTCCTCCATTCTTTTCTTTCATCCACTTTTGCCGTCCTTTCTTCTCCTGTTCCTACCATGCTTGCCTCAGTCAGTCCTTCCTTCTGTCCTTCCTTTCTTTTCTCCCGTTTTCCTTTTTTTTAATCCATACTTGTTTCCATCGTTTATTGCTGTCTTGCTTCCATTCTTTCGTCGTTCGTTCCTTCCTTTTTTTCCCTTGTTTCATTCCTTTACTTTCTACCTTCCTTGAATCCAGTCTTCCTTCCCCGCCAATTTAGGATCTTTGATATCCTGTTCCTTTTCTCTTCCTCCCTTCCTCAGTCCCTTTATTCCTCCATCTCTCTTCCTCTCTTCCTCAATACCTTCATTCCTCCATCTGGCTTTCCTTTATCTTTGCTCATGTAATCACTCTCCTTACCATCTTTAATCATTCAATCCACCTGGTTTTCCTTTATATTTGCTCATTTAATCAATCTCCTCCGGTCCATCTTTGATCGTTCAGTCCACCTGGTTTTCTTGTATCTTTGCTCATTTAATCAATCTCCTCCGGTCCATCTTTGATCGTTCAGTCCACCTGGTTTTCCTGTATCTTTGCTCATTTAATCAATCTCCTCCATCTTGGATCGTTCAGTCCATCTGGTTTTCCTGTATCTTTTGCTCATTTAATCAATCTACTACAGTCCATCTTCGATCGTTCAGTCCACCTGGTTTTCCTGTATCTTTGCTCATTTAATCAATCTCCTCCGGTCCATCTTCGATCGTTCAGTCCACCTGGTTTTCTTGTATCTTTGCTCATTTAATCAATCTCCTCCGGTCCATCTTTGATCGTTCAGTCCACCTGGTTTTCCTGTATCTTTGCTCATTTAATCAATCTCCTCCATCTTGGATCGTTCAGTCCATCTGGTTTTCCTGTATCTTTGCTCATTTAATCAATCTACTACAGTCCATCTTCGATCGTTCAGTCCACCTGGTTTTCTTGTATCTTTGCTCATTTAATCAATCTCCTCCGGTCCATCTTTAATCGCTCAGTCCACCTGGTTTTCCTGTATCTTTGCTCATTTAATCAATCTCCTCCATCTTGGATCGTTCAGTCCATCTGGTTTTCCTGTATCTTTGCTCATTTAATCAATCTACTACAGTCCATCTTCGATCGTTCAGTCCACCTGGTTTTCCTGTATCTTTGCTCATTTAATCAATCTCCTCCGGTCCATCTTTGATCGTTCACTCCATCTGGTTTTCCTGCATCTTTGCTCATTTAATCAATCTCCTCCGGTCCATCTTTGATCGTTCAGTCCATCTGGTTTTCCTGTATCTTTGCTCATGTAATCACGCTCCTTACCATCTTTGATCGTTCAGTCCACCTGGTTTTCCTGTATCTTTGCTCATTTAATCAATCTCCTCCATCTTGGATCGTTCAGTCCACCTGGTTTTCCTGTATCTTTGCTCATTTAATCAATCTCCTCCATCTTGGATCGTTCAGTCCACCTGGTTTTCCTGTATCTTTGCTCATTTAATCAATGTCCTCCACCTTGGATCGTTCAGTCCACCTGGTTTTCCTGTATCTTTGTTCATGTAATCAGTGTCCATCTTGGATCGTTCAGTCCACCTGGTTTTCCTGTATCTTTGTTCATGTAATCAATGTCCTCCATCTTGGATCGTTCAGTCCACCTGGTTTTCCTGTATCTTTGCTCATGTAATCAATGTCCTCCATCTTGGATCGTTCAGTCCACCTGGTTTTCCTGTATCTTTGCTCATGTAATCAATGACCTCCATCTTGGATCGTTCAGTCCACCTGGTTTTCCTGTATCTTTGCTCATGTAATCAATGTCCTCCATCTTGGATCGTTCAGTCCACCTGGTTTTCCTGTATCTTTGCTCATTTAATCAATGTCCTCCATCTTGGATCGTTCAGTCCACCTGGTTTTCCTGTATCTTTGCTCATTTAATCAATGTCCTCCATCTTGGATCGTTCAGTCGTTCGCTTCCTGTCTCTGTGCAGATCTGTTTCTTCCAGAGCACCATTTTGTGCTCGGCTCTCTTCGTCACCCTGATGACGTCAGACCGGTACTTCAAGATCGTTTACCCGTTCCTGTACCAGCGGGTGTGCAGCGTGGACATCTACCCTTTGCTGATCAGTTCCAGCGTCTACCTGTTCTCTTTCCTCGTCGGCTTCATGCCTCTGATGGGGCTTGGCCTCAGAGACGACATTGAAGACGAAGACTGGCAACTCTGCAGTTATTTGCAGGTCAGACAGTAGTTATCTTTTGTCCTTGTTGAAGTCGTCGTTGTTGTGAACATTATTGTAATTATCACTTTCATCAAAGCAGCACTGTCAGTATAATAATCATTTTTTCCTAATCTAGAGAGCCCTGTTTATATTATTGGTACTGTCGTTATTTTGTATTATTATCTCAGGTATTGGTATAGTGTTACAGAAGTCAGTTCCATCTTTTCTGGGTCTGCAGAAGTCCTTTAGAATTCAATGTATTAATTTCTGGATCTGTCGTTTGTTCGACTAGTGCGACCACAACTTTCTAGTTCTGTTAAACCTTTAAAAAGTCAGTTCACAATAGTCCAAGCCTGACAAACCTTTAAGAAGTCAGTACACAATGTTGTGGGTCTGACAAACCTTTAAGAAGTCAGTACGCAATGTTCTGGGTCTAACAAACCTTTAGGAAGTCAGTACGCAATGTTCTGGGTCTGACAAACCTTTTAAGAAGTCAGTACGCAATGTTCCAGGTCTAACAAACCTTTAAGAAGTCAGTACGCAATGTTCCAGATCTAACAAACCTTTAAGAAATCAGTACGCAATGTTCCAGGTCTAACAAACCTTTAAGAAGTCAGTACGCAATGTTCCAGGTCTAACAAACCTTTGAGAAGTAAGTGCACAATGTGTTGGGTCTGCCCAATCTTTGGAAAGTCAGTTTGAATTGCCCATGCCTATCAATTGCCCATGTAAATTGTCCATTTTTATCAATTGCCTATGTCTCTCAATTGCCCATGTCTATCAGAGCTTTAAGAAGCCAGCTTAAAAGTTTCTGAATCTTTCAGTCCTTTATATAGTTTATAATTTAAAAGTTTCGGAATCTTGCAGTCCTTTATAAACTTAGTTTATAATTTTCTGGGTCTCTCTGTCCTTTAGAAATTTAGTTCATAATTTTCTGGGTCTCTAATGTCCTTGAAAAACTTACTTAGGTATTTTTTGTATGTGTTTGTCCTTTAGAAGGTCATTTTACTCTTTTCTGGGATTTTCAGAATCTGGTGGGTGTGTGTGTGTGTGTGGGGGGGGGGGGGAGTCTGGATCAACTGATCCTTTCAAAACTTACTTCTTTATTTTCCAGTCTACATGTGCACCAGACCTCCCATCCCATCTCTTCAAACCAAACAAAGACGTATCCTATCGTCCCATCTCTTCAAACCAAACAAAGACGTATCCTATCCTCCCATCTCCTCAAACCAAACAAAGACGTATCCTATCCTCCCATCTCTTCAAACCAAACAAAGACGTATCCTATCCTCCCATCTCTTCAAACCAAACAAAGACGTATCCTATCCTCCCATCTCCTCAAACCAAACAAAGACGTATCCTATGAGGCGGAACAAAGACGTATCCTATGAGTGTGAGGCGGAAGTTGTCAAGAAAAGGACGAGTCATTCCATTCTTACTTTGCACAAACACCCACTCCCATCCCCATCCACCTCTCCATCTTCTCTTGTTCAACCATCCACCTCTCCATCTTCTCTTGTTCAGCCATCCACCTCTCCATCTTCTCTTGTTCAGCCATCCACCTCTCCATCTTCTCTTGTTCAGCCATCCACCTCTCCATCTTCTCTTGTTCAGCCAGTCAGTCATACAGGGACAGGATACAGGTACCAAAAGTGGTATTATCCATATGATAAGGGCGTGTTGACTTTAAAAAAAAGTGTGAAACATATGGACAGCCTACTTTTATTGAGGTACAAAATCTGGAGAAGACAATTCCTGGCGAGAACACACCTGGACAGGGTGAACTTATGCCGGCACCGAGCTCCTGACATAGTAGTAATATGCTTAAACCCTTCGTTACTGTGCGAACTTCTTACAAAAAGAGCTAGTCATTAATCCATAGCAGACCTAGCCTGAACCCCAAATCAGAAGTTAACCGACCACCACAGTCAGGAGGTCGTAAGTCCTATTGCCCACAACGACATGTGTTTGATGTGTCATCTACCCAGAGACTTTTTGTGATGACGTTTCTTCAAAACAGTGTGAAGGACCAGATGAAGGTGACCTCAGAGGCTGAGAAGAAAGGGCCAGAGAAGTTCTGGGAGGACCAAAAGCACAACAAAGCGCCTTCAGCAAAATAGAGTCTGGAAGTAGATGGAGCAAAAAGAGTCTGGAAGGGGAAAGAGCAAAATGAAGAACCCAAGACTGCTTCTTTTAGAGTCCCCTTCCAGTCCACCAGGAAACTGTTCGAGCAGCCAAACTTATGGACATTCACAATGGCAAAAAAAATCAACTCTCGGGCAGCATCTCAAGAAAAGAAATTCCGATCCTCAGAGTGAATTTCTACTTGAGATCCGGGGCTTGGTATGGCCTGCAGCGTCGGTTACAGGGCACACCGGCTGAGGTAAAGAAAGTGGTGAAGACAGCTGTGGCCAAACTTCAGGTTGAACCTGATAGAATACCCTTCCTGCTGTGTAAGAAATGCCCCATATCCCTTGACGAGGATGGAGGCCCTGATAGAATACCCTTCCTGCCGTGTGAGAAATGTCCCATGCCCTTGACGAGGATGGAGGCCCTGATAGAATACCCTTCCTGCCGTGTGAGAAATGTCCCATGCCCTTGACGAGGATGGAGGCCCTGATAGAATACCCTTCCTGCCGTGTGAGAAATGTCCCATGCCCTTGAATGGCTCCACAGAGTGGTGGAATCAACATGGAGGAACTGAAGACCAGTGAGCAGTGAAGGCCAGCTGGTGGTCTGTACATCTACAGAGCAAACTTGGACAGACGCTAACCAACACCAGTCTACATGTATCACTTCTGAACGTTGAAAGGAGAATCTCTGTTTTTTCCCTCCAACCTATTTGTCCACATTAAAAGAATTCTTTTAACTTTTACCCTTTTTTTTAAGGTCGGACCTCCATCCTCCTCTTTTTTTTCTCACCCTTTTCTTTCTCCCTCCAACAAGTGTCCACAACTTTCGCACAACATGCAAGTCTGTATGCTCTTTTACTAAAGAATATTCTATGGCGGACGTTTAGTGTGTTGGTGCTCAATATAAAATTGAAGGGAGAATGTCCATTTCTGTTGTGGCAACGAGGCTGACTCGATACATGACGGCAGCATGTACCTGGGGATGTCAGTCCAGAAAGGAGACATCCCGGGAGTGTCTGGTGGTGCAGCAGATGCCGTTGTCTTTTTCAAAGTACTACAACGAGCTGAGGCAGAGAAACGGGACCTCGACGTGGTCTGGCTGGATCTGGTCAATGCATGTGGATCAGTTCTACGCAAGATGGTTCAACTGGCTATCAAGACGCAGAAAGGCCCAGGCAACATCTCAACTGAAGAAGTAGCTCCATGGCTTCTCAGTGAGCTTCTTCACAAAGGAGCAGGCACCAGACTGCATCCATTTGGAAGTCAGCATAGCAGCGGGCTGTGCCAGTTCTCCATTGCCGTTAGTGCTGGCAATGGAGGTCATCTTGACAGCAGTCATGAACCACAGAGGTTCAGCAGACCTTCGAAATGGATATATCAAATGCCCCCTTTAAAAGCCGTTCATGAATAATCTAGCAGTCCTTTTTACCAAGGAAGATGAATCACACAGTATACTAAAGTGATTCAGATACGTTCGTTGCTTCACCAAGGTACCCTTTCTGATTCTAACCAATATGAGTCTATCTATGGGTGTGGACGATGGCACAGATCGTATTACACTTGTCTGTTTCAACAGTTCCAAAGTTGCAGCTGTTGCAATCAGCTTCAGCTATTCTCTTATAGTACAGTTTGAAAGCTGAATTCTACTTCAGAAACAACACAAACTGTCACCTTTGTCCCAACCTTTTTACTGGTCTTTTTCAGTACAATTTTCCGGTCAACCGCCATGAACACTGTATTTGTAACGTATGAAAAATATTTAAACTCAATATTTCAAAATTTCCTAGGAGTAAATCATGTTTTTGTTCCTCTACTTGCGCCTATACTACACAAACTTTGCAGCACTTTTGCCTTTCCGTTCTGTCTCTGTCTGTCTGTCTGTCTGTCTGTCCTCTCTCTCTCTCTCTCTCTCTCTCTCTCTCTCTCTCTCTCTCTCTCTCTCTCTCTCTTCTCTCTCTCTCTCTCTTAGCTCAGAAAATCAGGTTAGTTGACTGTAGCTGACAGATTTTTCTTCCAGTCATTATTTCCCACTTCTCTGTCAGTGAGCAGCTTTGTGCCGCCCTCCACCTCCTTCCTGTCCCCCCCCCCCCCCCCCCCCGCCCCCCTCGTCATCTCCGTCCCCACTCTCGTCTCTTATCCCATTGCAAATGGTACCGTGAAACAGTCTTGCTCATGTTATCTGTTCTTTTTCAGACTGATGCCATGTCGAGCGCAGTGAAACAGTCTTCTCCATGTTGTCTGTTCTCTTTCAGACTGTTCTCATGCCCAGCACGGTGAAACAGTCTTCTCCATGTTGTCTGTTCTCTTTCAGACGGGTAGCATGTCCAGCACAGTGAAACAGTCTTCTTCATGTTGTCTGTTCTCTTTCAGACGTTTAGCATGTCTAGCACAGTGAAACAGTCTTCTCCATGTTGTCTGTTCTCTTTCAGACTGTTCTCATGCCCAGCACGGTGAAACAGTCTTCTCCATGTTGTCTGTTCTCTTTCAGACTGTTCTCATGCCCAGCACAGTGAAACAGTCTTCTCCATGTTGTCTGTTCTCTTTCAGACGGGTAGCATGTCCAGCACAGTGAAACAGTCTTCTCCATGTTCTCTGTACTCTTCAGACTGTTCTCATGCCCAGCACGGTGAAACAGTCTTCTCCATGTTGTCTGTTCTCTTTCAGACGGGTAGCATGTCCAGCACAGTGAAACAGTCTTCTCCATGTTGTCTGTTCTCTTTCAAACGGGTAGCATGCCCAGCACGGTGAAACAGTCTTCTCCATGTTGTCTGTTCTCTTTCAGACGGGCAGCATGTCCAGCACAGTGAAACAGTCTTCTCCATGTTGTCTGTTCTCTTTCAGACGGGCAGCATGTCCACCACACTGTGCTCTGTTACGTTGCAGATTGTGGAGGCCATCTTCCGTATCCCTTTCCTGGTGCTGCTGTTTGTGCCCATCGTGTCTGCCGTGTCGTTCTACACCAAGATCTTCCTGGTGGCCCAGTCCCACATCAGGAACATCGCCAAGACCCAGGGAGGACCCAGTCAGGTGCCCAGGGCCCGCTACATGAAGATGATCTTCATCATGGCCGGCTTGTATTTCATTTTCTACATCCCCCCAGGTAACGGTCCTTTGGTGTGTGTCAGTGTGTAGACAGAGGTTGGACAGGTCGTCTGTGTGGGAGGGAGGGAGCGGTGAGGCATGCGGTGATTCATGGGTGTATCGGAAAGCTTCGCCAAGTAACTCATGTCTTCATGCACCGTGTAGGCTTACACATGGAGTCAAAAGACTCAAAACGAGTGGTTGACATCGACAGTGCGAATTGTAAAAGAATTTTAAGGACTCCGCCGAATAACGTAGACAAACGAATCACAAGACAAAACACGACGCGTTTGGAAATCGTAGGTCTTCTGCAGGCACGATACACAACACTCAGGACAACGAAACTGAATGAGCAATCACGAAGAAGAAGAAGAAGAAGAAAAGTGATTTCTCGTTCGTTTTCGTTGTCCTGAGTGTTGTGTATCTTGCCTGAAGAAGACCTAAGAGGTCGAAACGCGTCGTGTTTTATCTTGTAATTCGTTTGTCTACGTCATTCGGCGGAGTCCTTAAAATACTTTAGAAATGTGTTTAGATTTCCGCCTGCAATTGCCTTCCTTTGCAAGCAGATCTATCGTCAATGCAGACAACAGCCTTGTCTCTGGCAGCTTTCCAGATGCTTTTCCACCTGGGAGCGATGATCTCTTTCTGCCACCCAGTCTATAGTGCGGTCCCCGTAGTGCTTACACTGCTGAGACGGCTGGGCCCAGTCAAGGGTCGGCAGAACAGACTGCCTCAGTCTCACAGTCCCAGGCCAGCTTGCACGATCACGAACTCATCTCCACCAAGTGTCACCGAATACCAGCATCGTCCAAGCAGACTGGCAGACTGAGAGTCCAGTTTCAGTGTTAGTTTCATCAAGGAGGTGTCACTGCGTGAAGACTAGTCCATATAGGCTACACCACATCCGCTAAGTTTTGAGAGCACACTGCACATGATTTAAAGTTGATGGATAAATGAATTAAAGACTAAGATGAGAGAATGTAAGGAGAGGGTAGGGTCTTGTGGTTAACACTTAATGGATGTCTTGACTTGTACATTAGCCCGGTGCGCTAGTCAGACCTTGACAAACCTACCTAACATTGGCTGTGCCATCATCATTACAGTATGTGTGTGTGGTGAGTGTACACGTGTGTGTATAAGTGTGCGCATGATTGTGCGGTGCGTGAGTGCATGTGCGTGTGAGTATGGTGTGTGTGTATGCATGTGCGTATGCATGTGCATGTGCATGTGTGTGCGTGCACGCGCGCGCGCGCGCGCGCGCGCGTGTGTGTGTGTGTGTGTGTGTGTGTGTGTGTGTGCAGGTGCAGAAGTGCGTGTGTATGCGTGTGTGAGCTTGCATATGCGTGTATGTGTGTGTGTGCCTGTACATATGGGCGTATACGCGTGTGTGAGCACATGCGCGCGCATGTGTGCGTGTATGTGCACACCTGTGTGTGTATGTTTGTGTACATGCATGCATGTGCATGTGTGTGCGCATAAGTGAGAGCGCATGCGCGCGCTCAAATTTGTGTGTGTGCGTATGTGTGTGTGCTTCCACCTTTGCGGACACACGCACGTGCACACACACACACACACACACACACACACACACACACACACACACACACACACACACACACACCAACGCAGACACATTCACATCTGTGGACGCTCCAAACTACACACCTGCATTGCCCCACCGATGCACACCTACCAACACACGTCTACAGTATACACTGGGGTTCCTGAGAGACTCAAAGTCTGATCTCAGTTGACTTGTGTTTGACGTTCGTTGTGGGTTCCTGAGAGACTCAAAGTCTGATCTCAGTTGACTTGTGTTTGACGTTCGTTGTGGGTTCCTGAGAGACTCCAAGTCTGATCTCAGTTGACTTGTGTTTGACGTTCGTTGTGGGTTCCTGAGAGACTCAAAGTCTGATCTCAGTTGACTTGTGTTTGACGTTCGTTGTGGGTTCCTGAGAGACTCCAAGTCTGATCTCAGTTGACTTGTGTTTGACGTTCGTTGTGGGTTCCTGAGAGACTCAAAGTCTGATCTCAGTTGACTTGTGTTTGATGTTTGTTGTGGGTTCCTGAGAGACTCAAAGTCTGATCTCAGTTGATTTGTGTTTGACGTTTGTTGTGGGTTCCTGAGAGACTCCAAGTCTGATCTCAGTTGACTTGTGTTTGACGTTCGTTGTGGGTTCCTGAGCGACTCCAAGTCTGATCTCAGTTGACTTGTGTTTGACGTTCGTCGTGGGTTCCTGAGAGACTCCAAGTCTAATCTCAGTTGACTTGTGTTTGATGTTTGTTGTGGGTTCCTGAGAGACTCAAAGTCTGATCTCAGTTGACTTGTGTTTGACGTTTGTTGTGGGTTCCTGAGAGACTCAAAGTCTGATCTCAGTTGACTTGTGTTTGACGTTCGTTGTGGGTTCCTGAGAGACTCCAAGTCTAATCTCAGTTGACTTGTGTTTGACGTTTGTTGTGGGTTCCTGAGAGACTCAGAGACTCAAACTCTGATCTCAGTTGACTTGTGTTTGACGTTTGTTGTGGGTTCCTGAGAGACTCCAAGTCTGATCTCAGTTGACTTGTGTTTGACGTTTGTTGTGGGTTCCTGAGAGACTCCAAGTCTGATCTCAGTTGACTTGTGTTTGACGTCTGTTGTGGGTTCCTGAGAGACTCAAAGTCTGATCTCAGTTGACTTGTGTTTGATGTTTGTTGTGGGTTCCTGAGAGACTCAAAATCTGATCTCAGTTGACTTGTGTTTGACGTTCGTTGTGGGTTCCTGAGCGACTCAAAGTCTGATCTCAGTTGACTTGTGTTTGACGTTCATTGTGGGTTCCTGAGAGACTCAGAGACTCCAAGTCTGATCTCAGTTGACTTCTGTTTGACGTTCGTTGTGGGTTCCTGAGAGACTCAGAGACTGTGACGGACCGTTTTTCATCCGGTCACAAAGTTTCATGTGCGACCGTGCTTACCGGAAGGTAGTTGTCCGGAAGCCGGTTGCAAAATTTAGCTGACTGCTACTCACCGGCGCATTGCTATAAGCCGGGTGAGTTGCACCGGTTAGGCAGTCTCTGCAGTGATTCCGGCAATACAAGTCACAGAGGGCCGAAGAGGGACTCAGCCGTTTGCTAGTAGCAGTCAGGTATTTATCATTGAATGTTTATTTATTAACAAACTAAAACTGTATTCCCGTTTAGGAGCGACTGAAACTTCCTCAGCGCTCTTGTGAAGGTTTTATTTTAAAAAAAAGAAAGTATTGTTGTTCTGTTATCCTATGACTTGATAGGGTAACAAAACGAAATTGTTTCGGAAAATGTGAATAGATAAAGTGAGTGTTATAAGAAGTGGTCTTCAGAAAAAAAGAAAAAAGATTTTGTTTATTTTGTAACTTAACTGGCTTTGAGCTTCATGATGAAGAAAAAGTGTCTATTCTAATATGGTTTGCAAGAAGATGGAGAGTTTTGATGCTATGGATAATAAGCTCCCAGAGTGAGCGACATAGACTTTTGTTTTTCATTCTGATGCGTGGTGTGTTTACATGGGTATCAATATATGTAGTGTTAAACAAAAGTGTGGTGGAAATCTTTCCCACGCATTTCCTGATGAACTGAAGTGAAGTGAGTGTTCTTGTGTTACAACAAAAGAAATGAACATTTCCTGAATTAACGAAAGACATTTATAGTTTGGAAAAATAATCATCAATTAATCTGTGTAATGAATTGTATTCATGGTTTATTGAAGGGGATCCAGATGGAAATCCTTTCCCCAATTTGGAAAACTAGAGTCTGAAAGGTTTATATGGAAATCCTTTCCAGTGCAATGTTATGATTCCGGAAAAGGGAATGTTGTAGTGTAATGATTCTGGAAAAGGGAATGTTGTAGTGTAACGATTCCGGAAAAGGGTATGTTGTAATGTTATGATTCCGAAAAAAAAGAATATTGTAATGAACGAATATGCTGATGTATGGCTCAAGTTCTAGTGAAATATGATGTGGCTAATGAATGTGAACGAATATGCTGATATGTGGCTCAAGTTCTAGTGAGATATAATGTGGCTAATGAATATGAAGATAGTTGTGATTGCAATGAATAGTGGCCATGATAATCAAGGTAGTTAATCAGTTGCCCCCAGGTTGATAGCGTTCCCTGGACTGACGGGGACTGGCTGCTACTGGGTTAGGGCCGGGGCCGTAGCTGTGTTGACGCCCCGTTCTCCACCTGTTTGCTGCTGGTGTTGAGAGGCTGGCCTGAGCGCCGACAATTGCCCTGCCTGCCACTGCGCCCGTGACCGACCACTGTTGGGCCAGTGGGTTGGAGACGTCGCTGCTGGTGAGCCAGGACGTCGCCCCTTCTTTTGTGCCAGCGACCTGCTGTGTGTGTGTGGTGTGTGTGCCACAGCTCTTGGTGGTGAGCCACAGGTGGTGTGTGTGCCACAGCTCTTGGTTGGTGTTGAGCCACAGCTCTTAGGTGTTTGAGCCACAGCTCGTAGTTGAGACTGTCACCGTGTTGCTGACAGAGACGCCACGAACGTGTTAGTTTTTCTCTTCCTTCTTTCTTCATTGTGAGCACAGAGACTCTGTTGTCAGACTTGACTCGTCGCTGCCGCCGTCGTCATCATCGTTGGACCCGGCAGTTTTGATAACTATAATTGTATTGACTTGTTGTGTGTGTACACCTGATGGTGGGTGTACCAACCTACGTTTAATTGTGTGTTTATTTTGTATGTGTTTTGCTTGATGGCTCGGGCGGCATAAAAAAAAGTGTTATTTTGTTGCCTGGCTATCCATGTTCGGATGAGTGGGCGTGTGTATGTGAATTAGAAAAAGTCGTGCATGCATCCATAATTCTGAGTGAGTCAGACTTCCACACACACGCACTTCCATCCGTAACATCTGGTGACCCCGTAGTACTTTTTGGCATTAACCTTCCAAATTGTTAGGATTAGGATTTCTTTTGTGACCCCTTATAGTGTCCCCAGTTATTAAGTTAGGACACGTTGACAGACTTTTCTTTTGAGTGCATTGATTGTTTTGTGTTGTTGTATGACTGTTTCATGCTGATTTAATTTCCGTCTCCAGCGTCACGGGGTATCTCTTTTGTATAGTTTCTGGAGATACGAGGGCCTAGTTCTTTATCTTCTGTGGGCTTTAGTTTGATTCTCTTTTGTTACCCTTCTCATTGTTTCTATTTCTGTCTTTTTCATTGGGGATTGTGTTGCTTCTCTAGCATTCTGAGGATTCTTTCTCTTGAATGAATGTGTGTATGATTGGCTGCCTGGACCATTTTTTAAAAAGATAACCCCCCTTTCCCCCAAAGAAAAAAAAAAAACCAACAAGATTGTCTTCATTTATGTATGCATTGATTATTGATTTATGCATATGTATGTTTGATTATTGATTGATTTATGCATATTCATTCGTGATTGAGTTCCGTTTATTGATTTGTGCATTTGTTTCCTCGTTGGTGCTGTTATTGTTTCATGCATTTGTTGTTTGCCTGCCATTGATTATTTACATTTCCCAAACCCGTAGGCTTCTGTTGTTGCTGTCGTTCTCCATTCCCCAAGCCCGTAAGCTTCTATTTATTGCTATCGTTGCGTTCCCTTTAAAATTAGTCGTAGTTTTTTTTTTAAAGTGTGATAGATATATATGTTTGTGTGTAAAAAGGAAGGAAAAAATCGTAAGAACCCTCTTTGGAATATATTTCAGTGGCCATAGTGTCTTATCGTTCTTTTGTCTTTGGTCCACTGACTTAGTGTTTCATTATGGCCTCTGAGGATGAAGATAGAGTTTTCACTAAATATTTGCAACGTGGTAAGGCATTTGGTCTTGAAGGAGAGCTTTTACTGGAGTATGTTGATAAATGTATTAGGCAAGATTTGGAAAGAGAAGAGAGAATCAGAGTGAGACAAATGCAGGAAGAGCAGGAAACTGAACGAGCACAACAGCAGGCAGAAGAGGAAACTAAACGAGCACAACAGCAGGCAGAAGAGGAAACTAAAAGAGCAAAAGAGGTAGAGGAAACTAAAAGAGTCCAAGAGGAAACTAAGATTTCAACAAAAAGAGATTGAAGAAACTGAAAGAATACAGCTAGAACTTTCTCGGCAGGGAGTAGTTTCAGGCGAGCATAGTCACAGTGCTAGTGCACCCAGGTCTAACGCCCCTCGTCCTACCTTTCCCAAATTACCTCCCTTTAAGGAAAAGAGTGACATTGACAGTTATCTGTTCAGGTTCGAAACCCATGCTCGTTCTTTAGGGTGGTCAGAAAATCTATGGGTTACATATCTCTCTGCATTACTTGAAGGTTCAGCTCTTACGCTTTATCACAGTTTGGCAGAAAACAATGTTGTTTCGTATGAGCTGTTGAAAGAAAGTTTGCTAAAGAAGTTTCAGTGTACTCCAGATGGTTTTAGAAAGCGCTTTCGGGAATCAAAGCCCAGGGCAGATGAACCCTTTGAAACTTTTTCTGTTGAACTTAAACGCCTTCTGGATCGTTGGATTTCGTTGTCCAAAATTGAGAAAACTTTTCAGGGTCTTGTTGATCTTATTTTTAGAGAACAGTTTTTACAGTGTTTCGAAGGATTTGGCTACTTTTCTATGTGAAAAAGATGAAAAAACATTTGATGCTATGATTAAGTCTGCCGAATCGTACAGGCGTGCCCACCCCACTAAGCTACTTTCCAGAAAGGCTGATGTCAATATTTTTACCTCTGTTTCTTATACTTCTGGACAGTCAGATAGACTCCCCTTCCGTGGTCAGTCAGATAGAGGTCGCAGGTATTTTGCCCCTCAGCCTGTTCAGAATCCCAGCACCCCAGCTAATTGAGGTGGTGGTAACCGTTCCCGTGGTCGTGGTGCTCATCAGTATTCAGGCAATAGAGGTTCATCAGGAAATACTTTTCCCCAGTCTCCTGTTGTCTGTTTTCTGTGCAAAAAGACAGGGCATGTAGCTTCCAAATGTACTTGGAAGTCAGGTAAAAACCCATGCAAGATTTGCACTCTTAGCCATCCCGATAGATGCCCTTTTGTCACTGGCAGTTCAACTGTTGTCGACAAGTCAGCTGAAAAACATTCTACTGCTGCTTGTTCGATTGTTCGCTCCCCATTTGCTTGTTTAGCTGCAGGTGAATTCACAGGAAAGTTAAACTTAAAATCTGGTTCTGTGAATGGCACTTTGAGTTCTGTTCTACGTGATACTGGTGCTACCATTTGTGGCGTTCGCAAAGGGTTAGTTTCTGACAGTCAGATGTTAGGAACCACAGTGAAGTGTGTTTCTTTTGGTGGTCGTGTGGATGAGTTTCCACTGGCTACAGTTTCAGTCAGCTGTCCTTATTTTGTGGGCGATTTGACTTGTGTCTTGGATAGCCCTGCTACAGATCTCATTGTGGGTAATGTTCCTGGAGTTTCTGTGAGCGATGAGTTTAGTGATGTATCTGGTGAACCTTTCTCTTTAGCCGCCGTTACGAGGGCTAGAGATAAGCATGTTGGGGACAAAAAGCCTTTGTGTCAGATCCCTGATGATCTGAACATTTCCCATTCTGATCTTGTTCAGAAACAGAAGGATGAGTCATTGAAGTCTTGCTTTCAGTTAACGTCTTCTGATGTGTCTGCTGTGTCTACTTCTGATCAAAGTCTAATCTCAGTTGACTTGTGTTTGACGTTCGTTGTGGGTTCCTGAGAGACTCAAAGTCTGATCTCAGTTGACTTGTGTTTGACGTTCGTTGTGGGTTCCTGAGAGACTCAAAGTCTGATCTCAGTTGACTTGTGTTTGACGTTCATTGTGGGTTCCTGAGAGACTCAGAGACTCCAAGTCTGATCTCAGTTGACTTGTGTTTGACGTTTGTTGTGGGTTCCTGAGAGACTCGGAGACTCCAAGTCTAATCTCAGTTGACTTGTGTTTGACGTTTGTTGTGGGTTCCTGAGAGACTCAGAGACTCTAAGTCTGATCTCAGTTGACTTGTGTTTGACGTTTGTTGTGGGTTCCTGAGAGACTCAGAGACTCAAAGTCTAATCTCAGTTGACTTGTTTGACGTTCGTTGTGGGTTCCTGAGAGACTCAAAGTCTGATCTCAGTTGACTTGTGTTTGACGTTTGTTGTGGGTTCCTGAGAGACTCAGAGACTCAAAGTCTAATCTCAGTTGACTTGTGTTTGACGTTTGTTGTGGGTTCCTGAGAGACTCCAAGTCTGATCTCAGTTGACTTGTGTTTGACTTTCGATGCAAAGTGAGGCGACTGCAGGCGGAAATCGAAACAAACCTTTTACAAAATTAAGTACTGTATCCGCCAAACATGAACAAACGAATTGCAAGTCAAAACGCGACGCGTTTCGACCTCGAAGGTCTTCTTCAGGCAAGATAAACAACACTCAGGAAAACGAAGATGAAGAACGAGCACTTACTTCTCTCATTGAATTCGGCGCAAGATGGGAGTTGAATGAAAACCCTACTCCCATCTTGTGTGTAGTGTTGTTTGTCTTGCCTGATAAAGACCTGAGAGGTCGAAACGCGTCGTGTTTTGTCTTGTGATTCGTTTGTACATGTTTGGTGGAGAGAGCACTTAATTTGTTTTAAAGATGTGTTTGATCGTTTGTGTCTGTTATTGGAAAGGCCCAGTGTGAGTTTGCCCCAATCTTTGAGCAGTTGGCCTTCATATAACTCCAACGATTGTTTGGTTGGTGATGTTTCTTGATCTTCATGTAAGTCTGGATGTGCGGCCACTTCCTCTCTTGATGTTCAGATCTGAAAGATGGCCTATGGTATAGTAGCTTTGCTCTTCTTTGTTTAGGTGATTCTTCAGATTTCTTATCACATAAGATCGCCCAAGTTGTATGTGACGGACCGTTTTTCATCCGGTCACAGTTTCATGTGCGACCGTGCTTACAGGAAGGTCGTTGTCCGGAAGCCGGTTGCAAAATTTAGCTGACTGCTACTCACCGGCGCATTGCTATAAGTCGGGTGAGTTGCACCGGTTAGGCAGTCTCTGCGGTGATTCCAGCAATACAAGTGACAGAAGGCCGAAGAGGGACTCAGCCGTTTGCTGGTAGCAGTCAGTTCCCCAGGTTGATAGTGTTCCCTGGATTGACGGGGACTGACTGCTACTGAGGCTAGGGCCGGAGCCGTAGCTGGTTGACGCCCCGTTCTCCACCTGTAGCTGCTGGTGTGGAGAGGCCGGCCTGAGCGCCGACAATCGCCCTACCTGCCACTGCGCCCGTGACCGGTCAGTGTTGGGCTAGTGAAGAGGAGACATCGCTCCTGCTTCTGTGCCAGTGACCTGCGTTCGAGGACGTCGCTGTGTGTGGCGTGTGTGCCACAGCTTTGTGTTAGTGTTTGAGCCACAGCTCAAAAGTGTTTGAGCTACATCTAGTAAGAGAGACTGTCGCCGAGTGCTGGCAGAAACGCCACGAATGAGTTATTTTTTTTTTGTGAGCCACGGCTTTGAAGAGACTCTGTGTCAGACTTGCCTCGTCGCTGCCGTCGTCATCATCATCGCTGGACCCGGCAGTTGACAGTTAAAATTGTAGTAATTGGTTATTTGTGTACACCTGATGGTGGGTGTACCATCCTATGCTTGATGTGTTTATTTGTATATGTTTGTTGATGGCTCGGGCAGCATAAAAAGAAAAGTGTTATTTTGTTGCCTGGCTGTCCATGTTCGGATGAGTGGGTGTGTGTATGTGAATTAAGAAAAAAGTCGTGCATGCATCCATAATTACTGAGTGGGAGTCAGACAGATATCCACACACGCACTTCCATCCGTAACATCTGGTGACCCCGCAGAACTTTTTTGCATTAACCTTCCAAATTGTGCTAGGGTTAGGTTTTTTTTGTGACCCTTTCGTAGTGGCCCCAATTATTAAGCTAGGACACGTTAGCAGATTTTCCTTTTGAGTGCATTGATTGTTTTGTGTTGTTGTATGACTGTTTCATGTTGATTTAATTTCCCATCTCCAGTGTAACGGGGTATCTCTTTTGTATAGTTTCTGGAGATACGTGGGCCTAGTTCTTTATCTTCTGTGGGTTTTGGTTTGATTCTCTTTTGTTACCCTTCTCATTGTTTCTATTTCTATCTTTTTCACTTGGGGATTGTGTTGCTTCTCTAGCATTCTGAGGATTCTTTTCTCTATAATGAATGTGTGTATGATTGGCTGCCTGGGCCATTTTTAAAAGGATAACCCCCCTTCCCCCCAAAGAAAAAAAAACCCAAGAAGATTGTCTTCATTTATGTATGCATTGATTATTGATTTATGCATATGTATGTTTGATTATTGATTGATTTATGCATATTCATTCGTGATTGAGTTCGGTTTATTCATTGTTGATTGATTTGTGCATTTGTTTCCTCGTTGGTGCTGTTATTGATTCATGCATTTGTTGTTTGCCTGCCATTGATTATTTACATTTCCCAAACCCGTAGGCTTCTGTTGTTGCTGTCGTTCCCCATTCCCCAAGCCCGTAAGCTTCTATTTATTGCTATCGTTGCGTTCCCTTTAAAATTAGTCGTAGTTTTTTTTTTAAAGTGTGATAGATATATATGTTTGTGTGTAAAAAGGAAGGAAAAAATCGTAAGAACCCTCTTTGGAATATATTTCAGTGTCAGTAGTATCTAAACGTTCTTTTGATTGTATTTGGTCCACTGACTTAGTGTTTCGTTATGGCCTCTGCGGATGAAGATAGATTTTTCACTAAATATTTGCAACGTGGTAAGACATTTGGTCTTGAAGGTCAGCTTTTACTAGACTATGTTGATAAATGTATTAGGCAAGATTCGGAAAGAGAAGAGAGAATCAGAGTGAGACAAATGCAGGAGGAAACTAAAAGAGAGGAGTTAGAACAGGAAACCAAAAGAGCAAAAGAGATAGAGGAAACTAAACGAGCACAACAGCGATTGCAGGAAGAAGAGGAAACCAAAAGAGCAAGAGAGATTGAAGAAACTAAAAGGATACAGTTAGAACTTTCTCGTCATGGAGCAGTTTCAGGCGAGGACAGTCAAAGTGCTAGTGCACCCAGGTCTAACGCCCCTCGTCCTACCTTTCCCAAATTACCTCCCTTTAAGGAAAAGAGTGACATTGACAGTTATCTGTTCAGGTTCGAAACCCATGCTCGTTCTTTAGGGTGGTCAGAAAATCTATGGGTTACATATCTCTCTGCATTACTTGAAGGTTCAGCTCTTACGCTTTATCACAGTTTGGCAGAAAACAATGTTGTTTCGTATGAGCTGTTGAAAGAAGTTTGCTAAAGAAGTTTCAGTGTACTCCAGATGGTTTTAGAAAGCGCTTTCGGGAATCAAAGCCCAGGGCAGATGAACCCTTTGAAACTTTTTCTGTTGAACTTAAACGCCTTCTTGATCGTTGGATTTCGTTGTCCAAAACTGAGAAAACTTTTCAGGGTCTTGTTGATCTTATTTTTAGAGAACAGTTTTTAGAGTGTGTTTTGAAGGATTTGGCTACTTTTCTATGTGAAAAAGATGAAAAAAACATTTGATGCTATGATTAAGTCTGCCGAATCGTACAGGCGTGCCCACCCCACTAAGCTTTCCAGAAAGGCTGATGTCATTATTTTTGCCTCTGTTTCCCATACTTCTGGACAGACTCCCTTCCCATGGTCAGTCAGATAGAGGTCGCAGGTATTTTGCCCCTCAGCCTGTTCAGAATCCCAGCACCCCAGCTAATCGAGGCGGTGGTAACCGTTCCCGTGGTCGTGGTGCTCATCAGTATTCAGGCAATAGAGGTTCATCAGGAAATACTTTTCCCCAGTCTTCTACTGTTGTCTGTTTTCTGTGCAAAAAGACAGGGCATGTATCTTCCAAATGTACTTGGAAATCGGGTAAAAACCCATGCAAGATTTGTAATCTTAGTCATCCCGATAGATGCCCCTTTGTCACTGGCAGTTCAACTGTTGTCGATAAGTCAGCTGACAAACAATCTACTGCTGCTTGTTCGATTGTTCGCTCCCCATTCGCTTGTTTATCTGCAGGTGAATTCACTGGAAAGTTACACTTAGAATCTGGTTCTGTTAATGGCATTCTAAGTTCTGTATTGCGTGACACTGGTGCTACCATCTGTGGTGTTCGCAAGAGACTAGTTTCCGATAGCCAGATGCTAGGTACTACAGTGAGCTGTGTTTCTTTTGGAGGACGTGTGGATGAATTCCCACTAGCTACAGTTCATGTCAGTTGTCCCTACTTTGATGGTGATCTAACCTGCTGTGTCCTAGACAGTCCTGTCGCAGATCTCATCATAGGTAATGTTCCTGGTGTCTGTGAAGACAGTGTTTCCACTGATGTGAGTGAACCCTTCTCTTTAGCTGCTGTTACCAGGGCTAGAACTAAACATGGGGTAGAGAAGAAACCTCTGTGTAAGATCCCTGATGATTTGAATGTTTCTCGTTCCGATCTGATTCAGAAACAAAAGGCAGATGAGTCGTTGAAGACGTTTTCAGTTAGCGTCTTCTGGTGAAGTCAAGAAGTCAGGTACAGCTACCTTCTACTCTTTGTCAGAGAGTCTTCTGTGCAGCCGCTTGGAGAAATATGACATTCCGTTTGATCAGGTTGTTGTTTCCTCTCAGAGTGTCCCAGCAGTTACCTCACAGGTAAAGTCGGTGTCATGGTCAGTGGTGCTATTTCTCAAACCACTCAGTTCTGGCAGGAAGATTGTTTCTCTTAGAAATTCTCCAAGAAGTTCACCTTCTTTGAACGCTACTTCTAATTCTCGTGATTCTGTGGTCGCGTACACAGTCGGTATTGTTCAGGACTGTGATGACGCGTTACCACTACACACACTCTCCTGTGCCCATGGCATCCTCTATGCCAGATGAAGATATTGATTCCGTACACTTTGATGGTGCTTTGTCAAACAGCAATGTTACGGAGTTAAGAAAAGTCTTTGAGGATTTTCAGGATATTCTTACTCCGAAACCAGGCTCCTTTTCTGGCAATGTGCTATTAGAGATTCCTCTAACTACTGATGTTTCAGTTAGGAAAAGGTGTTACGACATCCCCTTCTCTCCCCCACCGGGGTCTGCCCTGGGGGACCTGGGTGGGGTGTCTTATTTTTAGTTCTCAGGGTCACCCTCTTGTGCCCCTTGAGGGTGGGACTTTGTTTTAAGTGGGCTTTCTTTTTCTCTGTTTTTTGTGTTTTTTCTGCCTACCCATGGTTCTTTCACCTGCATTTCTCTTTCAGCATTCTCCTTATTAATCTGCAGTTTTCTGTTTTGTCTATCTTCTGCCTTTACGGATCTTTACCCTATTCTTTTCCTTTTTTCACAAGTCTTCTGTAGCACTTTCTATTTTCTCTGTGGCCTCTTGGTCCACCGTGTTGACCGTGCGGTGCGGCCCGTGTCGGGGGAGAATGGTGTCCTGGTGGTTGAGAGGGACTCGGAGTAGGATCCGTGCCCCTCAACACGCCACTTTGGCCCGGACTTCCCCTAGACGGGGGGCAGCATGGGGCCCAATGCTGTCAACCGGTCGCCTTCACAGTGTGGGCATGGCATGGGTCAAACCGTGTGCCACGTTGCTTGTCCTGGAAGCCAGGTGAGTGGCCTCCTGTCCGTTCCCGGCAGTTGGTCATGAGCCTGGTGGATGGGGTGGAGCGCATGCCACGCGGTGTATACCTGCACTATAACCCTGGTGTTTCCCTTTGCTGGAGGACCGCTTAGGGGCATCGCCCTTGTGGGCACTCGATGGCGGGTGGGGAGTAGGGGAGGTGAAGTTTTTTCCTTTCATTATGACATCTAAACAATTACCCCCTAACAAAAAGAGAAGAAATGATGATGGACATGGCACGCTTATGGACGAGACTATGAATAGAGATTCAGATTCAGATAATGAGATAAGAGAAGTGGCAAAGAGAAAGGGTATCCAAAACACATGGCCAAGCTTCCTTTTAGTGGAAGCAAAAGATCCGAAAGAATCCATTGCTCGGATTTCTCCGTTCGCTGTTTGCAAGTGGTTCGAGGGAGTTTCGTCCACAGGATTTAAAATGATCAAAAGACTCCGATCTGGTAGTTACCTTGTTAACTGTGCTACGGAAGCGGCGTCTCGGTTGCTGCTGAAAAGGGATGGTTCTCAACTCATGCAGATCACAGTTAAGGTTTCCATTCACCCCTTTCTCAACTACTCGAAAGGGGTAATCAGATGTGTTGACTTGGCTGGAGTTGCTGAATCAGAAATTCGGACTGAGATGGAAAGTCAGGGTGTTCTGCAGGTCCATAGAGTTAAAATCTCTAAAGGAAGTGACTTAATTGAAACCAACACACTATTCTTGACTTTTGCTATGCCATCTCCCCCAGAGTTTGTCAAAGTGGGTTATGTCCGAGTGAAAGTTACGCCTTTTGTACCATCTCCTTTGCGGTGTTTCAAGTGCCAACGCTTTGGGCATTCCAGCCGAGCTTGTCGGGGTCAGGAGATCTGTCGTGACTGTGGACAGAAGAAGCATGATGAATCTTGTATAAATGCTGTATACTGTGTCAATTGTAAGGGTGATCATCCAGCAAATTCAAAAAGTTGTCCAGTGTGGAAAAAGGAATGCGAGATTCAGAAAGTAAAGATTGAGAGGAAATGTTCCTTTCTTGAGGCTAGAAGGCTAGTGGAGGCCAGGACTCCTTCGGCTGCGACTTATGCACAGAAGGTGGTTAACGATTCTGCGAACCGGTCATCGGGTGATGATCTGGGAGCAGCTCCATTCACTGCTCTGGAGAAGAAATTGACAGAATTGTTGTCATCGGTTTTGGATCGGCTTACTATACTTGAACAATCAGTTGAGGTTTTGTCTCAGAAATGCAATAGTGTTCCGTCCAGCAGTGTACAACAGGCTTCAGTCCCTGCTGGTGAGGGAAGAAGTGTTTCAGTTGCACAAAGTGCTGTGGATCAGAGGTCAGGGGTGAAGGATCGGAGGAAAGAGATGTCCCCTCGCTCACAGGCCAATAACAGCAGTACGAGACAGGCACGCAGTGAGGAGCGTCCTTTTCGGACTCCAGACCCTCCTAGGGGAAAATCTCGAAGTCAGGTATTTGGTGCAGCAGGTTTCAGTCCAGTAAGAGCAAATTCCAAGCATGGCAACAAACAACTTAGAAATTTATCAGGAGCATCGGCTTCTGACCTTGTCTTGAAGAACCGTTTTAGTTCTTTGGTGGACAGTGAAGTTTCTGGAGAAGAGGGCTGATAGATATTCTTTTAACAACCTAACATGGACATACTCCAGTGGAACATAAGGGGAGTTAAAGCAAATTGTCGGGACCTTGAGCTATTATTGACAGAGTATAGATCTTCGGTAATTGCTCTTCAGGAAACCCTTTTAACTGCAAGTAAGAAGCATGAGATTCCTGGTTTCTCCTGCTTACTCAAGCCAGCTTCTGCAGACTTTTCAAGGAGAGGCGTTTCTCTTTATATTCATAATTCGGTACTACATACAGAAATTCCACTTCAGACGGATCTGGAGGCAGTGGCAGCTCGTATCTCGTTAAACAAGGTCGTTACGATATGTTGTTTGTATCTGTCTCCATCTTCTGTGATTTCGAAGAGTCAGTTGGATGGTTTAATTTCTCAGCTCCCTCGCCCATTTCTTTTATTGGGTGACTTGAATGGCCATTCTCCACAGTGGGGAAGTAACTGCACCAATTCTCAAGGGAAAGTTCTTGAGGATTTTATATCGGATCATGATCTCTGTCTTCTGAATTCAGGCTCACCGACCTTTTGTTCTCCTTCTGGTTCTTTGACTCACTTGGATTTGTCCATTTCCGACCCTTCCTTATTTTTGGACTTAGAGTGGCAGGTTCATTCGGACCTAAGCGGGAGTGATCACTTTCCGATTTTTATTTATTTTACAAAGCAAATGCAGGAGTCCCCTCGGGAAACATGGAAGTTTCGCTCTGCAGATTGGAGTCTTTATCAGCAACAGATTTTAAGTAGACTGCCTATGAATCTGTTGCGGAGTTATGATGATCCTGTTTTGCAGTTCACTAAAGTGATTGTAGAGAGTGCTAAGGAAGCTATTCCCAAGTCCCGTGATAAACCAAATGATGTTAAGACCCCTTGGTATGATAAAGAGTGCAAAACTTTGAAGGGTAAGAGAAAAGGTGCTCAAAGACTTTTTGCTAGGTTTCCTATGGTGGGGAACAAAGTTAAACATCAGGCGTGTAGGGCTAAGTGTCGGTATACTTTTAAAACTAAGAAGAAAGAATCTTGGAAAAATTTTTGTTCAAATCTGTCCTTTAAGGTCAATTCAAGGAAAGTCTGGAAACTAATCCGTAAGATTAAGGGAAAGTCGGTTACATCAGTTATAAAATGTTTGCAAGTAAACGGATCGATTATTACTAATAAAAAGGAGGTTGCTAACTTGTTAGCTGTTACTATCCATCAAAATTCGTCAGCTGATCATTATTGCAAGGAATTCCAGCGTATCAAAAGATCAGCAGAGTCAAAATCTTGTTCCTTCGTGCCAGATAGTTCTGAGGATTACAACTGCGTTTTCAGCATGGATGAGTTAAAGGACGCCATTTTGAAAGCCAACAACTCAGCTCCTGGACCAGATGACATTCATTATCAATTTATTCAACATTTGCCAGCTGAGGGTTTAAAGGTGTTGTTGTCTCTGTTTAATCATGTTTGGTGTTCAGGGTATTTTCCACCTTCTTGGAGAGAGGCGGTTGTTATCCCTATTCCTAAACCAGGGAAAGATCATTCGGACCCTAACAACTATCGTCCTATAGCTCTCACTAGTTGCTTATGTAAAACTATGGAGAGAATGGTATATTCTCGATTGTTATGGCAGTTAGAATGTCTGGGGGCCTTAGATGTTTCCCAGTGTGGATTTCGGAACAACCGCAGTACTACTGATCACCTGGTTCGATATGAGTCTTTTATCAGGAATGCTTTGATTAATGGAGAACATGTAGTTTCTATTCTTTTTGATTTAGAAAAAGCTTATGACACAACATGGAGGCATGGAATTCTCCAGGATTTGAAGGCACTTGATTTCAAAGGTAATTTACCAATGTTTATTGCTAATTTTTTGTCTAACAGGCATTTCAGTGTTAGGCTTCATTCGACCTTTTCGGATCCTTTTGAGCAGGAGATGGGTGTCCCTCAGGGTAGCATCCTTTCTCCACTTCTGTTCAATCTCAAGATTAATAACATTGTCCAGTCAGTAAATTCTGGAATTGATAAGTCATTATTTGTTGATGACTTCTCCATCTCTGCCAAGGGGAAAACTTTGGCTGCAGCTGAGCGTCAACTTCAGTTGTGTGTTAATCGTGTTCAGCAGTGGGTTACTGAAAATGGATTTAAGTTTTCAGCTACTAAGACAGAGTGTGTTCATTTCCATAGGAAAAGATCTCAGGTCTTAGAACCAGCTATCAGTCTCAATGGTCAAGTAATTAAAGTTTCCAAACAAGTGAAATTTTTGGGGGTTATTTTTGATAATAAGCTTTCTTTTTTGCCTCACATTAAGTACATTAAACAATCTTGCCAGTCAGGTTTGAATGTTTTGAAGGTTATTAGTCACACTGATTGGGGTGCAGACAAGCGAACTTTGTTGCGATTGTATCGGGCTTTGGTGAGACCAAAGCTAGATTATGGGTGTGTGGTATATGGTTCTGCAAGAAAATCTTACCTCAAAGCTCTTGATCCAATTCATCATCAAGGACTGCGGATTGCTCTGGGAGCATTTCGCACATCTCCAAAAGAGAGTTTGTATGCTGAATCTGGTGAACCCCCTCTGGAGCTAAGGAGGTTGTGTCTTTCCATGAATTACTATCTGAAACTGAGGGCTAATCCAGAAAACCCTGCCTATGATATTGTCATGAACCCGCCTTTTAGAGCCAAATATGATCTAAAGCCAAATGAGATTCCTCCACTGGGTATTCGTATTTTGCCCCACTTCGGGGCAGCTGGCATTGACCTTGATGCTGTTGATGACGGTCCATTACAGACTGATGTACCTCCCTGGAAAGTCGCCAATCCAGAGATTAATTTATATTTAACTCAATTTCGAAAGGAGGTCACCTCGAGTGCTGCATATAAACAACTTTATCTTGGGCAATGTGAACTTTATCAAGATTTTATCAAGATTTTTACAGATGGTTCTAAAAAAGGTGAGAGGGCTGCAGCTGCCATTGTGTGTGATAACAATTTTCAGGAGCCTACTTTGTTAAGATTGCGGGATTGGTCGTCTGTTTATACTGCTGAACTAAAGGCTTTAAATCTGGCCCTCAGTGCGGTGTCCAGGTCAGATCAGAATGATTTCCTTATTTTATCGGATTCATTGTCGGCATTGTCGGCTCTATCGACAAGAGAAGTTTCACATCCAGTTTTGGCTGATATTCATGATCTTCATACTCGGCTTGTCTCTTCGGGAAAGCATATAGTTTTCTTGTGGGTCCCCAGCCACATGGGAATCTATGGTAACTCAGTGGTGGACAAAGCAGCCAAACAAGCTCTCGGTGCAAGTCTTTCCAGGAGGCCTATGCAGTTTGTTCCTCACTCTGATCTACGTCATAAATCTAGTTTGTATTGTCGTGAACTGTGGCAGAGTGAATGGTGTAATCAAATTCATAATAAATTGTTTAAAATTTGCCCAGATTTAACTATTCCTTTCCCATCGGTGGTATGTAACCGTAAAGAGGAATCGGTTTTGTCATGGTTACATATTGGGCACAGCTATATAACGCACAGTTGGATACTCAGAGGGGAAGACCCCCCATTGTGTGTTGCGTGTGACAGCTTGTTCAGTGTTAATCATTTTTTGACAGAATGTGCTGATTTGATGTGTATCAGAGAGAAGTTCTTTTCCACCAGTGATTTATCAGTTCTTTTTCGTGAGATTTCAGTAGATCTTATTTTTTCTTTTTTGAAAGAGGTAAACTTATTTTATAAAATATAGTGTTTTAATTATGTATACAGGTGTCGTCGGAGTTGAACAGATAATTGTGCTTTTGTCCTCATAAATTTTAAGCTATATGTTAATACTAGTGTGGGTATTTGTATTTAGAGACTTAGATATGATAGCTGAGGTCCTGATTTGGCTCCTAGTAGTCCGCTGGACCCTATAAACACCAACTAACTAACTAACTAACTATCCCCTTCTCTGCTAGAGAGGTTGTTGAGAGAGAAGTTGGCATCATGTTGGAACTCGGTATTATTCCAATAGTCCCTATGCCTCCAATAGTCCCTATGCCTCCCCAGTTGTTCTCGTCAGGAAAAAAGATGGTACCTGTCGTTTTTGCTTGATTTCCGTTCTCTAAATAAGATTACTGTCTTCGATGCTGAGCCCATTCCTGATGTGGAAAGTTTGTTTGCAAGATTGTCTGATGCAAAGTTCTTTACCAAGATAGACCTTGCAAAGGGATATTCGCAGATAGTTGTTAAGCCCGAGGATCGTCCAAAGACAGCTTTTACAACGCATATGGGTCTTTTCCAGTTTGTCAGAATGCCTTTCGGTCTTGTGTCAGCACCTGCTGTTTTCGCGCACATGATGCGCATGTTAGCTTTGGATCAGTTTTCAGTTGTCAGTTTCTTTGATGATATTCTGGTTCATAGTGTTTCATGGGATGCACATATTCGTCATGTGAAAGGTGTTCTTTCGTGTCTGAGGTCTTTCAACCTCACAGCTCGTCCCTCGAAAATAGAGGCAGGTTTCCGTTCTCTGGAATTTCTTGGACATATCGTTGGAGGTGGTATTATACGTCCGGAACAGAAAAAGATAGATAAGATTCTGAGAATTCCCACCCCTACTACCAAAAAGCAAGTCAGATCTTTGCTAGGTTTGCTTAGCTTTTACAGAAGATATGTTCCCAGTTTTTCCACCTTGAGTGCTCCACTCTCTGATTTAATCAAGGATGTTGGTCGAGCTGGAAGATCTATATCTTGGACCCCTGAATGTGCAGTAACGTTACAGAAGATTCAGAGTATTTTGTCATCAGCACCTGTCTTGCTGTTACCTCAGTTAGGTAAGCCCTTTGTTCTGCGAACTGATGCTAGTTCTGTTGGGCTAGGTGCTGTACTACTGCAAGAGGATGATGATGTACTTCACCCAGTTGTATTTGGGAGTCGCAAGTTGTTGGTTCGTGAGAAATCCTACAGTACCATCGAACGAGAGTGTTTAGCCATTGTCTGGGCTGTTCAAAAGTTCGTTCGGTACCTTTGGGGAGTTAGCTTTATCCTCCAAACAGACCATCGACCTTTGACGTACCTGCGCACGTCAAATTTCAAGAATTCCCGGATTATGCGTTGGGCATTGTCTCTGCAGGAATTCTCGTTCGAAGTGGAACCACTTCCAGGATCATCGAACATTTTCGCTGATCTTTTTTCACGTTCTTGTGAGAACCAGTCTGTTCCTTAGATATTGGTTTGAGTACATCCCAGTTTTGATGACCTTTTTCATGTATTTTTTCTGGAATTTTGTGCCCTGGAGTTGTTTACTTCCTCTTAGTAAAAACAATTCGGACATTTTTTTTTTTTGAGGAGGGGGAGTATTGTGACGGACCGTTTTTCATCCGGTCACAAAGTTTCATGTGTGACCATGCTTACCAGAAGGTAGTTGTCCGGAAGCCGGTTGCAAAATTTAGCTGACTGCTACTCACCGGCGCATTGCTATAAGCCGGATGAGTTGCACCGGTTAGGCAGTCTCTGCGGTGATTCCAGCAATACAAGTGACAGAAGGCCGAAGAGGGACTCAGCCGTTTGCTGGTAGCAGTCAGTTTCCCCAGGTTGATAGTGTTCCCTGGATTGACGGGGACTGACTGCTACTGAGGCTAGGGCCGGAGCCGTAGCTGGTTGACACCCCGTTCTCCACCGGTTGCTGCTGGTGTGGAGAGGCCGGCCTGAGCGCCGACAATCGCCCTAACTGCCACTGCGCCCGTGACCGGTCAGTGTTGGGCCAGTGAAGAGGAGACATCGCTCCTGCTTCTGTGCCAGTGACCTGCGTTCGAGGACGTCGCTGTGTGTGTGGCGTGTGTGCCACAGCTTTGTGTTAGTGTTTTGAGCCACAGCTCAAAAGTGTTTGAGCTACATCTAGTAAGAGAGACTGTCGCCGAGTGCTGGCAGAAACGCCACGAATGAGTTATTTTTTTTGTGAGCCACGGCTTTGAAGAGACTCTGTGTCAGACTTGCCTCGTCGCTGCCGTCGTCATCATCATCGCTGGACCCGGCAGTTGACAGTTAAAATTGTAGTAATTGGTTATTTGTGTACACCTGATGGTGGGTGTACCATCCTATGCTTGATGTGTTTATTTGTATATGTTTTTGATGGCTTGGGCAGCATAAAAAGAAAAGTTATTTTGTTGCCTGGCTGTCCATGTTCGGATGAGTGGGTGTGTGTATGTGAATTAAGAAAAAAGTCGTGCATGCATCCATAATTACTGAGTGGGAGTCGGACAGATATCCACACACGCACTTCCATCCGTAACACTGTAATCCAAGTCTTCACGTTGCCTTGCCTGCCAGTGTGTCTGCTGTTTCGTTTCCTTTAACTCCTGCATGTCCAGTGCAGTACATCCATATGGGTCTCTCCAGTGGAAGGTAGTGCATTACTTCACGCCAACATGGGCTTCCCACTCCACTCTCCACTCTCTGAAGTAGGTTAATGGAGTCAGTCAATATCATAACAAGGTAAATTTGACCACAGGATTACACAATGAAAAAAAATAAATGAAAAAACAGGGTGGAAAAGGTAATCCAAGAAAAAGATTAACCAAACGTTTCGGGCCTTAAACCCTTTTTCAATGGTAAAGAACTATGAGAGCATAGCAATTTAAAAGATGGAAAGGTGAACAGAAATCATGGTGATAGCAAACTCAAGCAAATGGCTGCACGGCCGAGTAGAAATCAGACGTGTTAGGAGAAAGGAAAAGGAAAGTGAAGTTGGAGAGAGAAAGAGAGAGAGAGAGAGAGAGAGAGAGAGAGAGAGAGAGAGAGAGAGAGAGAGGAGGGAACATGGGGAGAGAGAGAGAGAGAGAGAGAGAGAGAGAGAGAACATGGGGGAAAGAGAGAGAGAGAGAGAGAGGAGGAGGAGGAGGAGGAAAGAAATTATTCCTTGATGTTAAGTCCAGTTGGTGTTGTGGTGCCAAATCGTTTGATCAGCCAGGATTCCATGAATTTTCGATAGGTCATGCTGGCTTTATTCTGCCAGACAGCTTTGGTGGAGAGTATGTGTGCATAGGGCTGTTAAAGTGCACTCCAATAGGATTCTTGTACTGAAGTTTCATGGATCTAAAATGTTCAGTGAAACGGTCGTTGTCAATATCATAGCTTATTGAGTTTTAAACTGGTCTGTGGATGAGAGCAAGTGGAGTGCTTGTTTCACTGCTTCTCCCTCCATTGTTGGACTTGAAGTTATTGAATTGTGTGCACCATTGTCTTCCTGGATAGTTTGGACATTTTAGGTCTGACTTGCCCTTGATGACAGAACCGTCAGTGTATATAACAACATCTTCATTTGTGCCAGGTTTTCTATCTGCACCTGAATTTCTGCGTTGGTTTTGCCTTCTTGCCTTTCTCGACAATGTCTTCAAAGTTCTGGAGCGATGACAATTTGGTAGAGGTGGACTCCATTGTCTTACACAGTGATAAAGTGTTCATTTTGACCAGCCGCCATGGCAAAGTGGTTAGCGTCACGGACTCCCGGCTGGGAGGTCGAGGGTTCGAATCCCATAAGAGTCATGTGGGTTTTTCTGCCCCGACCGGCTCCTACCCAGAGTTGAGTTTGCTACGGACTCAGTTGGGAAGACTGGGACCACACAGTCGAATTTCATCCACTTAATGGATGCGTTTCAGAGAGTGTTGCTCAAATTTCCTGACCAACACTGCAGATGCCTGTATCTCTCGGGCCTGGTTGACGCCGGGATATATTATGAAAGGAAGTGTAAAGTACAGCCCTGTCATGTAGTCTCAGACTGAAATGGAAATCCGTAGCATCATCTTCATCATCCTCATTCTCATCGATCAGCATTAAAAAAAAAGTCTCAAATTCAGTGGCCCTTCATGCCCTGCTCTCATGGTGACCTCAACTTCAATGTCCTCTCCACGTCTGTGGCCTTGGTTTGATTCTGTCGGGGTCATCAGTATCGGCGAGTCCATGGGGGCTGTCGTTGCACGGACGTGGTGGCGCCCTCTGAAGGGAGAGCTCACTCACACCGGCTCCGCGACTAAGCAATTATTGTCGTCAGTAGGGGGCTTAGTAGGTGGTGTCCTGCGTATATTAAATCAGAACAGGTGCCACTGAACACCACCGAAGTGACTCGGCAGCAGTGCAGTGTCTCCTCCGGTGGGTTGCCTCTTGACGACTTGACATTGATTGCTCCCGGTGGATTGCCGGTGCCGGGGCTGCGGCGGGGCCGACCGGGCTGTGGCTGTGGACGGGGTGTCGGAATGAGCGGCGCGGATGCACTGCCTCTGAGGTGGTGCAGAGGTTGGGACAGCAAAAAAAAAAAAAAAAGAAAAAAGAAAAGAAAAGAAAGTGTTCATTTCGCAATGGCTCACTTGTTACGAGCTGTAACGGGAAAGCTGAAAAGAATAAAACGATGGGACCACACCAGCACGCTGACATTTACACTCTGAGCCTAGCTAACAAATCGACGCATAATTCAAACTTGACACAGCAACAGACATAGCATAACCATAAACAGGTTTCATAAAAACTTACATGATCTCAGTCCTCTGCATCCCCTGCTACTGTATGGCAAACTGTGTACAGCTCAGTTCAGAGGAGATAACTCAAGTTTCAGACGCGATGCATTCAGGCACAGCACACGAAATCGCCATCGTGGATCACAGTGTCAAAGGTCACAAGTCACGTGTCGTTTTCTAACGCATATTCATCGCCCTCTGTCTGTGTTGGAAATGAGTTTGTCTACCTCAGTTTGTCTGTTTCAAAGTGAGACGACTGCAGACTGAGATTGAAACAAACTTAAAAAGAAAAATGATCATTATTCCATTGGCCAAAACGGCCAAACACATCACAAGACAAAGCACAACGCGTTTTGACCTCTTTGGTCCCCTTCAGGCACGACAAACAACACTTCACGACTATGAAAACAAAGAACGAGGAATCAATTATCTAACATCGATGGCGTGAAGCGAAATACAAAACGCTGAAGGAGAGTAGTCAGTATGAAATACAGAACACTGAAGGAGAGTAGTCAGTATGAAATACAGAACATTGAAGGAGAGTAGTCAGTATGAATTACAAAACATTGAAGGAGAGTAGTCAGTATGAAATACAGAACACTGAAGGAAAGTAGTCAGTATGAAATTCAAAACATTGAAGGAGAGTAGTCAGTATGAAATTCAAAACATTGAAGGAGAGTAGTCAGTATGAAATACAAAACATTGAAGGAGAGAAGTCAGTATGAAATTCAAAACATTGAAAGAGAGTAGTCAGTATGAAATACAAAACACTGAAGGAGAGTAGTCAGTATGAAATACAAAACACTGAAGGACAGTAGTCGGTAATGAATCGAAGTTTGCTTCAAAGTGAGGTGACAGCTTCGCCACAGACCAAAGAGGTCGAAACGCGTCGTGTTTTGTCTAATAATTTGTTTATCCGTTTTGTCTGGTGGAATAACCATCATTTTTCTTTTAAATCAGTTTGTCTGGTCAACTCACTGACTGCGGCAGATTCCTGCCAGTGTCCCAGTCTGTGCCGGCGGCGATCGATGCCTGGGGTGAAAGGTCAGGTCTTAGGATTCGGGAATGTACATCTTTGGCGAACAGTGTCGTTTCGGTTGCCCGCCACGTCACGGTGCTGGACGATGTGCCGCCTGACAGAGGATGACTCCATGGGCAAATGATTTTTTTTTCTTCATGACTTATCGTTTCATATAAACAGGTAGCAGTTATTCGTGTGTGTGTGTGTGTGTGTGTGTGTTGTGTGTGTGTGTGTGTGTGTGTGTGTGTGTGTGTGTGTGTGTGTGTGTGTGTGTGCGTGCACGCGCGCGCGTGCGCGCGTGTGTGTGTATGTGTGTGTGTTTCAGTGGTGACCAGTCTACTCTACGATTTCTCCAGTGTCCTAGTCAATGATCCCGTACGGCTAAAAATCATCTTTCATTTCAGTAGCATGGGCATCATTGGCAATGCCATTGTCAACCCCATCATTTATGCTTACACCTTACCTGCAGTCAAGGTAGGCTGGTCCTTCCATTACATGTCAACCCCATCATATATGCTTATACCAGGTAGGCGGGTCTCACTGTACATGTCAACTCTATTACATATTCTTACACTTCAGTGACGGTAAAGGTAGGATGGAGCCTACATGTCAACCCTATTACACAGTCTTACCCTTCACTGACGGTAAAGGTAAGATGGAGCCTAAATGTTAACCCTATTACATATTCTTACCCTTCACTGACGGTAAAGGTAGGTTGGAGCCTACATGTCAACCCTATTACACATTCTTACCCTTCACTGACGGTAAAGGTAGGATGGAGCCTACATGTCAACCCTATTACATGTTCTTACCCTTCACTGACGGTAAAGGTAGGATGGAGCCTACATGTCAACCCTATTACACATTCTTACCCTTCACTGACGGTAAAGGTAGGATGGAGCCTACATGTCAACCCTATTACATGTTCTTACCCTTCACTGACGGTAAAGGTAGGATGACCCTTCCAGTTCTGGGAGTTTGCTTCTCTTCATCTGCTTGTTTTTGTTTTCGATTTGCTTAATTATTCATGTATTTATTCATTCATGCTCGGTGAGAGTATACGGAGAAGCATGTGTGTGTGTGTGTGTGTGTGTGTGTGTGTGTGTGTGTGTGTGTGTGTGTGTGTCTGCGCGCACGCACGTGCACGGGCATGTGTGTATGAATAGAGGATTTGAATAAGCAATGTTTTGAGTGTTATGAATGTAGGGTTGAGGGGAAGCTAGGAAATGAGAGGGACAGGAGGGCAGAGGAGAGGCTGATTTGATTTTTTTTTTTTTTTTTTTTTTTTTTTTTTTTTTTTTTTTTTTTGCTGTCCCATCTTCGGTGCCACCTCAGTGGCAGTGCACCCACGCCGCTCACTCCGACACCCCGTCCACAGCCACAGCCCGGTCAGTCCCCCGCAGCCCCAGCATCGGCAATCCACAGGGAGCACTCAATGTCAAGTCGTGAGGAGGCAACCCACCAGAGGAGACACTGCACTGCTGCCGAGTCACTTCGGTGGTGTTCAGTGGTGTCTGTTCTGATCCAACATACGCAGGACACCACCTACTAAGCCCCCTACTGACGACAATAATTGCTTAGTCGCGGAGCCGGTGTGAGTGAGCTCTCCCTGCGGAGGGCGCCACTACGTCTGCCCAACGACATCCCCCATGAACTTGCCGATACCGGTGACCTTGGCGGAGCCAAACCAAGGCCACAGACGTGGAGAGGACATCGAAACTGAGGTCACCATGAAAGCAGGACATGAAGGGCCACAGAATTTGAGACTTTTTTATGCTGATCGATGAGAATGAGGATGATGAAGATGATGCTACGAATTTCCATTCCGGTCTGAGACTGTATGACAGGGCTGTATTCTGCGCTTCCTTTCATAATATATTCCGGCGTCAACCAGGCTCAAGAGATACAGACACCTGCAGTGTTGGTCAGGAAATTGGAGCGATACTCTCATAGACGCATCCATTGAGTGGATGAAACTCGACTGTGTGGTCCCAGTCTTCCCAACTGAGCCCATAGCAAACTCAACTCTGGGTAGGAGCCGGTCGGGGCAGAACAATCCCACATGACTCTGGATGGGAATCGAACCCACGACTTTCCAGCCGAGAGTCCGTGACGCTAACCACTACACCACGGTGGCTGGTGGGGAGAGTTATTTTGTTTTGCTTTGTTTTGGATGTTGATAAGTTATAAACGTCCTTTTTGTTGGGGATTGTTCCTGATTTTTCCCTCTCTTTAAAAGACAATTTGTTGTTAGTTTATCACCATATTGTTAAATGTCAGTGCAGCCAACTCTGACAAGAAAATAGTTTCTTATTGTTTTAAGTAATACTGTTCTTAGTAATTGTCACACTTCACTTTTAGAATGTATTGGCTTAATTGTCACACTTCACTTTTAGAATGTATTGGCTTAATTGTCACACTTCACTTTTAGAATGTACTGGCTTTATTTCCTCAAACCGAAAGGAAGACATGATACTAATGACATCCGTTCTGAGGCCTATTTCGCCAAACTATAAAAGATACAATGTTCATGAATTCTGAGGCCTATTTCGCCAAACTATAAAAAGACACAATTTTCATGATTTCCATTCTAAGGCGTATTTCACCAAACCAAGCGGAGGACACAATGTTCATACTATCCATTCCGAAGCCTATTTCGCAAAAATTAAAGGAAGACACAATGTTCATGATTTCAATTCCGAGGCCTGTTTCGCCAAACTATAAGGAAGACACAATGTTCATGATTTCAATTCCGAGGCCTGTTTCGCCAAACTATAAGGAAGACACAATGTTCATGATTTCAATTCCGGTGTCCCGTGACCTGTTCAGAACACTCCCTTCATTTTCTTCTTTCTCTCCGTCCTCAACCCTCAAGAACAGGGAAATGTGTGCGCATGCTCGCGCAACTTAGAACAGACAGTGTGGATGTGTGTGTGTGTGTGTGTGTGTGTGTGTGTGTGTGTGTGTGTGTGTGTGTGTGTGTGTGTGTGTGTGTGTGTGCCCATGAATGCTATTCTAACTCTGACTCTCACCTTTGACTTCTTTTCTTTTCATGACTTCTCTCTCTGAATTTGATCTTTCCCCTTGTTCATCCCTCTTCCTTTGACCTCTCTGTCTGGGGACTGTTAGCAGGTTAGGTGTGAGAGGGAAAGGAGGGAGGGTGAGCACTTCATAAAGGGGAGGTAGAACTCTGATATTAAAAAAAAAAAAAAAATTATTCTGATCGTTTGCGACTTCGTCTCCATGACATTAGGAGAAAAGGTTGTACTGGTTGTTGATCACATTTGGTGGCCTGTGTCTTTGGACGAGCGTGCTGAAAACGGGTCTCCAGGAGCTCACTTGGGGCCTTCCAGCCCTCCCTGATATATAGGCAGGGCTGTGTCGCGGGGTCTGGCGTTGTAGGGGACTCGTCTACAACTGATCCCACTGTTTCTGCTCTCAGTTCCCCGCCCGTTGACTCAGTGTCTGCTGTCTGAGTCGTTTCTGTGGGTGGTTGGAACAACAAGCAGGCCGGGCTCCCCTCTCCCATTTCAGACGTGGGAATGCAATGCCCTCATTACTGGCCTGTGCCAGACATTTGTAGTTACACACAACACTTTCTTTTTTTTCCCCCTGCACACCAGCAAAGCATGAGACAAGCTACAGTGACACCAGCAAAATTGCCCATTGCGTGTTGGCCAAAGGGACAGTCAACTGTCAGAGACTCACCGGAGCTGGGGCATGGTATGATGTAAGGCGGGGCCTACCCTGCTGCTTCCGCCGCCTTTAACATTCTCTGAGCTGAATCAGGTTTCCATTTACTGCAGGGTAGACAGAGCGGGTTTACTGCAGGGTAGACAGAGCGGGTTTACTGCAGGGTAGACAGAGCGGGGTTACTGCAGGGTAGACAGAGCGGGTTTTTGAAGCCGAAAAATACAACTCCACACGTGTTTCGAACTCGAGACCAACAGCTGTGTAGGCAAACGTTCTAATCGTTTGACCACGGACCCCTCGGATGAAATGATCAGGGCGTTTGACTGGGTTCTGCATTCTTGTTTGCGTGATTTCACTGAGAAGCTGCACTGCTCCAATGGAAGAAATAGAGAGCAAAAGATATCCGGATGTCAAAGAGAAGGGAAAAATAGAGAACAGAAGATATCCGGGTGTCAAAGAGAAGGGAAAAATCGAGAACAAAAGATATCCAGGTGTCAAAGAGAAGGGAAAAATAGAAAACAAAAGATATCCGGGTGTCAAAGAGAAAGGAAAAATAGAAAACAAAACATATCCGGGTGTCAAAGAGAAGGGAAAAATAGAGAACAAAAGATATCCGGGTGTCAAAGAGAAGGGAAAAGTGGAGAACAAAAGATATCTGGGTGTCAACGAGAAGGGAAAAATAGAAAACAAAAGAATATCCGGGTGTCAAAGAGAAGGGAAAAATAGAGAACAAAAGATATCCGGGTGTCAAAGAGAAAGGTAAAATAGAGAACAAAAGATATCCGGGTGTCAAAGAGAAGGGAAAAATAGAGAACAAATGATATCCGGGTGTCAAAGAAAAGGGAAAAGTAGAGAACAAAAGATATCCGGGTGTCAAAGAGAAGGGAAAAGTAGAGAACAAAAGATATCCGGGTGTCAAAGAGAAGGGAAAAATAGAGAACAAAAGATATCCGGGTGTCAAAGAGAAGGGAAAAATAGAGAACAAAAGATATCCGGGTGTCAAAGAGAAGGGAAAAATAGAGAACAAAAGATATCCGGGTGTCAAAGAGAAGGGGAAAGCAGAGAACAAAAGATATCCGGGTGTCAAAGAGAAGGGAAAAATAGAGAACAAAAGATATCCGGGTGTCAAAGAGAAGGGCTGAAAATTGGCATGGCAGTTTGTTTGAAGTTGACATGGCGTCTTCCAGTGCCCCTCGTAAGTCAGTCACTAGGTCAGTGAAGTCGATGCAGACTGTGCCCACCGCTGCCACAATTCGTATTGGTACTTCCACCCACACTACGGCCGTTACACCGACAGCTAGTGTGAGTTCTTCTTCCAAAGGAAAACTATCTCCGCGTGGCTTGGTCCATGGGAGACAATCTGACCGACTGCTCTTGGAACACCGCGTGGCTTGGTCCATGGGAGACAATCTGACCGACTGCTCATGGAACACCGCGTGGCTTGGTCCATGGGAGACAATTTGACCGACTGCTCTTGGAACACTGCATGGCTTGGTCCATAGGAGACAATTTGACTGACTGCTCTTAGAACACCGCATGGCTTGGTCCATAGGAGACAATTTGACAGACTGCTTTTGGAACACCGCATGGCTTGGTCCATGTGAGACAATGTTACAGACTGCTCTTGGAACACCGCATGGCTTGGTTCATGTGAGACAATGTTACAGACTGCTCTTGGAACACCGCATGGCTTGGTTCATGTGAGACAATGTTACAGACTGCTCTTGGAACACCGCATGGCTTGGTCCATGGGAGACAATTTGACAGACTGCTCTTGGAACACCGCATGGCTTGGTCCATAGGAGACAATTTGACAGACTGCTTTTGGAACACCGCATGGCTTGGTCCATAGGAGACAATTTGACAGACTGCTTTTGGAACACCGCATGGCTTGGTCCATAGGAGACAACAATGTTACAGACTGCTCTTGGAACACCGCATGGCTTGGTCCATGTGAGACAATGTTACAGACTGCTCTTGGAACACCGCATGGCTTGGTCCATGTGAGACAATGTTACAGACTGCTCTTGGAACACCGCATGGCTTGGTCCATGGGAGACAATCTGAACGACTGCTCTTGGAACTGTACGTGGCTTGGTCCATGGGAGACAATTTGACAGACTGCTCTTGGAACACCGCGTGGCTTGGTCCATGGGAGACAATCTGAACGACTGCTCTTGGAACACCAGCCCTTCATAGGACACTAAGGCACTTACCTCTACGTCCCTGTTCTGCCGGTGGACCTGACGATGATGTGTGACGTGTGCTGTGTGACGTGTGCTGTGTGATGTGTGCTTGTGACGTGTGCTGTGTGACGTGTGATGTTTGTGCAGAACATGCTCCGTCATGTGGTGGGTCTACCGGTGGATCGACGATGATGTGTGATGTGTGTTGTGTGATGTTTGTGCAGAACATGCTCCGTCATGTGGTGGGTCTGCCGGTGGACCTGACGATGATGTGTGACGTGTGCTGTGTGCCGTGTGACGTGTGAAGTGTGTGCTATTTGACGTGTTCTGTGTGATGTGTGTTGTGTGCTGTGCAGAACATGTTCGTCACGTGGTGGGTCTGCCGGTGGATCTGACTATGATGTGTGACAGTTTTAGTTTCAGTTTCATCAAGGAGGCGTCACTGCGTGCGAACCAGTCCATACACGCTACACCACATCCGCTAAGTTTTGAGACCACACTACGCATGATTTTAAGCTGATGGATAAATGAATTAACAGCTAAGATGAGAAAATTGAACAAGAGGGTTTCATGGCTACGACTTAGTAGATGTCTGACCTACGCATTAGCCCAATGCGCTGGTCAGACCTTGGATGTGTGACGTATGCTGTGTGCTGTGCAGAACATGTTCCGTCACGTGGTGGGTCTGCCGGTGGATCTGGAATCGACCGGAGTCTACCGGAGAGTAATGGGCAGTTACTCCATGTCCCAGTTTCAGTCCGACATCAAGAGGAAGGTCACTACGAACACACCTCACTCTGACCATCTCTTTCCTGCTCTTCTCTGTCTGTCTGTCTCTCTCTGTCTGTCTGTCTGTCTGTCTCTCTCTGTCTGTCTGTCTCTCTCTGACTGTCTGTCTCTCTCTCCATACAACAGAAACGGGCAGAAAAAAAGGGACGAGGGGAAGAGAACGGGAGGCAGGGACACACAGACATGGAGAGACGCACAGACTCACATACACGCACGCACACACACACACACACACACACACACGCGCGCGCGCGCGCGCGCGCGCGCACGCACGCACGTACACACACCGCTCTCGCACAAACATGTCCACGCACTCATTCACTTGTGTACGTACTCACGCACGCACACACTCTAATGCACAAGCAGGCACGCGCTCGTGCACGCACATGGGGTGTTTGTATGCAAGTGTATGCAAATATGTGTGCCTGCGCGTGCGTGCGTGCATACTTATATATACTTATAATCAAAGCTTGCTCTTATGTCTTAGATTGAAAAATAATAGGGTGAGATAAAGTTTCATATCTGCAGTGGTAGATAATTCTACCTAACTAACAGTATGTGCTTGTGTGGGTGTATGGGGAATAATAAATGCTTCTCAAATTGTGCCTTCAGCAAAGTTATAGTCTCCAAGGGGGAGACGCTCTCCATAGGGGAGGAAACTCACTAACATATGATAACTCCTGGTCAGATACCGGTATTTCGAAACCTGATTGTTTCTCGTCAGTGACTTCGGAAAGTCCAAACTTGACTCTTCTGTCTTTTAGGTTTTAAGCAGAATGCTATCCCAGAAAAAGGCTGGTGTGCAATACCATAGCATGTTTGCTGAATTTTCAAAAAAACCATCAAAGGTCTCACCTAAGAAGCAAAAGAAAATTATGGAACAGCAAAACAAGCTACTTTTTCTTGTGAAAAGTAGAAACAATAAAAAGATAACATCATAAGACACAAGTGCTGAGGGCCAGTTCTTGGAATGGTGCTGAGTTACTTACCCTTGGAATTTATCAGTTTATCATATATATATATATATATATATATATATATATATATATATGCCAAAAATTTGGGAAATTTTGAACTTGTTTGTTTGGATTTTTTTTTATCTACTTTGACTGTATACACACACACACACACACACACACACACACACACACACACACACACACACATATATATATATATATATATATATATTTGTTAAAAATCAAAGAATTAAAAGGAGTCTTAAAAATATCTACAGATCTGTTTCAAGCTGCTGGGCTCTCGTCAGGATGAATACTTGGGTCACCCACCACCGCTGTTTTATATATATATGGTGTGTGTGTGTGTGTGTGTGTGTGTGTGGCTTGGAGAAAACCCCCAGATTTTTGGCACCGCGCCTAGCAGCAACAGGGTGATAGTGATGATACCCATAAAGGCAGAATAGTTCAAAGCAATCGGTCCACCCTTGTATCTCTTCCGCATTCGTTCTTTATTTCTCAAATTTTTGCCGCCAGGGCTTCATCAGGAGTCAGCTCCTTACAGAGAAAAAGGCTGCATGGACACCACTAGCATAATACATATGTGTGTGTGTGTGTGTGTGTGTGTGTGTGTGTGTGTGTGTGTGTGTGTGTGTGTATCTATCTATATATATATATATAGGGTAAGGGTAGCAAGTACCAACAAAGATTTAAAAATGCTCAACCGTACTGGGAGCAACATTTGTTAAAAGGTAAGGCTTAAAATTCTATCTACAGCGCTGTTTCATGCGGTTGCAATCGTCAGGATGTGATGGGTCAGTGCTGTGTTTTTATAACTGCTTGTGTTGTCTGTCATCACGTGCTGTCTGTGTTTTTCGTGTGTTTCTGATTCCTGTTCACTGATAGGAATTTCCACTTGTGCCTGCAGTTGTTAACCATTTCTATCCTGATATTTAAAGTTGCCAGTTGTGGTTTGCATAGTATTATGTACTTTTCAGTTGAGCATAGGTTACATCTTTTTGAAATATTGTTGTATGGTGCTGCTCTTTTTATGATTTTCCAGGATATATTGTAGTCTATTTTTTTCTCTTTAAGCTTCCAGATGTATTTATTCAATTCTGTTTGGTTTTTGTATCTTTCTTTGTTAAATGACTGTTTGTGGTTTGCATATCTAGTTTTAAATTGGTTTTCAGTAATACCTATGTATGTTTCTTCTGCGTTCTCTGATGTTACAGTGGCTTGGTACACAATGTTGTTGTAGAGGCATTTGTTGCTCAGAGGGCACTGTTCTTTCTTGGTGCAGTTGCAAGATTTCCTTTCATCACCCTCGTTTTTCTCTATACTGCTTTTCATTTTGTTGGTTGGATCAATGATGTTTTTAAGGTTGGGCATACATGAGTATGATAATTTGATGTTGCTTTTGTTAAATATCTTGGATAATTTGTGCTCTTTTGGGAATGATGATGTTAGAATTCTAAAGAATTTTTTCCCTATATTTGTTTTTACTCTTCCGTCATATGGGGGGGTTGTACCATATGATCTTCCTTTTCCTGTTCTTCTTGTGTCTGCTCATGTCATTATCTGGGTCATATTGTAGTTTGTAGTTGTAGCCACTTTTGTGTAACACTTCTTGATATTCAGCTGCAACGTTATTCAATGCTGTTTCATTACATGACAGGTTAGATAATCTCTTATTTATGCCTCTGGGTATTGTTTTTAGTATGGAAGGTGGATGGTTACTTTTGATATTTACATAGACAGGTGTGTCATTTGGTTTTTTGTATGGTTTATATATGTGCTGGTTGAGGTCCAACATTATATCTAGGTAGTTCACTATCTTTTTATTTGCTTCTATAGTGATTTTTAGATTTTGGTTGTGGAAGATTTTACACAATTCTTTTTTCTTATTTTCAATGTTTCTAGGGTTGCCGTTCAGCGCAGCAAGGCCATCATCTCTGTACAGTCCGACTTGTTTTCCAAGGTTTTTTTTAATGTTAGATAGTATGAATAGTCCGACAAGTTCGCAAGTTTCGGCGCCATCATACGATCCGATTGTAACATCAAAAGTTGAATTCTTGCTTGCGCTCTTGGTCCAGATTTCATTTTTGCTGTGTAGTAGAGTTTTCTTTGTATGGAAAATGATTTCCATTTCTGACCCTGATATTTCAGTGTATTTGTTGGCAAATTTTATAGCTTTGGTGAGTAGATCTTCATCTATAGATGGATAGAAGTCTACTATGTCAAATGTTATAAAAACTGTATTTTCTTGTTTGTTGAGTTTCTTGCACCATTGTATGACTTCGTATGTGTTTTTCCAGAGATTGAGTTCAGTGTTCTCTCATATGTTTTTTATAGGCTTTTTCTAAGATTTGTTTGCTGATTTTTCCTAATTCAGATTTGGACGGATTTATCAATCTGCATGTTGGGTTATTCAGAAAGTTTGGTTTGTGGTCTTTAAGTGTTATAAAAGCTTCTCTTGCTGCTGTTGTCTCCACTCTATCGCTTAAGTCCATTTGGTGCACAAGCTCCTTTTCTTTTTTTCTAATGTACTTGTATGTAGTTTTATCAGCTTTTTTGTAATTTTTTGGATGTTTTTATCGAGAAGCTGTGAGTACTCTTTAGTTTCCATTTTGTAAAAGTTGCTGGTTTTGTCTGCTTTCACAAATATTTTTTTGTCATTTTGGATTTGTTTGATTTCGTTTTTTAACGATGTTTGGAATTCGTTGGTTAATTTTTTGAATTCTATATTAGCTATCATCCTTTTCATTTTATCCTCAAATGTCTTCATTTCTTCAATGGCTGGTGGAGCTCGCCATGTTTTGAAGTCATAAGTGTTTTTATCTTCTTTCTTGGCATTAGGGTTCAAAAAGAAAAATGCTTTCCATCTCATGTTTTTGATAAACCTTTCTGTCTGTTCTATCATTCTTTTTCATATAGCACTGAGGTTTGGTGAAAGGTATGTTTTTAGTAGATTGTTTGAAATTGATTTTGTCCATTTTAAAATCTGTTGGTTTAAAGCGCTCAACGTGAGGAGCAATTAAGATAATGGTAGTAAGTACCAACAAAGATTTAAAAATGAAACAGCATTCAATAACGCTGCAGCTGAATATCAAGAAGCGTTACACAAAAGTGGCTACAACTACAAACTACAATATGACCCAGATAATGACATTAGCAGACACAAGAAGAACAGGAAAAGGAAGATCATATGGTACAACCCCCCATATGACGGAAGAGTAAAAACAAATATAGGGAAAGAATTCTTTAGAATTCTAACATCATCATTCCCAAAAGAGCACAAATTATCCAAGATATTTAACAAAAGCAACATCAAATTATCATACTCATGTATGCCCAACCTTAAAAACATCATTGATCCAACCAACAAAATGAAAAGCAGTATAGAGAAAAACGAGGGTGATGAAAGGAAATCTTGCAACTGCATCAAGAAAGAACAGTGCCCTCTGAGCAACAAATGCCTCTACAACAACATTGTGTACCAAGCCACTGTAACATCAGAGAACGCAGAAGAAACATACATAGGTATTACTGAAAACCAATTTAAAACTAGATATGCAAACCACAAACAGTCATTTAACAAAGAAAGATACAAAAACCAAACAGAATTGAGTAAATACATCTGGAAGCTTAAAGAGAAAAAAATAGACTACAATATATCCTGGAAAATCATAAAAAGAGCAGCACCATACAACAATATTTCAAAAAGATGTAACCTATGCTCAACTGAAAAGTACATAATACTATGCAAACCACAACTGGCAACTTTAAATACCAGGATAGAAATGGTTAACAACTGCAGGCACAAGTGGAAATTCCTATCAGTGAACAGGAATCAGAAACACACGAAAAACACAGACAGCACGTGATGACAGACAACACAAGCAGTTATAAAAACACCGGCAGCACAGACCCACCACATCCTGACGATTGCAACCGCATGAAACAGCGCTGTAGATAGAATTTTAAGCCTTACCTTTTAACAAATATATATATAATATATATATATATATATATATATATATATATATATATATATATATTTGTTAAAATAAGGTTTTTAAAAGGCAATCTACAAATTTGTTTCCAGCTATTTCAAAGAGGTACCAATTTTAATCACATTGATATATATATATATATATATATATATATATATATATATACACTCAAAGTAGATTTTTAAAAAATCCAAACAAACAAGTTCAAAATTTCCCAAATTTTCGGCTTTAATTGCCTTCTTCAGGGGTACAGACTGTAAAAGCAAAAACGCTCGCATTCTCCACCCTCAGTCCTTGAGCACTAATCACGAATGTGTGCAATTGGATAAAGGCACATGAATTGAAGTATTTTAACTATGAAATAAAACGTTGAGTATGAAACAGAGTGCATCAATAGGGAGCATAAAAATGGGGCGGGAGGGAGGGAGAAGGGGGCGGGGGGGGGGGGGGGGGGCAAAGGGAACGAGATGACAACAGCAGGTTGGCCATAATGTTCGTATTACCCCCCTCCCCCTGCCCCCCCCCCCCCCCCCCCTCCAAAAGAAAGAGAAAAAAGCACATTGACACATACAACAAGAGAGAGAGAGAGAGAGAGAGAGAGAGAGAGAGAGAGAGAGAGGGTGGGGTGGGGGTGGGGGGTTCCACGTTCAGAGGAGAAAAAGAACTTCAACCAAGTGCCTGTTACATAGGAATGAAGTAAAGGAGACCTCGCACGAGAAGCATCAACAACCTCTCACATTGCTGTACCGAACAATTATCAATGATCATAAACACCTAAACGCACGAGCACGTGCGTAACACACACACACACACACACACAAAGACACACACACACACACACACACACACACACAGAGGACGGGGCGATGATAAGAATGTTGTAGTTAAGGGGGCGGTGGGAAAAGGTGGGGGGGGGGGGTTGAAGGAGAGAGAGAGAGAGGCAGAGAGACACAGATAGAGAGAGAGAGATGGGGGGGGGGGGGGCAGATAGACATACAAACAGACAGGCAGACAGACAAACAGAAACAGAGACATAGGGATTGGCAGAAAGAAACAGGGGGGAGGGAAGGTGGATTTTCTAGGATAGATAATTAGAGCCTGGGGGAATTTTCATGGGAAGGAGAGATAGAAGACAGAAATGATGGGGGGGGGGGGGGGGGGGGGGTGGTGTGGTGTGTGTGTGTGTGTGTGTGTGTGTGTGTGTGTGTGTGTGTGTGTGTGTGTGTGTGCCAATCGGGGCAAGGTGGGTCAGTCACTGACAGAGAGAGAGAGAGAGAGAGAAAGAAAGAGAGGCAGACACACACATACACACAGAGAAAGAAAAAGGTGGTGTTATTGGCAGATAATGACAGTGATGATGGTGATGATAGTAGATTACATGTTTTTGATTCATTTGTCGTTTTTGCTTACAGCATTCAATCTTGTCGAGCGATACAAAAAAGAAAAAAAAGGTCAGCTCTCTCTCTCTCTCTCTCTCCTCTCTCTCTCTCTCTCTCTCTCTCTCTCTCTCTCTCTCTCTCTCTCTGTCCTGACAAAATCATAGCTGAATTGTTGAAACACGCAGAGGTTGTTTTTATCTATTTTCTGGTTGTCTTTTTCAATCAATTTTTTGATCGTGGAATTTTCCCTAAACAGTGGTCGCTGCCCATTATTGTACCAATACATAAGAAAGGAGGCCTCAATCAGCCAGACAATTATCGTGGCATAGCCTTACCAAGAGTTGTAAGTAAAGTTTATACACACATTTTAACGAAAAGGCTGTCCATGTGGGCAAAAGAAGAAGAAAAAATTCTTGAATAACAGGCAGGTTTCAGAGCAGTGTATAGTGCAATCGACTATATTTTCACCTTTTATGCTATCATATAGAAGTTTTAATTAAGAATTCCAAACTCTACGTTACGTTAATTGATTTTTAAAAAAGCGTTTGACTTTGTGAACTGAAATTGGCTATGGATAGTTTTGAAGAGGAATGGTGTGAGTGGCAAAATGTCTAAGGCCTTAAGAAATGTTTATGACTTCGTGTTGGCATGTGTTCGTGACAAATGCTGTTATTCTGATTATTTCAATTGCCCTAGGGGTGTGAGACGAGGTTGCCTACTGAGCCCCATATCATTCTCCTTTTCATGAACGAATTAGCTGTAGAATTTTCTATGACTGGAGAGCATGGAATACAACTGATTCCTGGGCAAGTCGAAATATTTCTTCTTTTGTTTGCAGATGATGTCATACTGTTGTCAGATAGAATAAGATATCTTCAGAATCAGCTTGACGGCTTAAAAAGAGAAACAGATTGATTATATCTGAGAATCAATCTTAAAAAGACAAACGTAATGGCGTGTAGAAAGGGAGGTCATTTGGCTGCCAGGGAGAGATTTTATGGAGGTAAAGAAGCGATGGTTACAAATTCTTACGGATATTTGGGAATGTTTTTACTACAGAATTAAGTATTGGTCGCAGTTTATCAGATGTCTGTAGAAAAAGGAAGAAAGGAGTAATGGACATATTGAGATCCATGAGAAAATTGAATACTGGGGATACAGTTCCGTTTTGAAAAATGTTTAACGCACAAATAGAGCCCATATTAACCTACACAGCTGAAGTGTGGGGACTGGAGAAAGACAGTAAACAATTGACAAAAGTGCACACCTTTGCAATAAAAGAGTATTTATGTGTTCCCCTCCACACATCTAATAAATCAGTCTGTGGCGAAACGAGAAGATACCCCTGTGTCTTAGAATGTCTGTAAAGTGTATACCCCTGTGTCTTAGAATGTCTGTAAAGTGTATACCCCTGTGTCTTAGAATTCTGTAAAGTGTATACCCCTGTGTATTAGAATGTCTGTAAAGTGTATACCCCTGTGTATTAGAATGTCTGTAAAGTGTATACCCCTGTGTATTAGAATGTCTGTAAAGTGTATACCCCTGTGTATTAGAATGTCTGTAAAGTGTATACCCCTGTGTGTTAGAATGTCTGTAAAGTGTATACCCTGTGTGTTAGAATGTCTGTAAAGTGTATACCCCTGTGTGTTAGAATGTCTGTAAAGTGTATTAGATATTGGTCTGAACTCATAACTCTACCAATGTCAAGAATATGCGGACATCCTACGAAATTCTCATTGTACAACACGAGTCTGGGCACTTCAGCTGGGCATTAAATGTTAAGAACATTCTGTGCGAGAATGGATTTGGCATCGTGTGATGAAGCCAAGGTGCTGGTTGTCATTTTGGTTTTATCAATGAATTCAAAGACAGACTTATCACGTGCTATAAACAACATCGGCATTCAGAATTGGAAGATAATGATAAATGTAGGTAATTTTACTTCAAAAATGCTTTTCAGGCAGAAAAATATTTATCATTTGTACTGGATTGATGGCACAGAGTTAGTCTAATCAGATTCAGACAAAGAGCAAGCGGCCTGAAAAATTCAAAGGATGGTTTCAAAGTAAAGAAGATGTAAACAACGTGTGCCCATCATGTAGAAATTAAATAGAGGATGATGTTCATCTACTTTTGAATTGCCCTGCTTATGAAGGAAAACGCAAAAATTGTGATATTCTAAATTCCTGTAAAGGAAACCCTGATCAGAAATCGGTAGCAAATTTTCTTTCCAATATAATGAAAATGTAATGAAACTCCAATGATAATGAAAATGTAATGAAACTCCAATAATAATGAAAATGTAATGAAACTCCAATAATAATGAAAATGTAATGAAACCCATGGCTCGATGCTTAGCAGAATTAATAAACAAAGGAAAAGTGTTAACTGAACAAAGTCAGCAAATCCCAAGATGATCCACCTTCTGTATACGCGCGTGAATGTCTCTCTCTCTCTCTCTCTCTCTCTCTCTCTCTCTCTCTCTCTCTCTCTCTCTCTCTCTCTCTCTCTCTCTGGCTATGGCCTCAACCTGAATAAATAATTCACATTCACATTCTGTGTGTGTGTGTGTGTGTGTGTGTGTGTGTGTGTGTGTGTGTGTGTGTGTGTGTGTGTGTGTGTTTGTGTGGTGCGTGCGTGCACGTGCGCGCGCGTGTGTATGCATTTACATGTGCACGTGTGCGTATATTCCTCCATGCGTGTGTGTGGGCGCACATGTTTTTGATAAATGTGATTTGAGACCATTTATAATACAACGTTAAGTCATGTATGATTGTCCATCCTTGTCTAAAAGGGCTGTACATTATCGGACAATTAAAAAGTGTCAGTGTCAGTGTTTCTCTAGGCCAGTATCATACAATTCAGTACTGTTAATTCCACAAGAGATGTATGCTAAGAAACACATTCTGATCCATCCTAAAAAATATAATCTGACTCACTCTAGTCAATCTGGATAAAGGGAACATCACTTTTGCACTAACTCAAATGATCGATAAGTAGCTCCGGAATATTAATAACAGTCAATTACAGGCGTGATTTATGTTGACTCGGCAAAGGCTTTTGACGATGAATGCGTTGACGATTACAAGGCTATTCTGATTACCATCATGTCGATCCAGTGGCACATCCATTAGTTCACGTGTGCTGCAACACCAATTTTCCAAGTGCATGCTGATGTTTCTTATCATAGCTAATCCTCTTCCTTCATGCTTTTGAAAATAAAATTGAAGTCGTCCGCCTTTCATTGCTTGAAGACACAGAACACCAAAGTCATATACTGGTTTTCCGAGTGTTGAAATCCGTTCTTTAGCGCCGCTGAAATCGAACCAACTGGCAACCCACGCTACTTCGGCACAGGCTTTGATAGAATGCTGATCCGTAGAAAACATATTGAGGATATAGAGGCCCTATCAGCCATGAAATCAATGGCAGCTGAAGGCACTGGACTATGGTATCTCAACCTACTGCATCACGGAGTTGTACTCAGAGTGACTGGTTGTGGATTAGGGCTTACAACACTGTCCCTGAGCAAACTGAAGCTCTGAGACTGATCTTGGAAATACAAAAGGCAAACCGTCAACCATCTGAAATCATGCGTTGCCTGCTTAGCCTTCCTTTAATGCGGGTCAGACCCAAGCTAGAACAGATGAAGGCATATTTCAGAGCACTTGAAAACCCCCACTATGGGGCAGTCAAGGAAATGAAAAGGTGTGGAAAATCATGGATGGAACAGACAGAAGACTACAAACAGCTGCTTTCCAGTCATCTGAGCTTAAAGAAACTAGGTGATTGGAAAAGTATCTTGACCACTTAAAACACCTCTGCCTGATTGCTGTCACTCCAGAGCTTGGGAGATACTGTGGACAATGACCAGAAGGCAGAACCAAAGCATTCTGCACAAAAGAAGATATATACTCTGACGGTATTGTTACCAGAGACACTGTGGAGAATGACCAGAAGGCAGAACCAACGCATTCTGCACAGAAGAAGATAATTATATACTCTGACAGTATTGTTACCAAAGGTCAGTCAGGCTGGGAGTGAAACTAAATGGCCAAACAATCCAGAAAACAATAGTACATTCAGTTTAACGCTAACAATGGAGATAGAAGCAGTGACACAAGCGCTCTTATCCACAGACAAGCTTCAAAATCAATAAGCCATGATTCTGACTGACTCCATAAACCTCAAAAAATGGAAAGCGGAATGGGAAGCCCTGCTTGGCATGAAGTAATGTGGAGCTTTCCGATGGAGAGACTCATATGGATGTACTGCCCAGGAAATGCACGCGTCAAAGGAAATGTAAGAGCAGACACACTGGCAGGCAAGGCAATAATAAGAACTGGATTACAGTTCGGTTGATCATATGGGATAAGCAGTCTAGAGAATCACCTCAACAAACAAAATCTGAGCCACCGTAGTATAAACCATGTTGCAAAACTCAACAAGAAATGTTTTAGTAGGGTTGGTTTTCACAAGATGACATAATTATTATACATTAGTAACACCATCACCACCACCACTACCACCACCACCACCACCACCACCACCAAACAACAACAACAACAACAACAACAACACACACACACACACACACACACACACACACACACACACACACACACACATACACACACACACACACACATAAACATATACCCATATCTATAGACTCTCCACCTCAACACACTTGCATCGTATTATTGATGCACATGTACCAGTGCATGTACGTTTGTAGTAAAAGCAGGGTGTCCTAAGAGATTCAAAGTCAACATTGAGTTGCCGTGTGTTTGGTCATTCGTGGCTACCCTTGGAAAGACCCGGCATGAGTCTGCCCAATTCTCGAGGAGTCTTCGCAGTGCCTGCCTTGAGGTTATTCCAATATTTGCTTTGTTGGTGATGGTTTTTGCTCTTCCTTTAAGTCTGAATGTGCAGCTGCTCCCTTTTTTGATGTTGAATCTTGATACATGGTCTATGGTATGGTGGTTTTGATATTGCTTGTTAAGGTGATATATGGTCTATGATATGGTGGTTTTGAACTTGTTTGTTAATATGATAAATGGTCTATGGTATGGTGGTTTTGATCTTTTGTTAAGGTGATTCTTAAATTTAATGTAACCTCAGATCTGCCAAGCTGTAATCCAGTTCTCATCATTGCATTGTCTGCCAGTGTGTCTGTTCTTCCATTTCCTTTGACACCTTTGTGTCCAGGGCAGTACGTCCATATCAATCTCTTCAATTGAAGACTGCTCATTACTTCATGCCAAGCAGGACTTCCCATTCCATATTCCACTTTTTGGAGCAGGTTCATGGAGTCAGTCAGTATCATGGCTTGTTGGGTTTTAAACTGGCCTGTGGGTGAATGCCAGTGGAGCGCTTGTGTCACTTCTTCTACCTCCATTGTAAGACGAAGTTATACTGTATGCATCATCGTCCTTCTGAATAGTTCGGCCATTTTGCTTTGCTATGTATCCCCAGCCTGTTTGGTGATGGAAACGTCAGTGTATATAAAAATATCTTCTTTTATGCCGAGGTTATCCACCAGCATCTGAATTTCTGCGTTGGGTTTGTTTGTTTGCTTTTGTTTGTGTGTTGTTTTCTCTTTTTTTTGCGCCTTCTGGCCATTCTCGAAGGTGTCTTTCAAGTTCTATAGCGATGGCAGTTTCGTAGAAGTGTTTGAAGTGCTTCGCATTCCTTCTTCTTTTGCGTTCTGATAACTAGCACAAAAGCTGTATACTGTTTTCTGCCTGGCCCATCCATTATTTTCCACATCATAGACCATTGCCTTTTCTTTCCTTGACTACCGCATGCAGTCGGTTTTGGGGATTTTCAAGTGCTCTCAAATATGTTTTCATCTTTCTAGCTTGTTTATGACCTGCACTGAAGGAAGGTCAAGCACGTATCTTATAGTGTAAAATGGTGTGCTCTTTGTACTTCCCAAGATCAGTCTCGTTGCTTCATTTTGAATTCTTTATAATTTAATTTAAGAAGATTGTTCTTGGTAAGCCCTAATCCATAATCAATCACACTGAGTACAGCTGCGTGATACAGTCGGTAGAGATGGTGCTGTTCAATACCTTTACTTGCCATTGCATTCATGGCTCTTGCATTCAAGGACAATGTCATCAACATGTTTTCTCTGTCAAAGCCTCTACCCTAATAGCGTAGGTTGTCAGTTGATTCAACGGGTATTCCATTGAAGGAAACTAGTGAGGGTAATTGTCTTGGTGTCTTGTTGTTAAGAGTACAGACCAACGTCTGGGCTTTTGTAAAGTTGTTGGGCGATCCAGTTTCCTGACTCCATTGAGCAATGCTGTTCAATTGCTGCTGAACTGCTTTCGTTCTTTCTTGAGCATTCTTTGATGTTGTGTAGATCAGACAGTCATCTGCTAGTGTCAATATTCGAGCAAGACCTTCAGTGTAAGCATTGTATAAAGCAGGAGAGAGGAGACCCTTGAGGTAATCCCATAGAGAGTTTATGATGTTCAAATATCCAGTCTCAAAATCGTAAAATGATGGTTCGCTCCTGAAGTGCTGTTGCAATCCATCGTGTAAGTGTCGTGCTGACTTCATAGCCAAGAAGTAGATCCATGAAAAGCGAGAACAGGACTTTGCTGTATGCAGGTTCCAGGTCTGTCGCAACTGCCGGTGTCCCTTACTTTCTTTGGAATCGTTCATATACTTCACAGACAAAAAAATGTTTTTTTACTTGTTCTGTAGCCTCCTTGATTGGGAGAGATGACATCTCTGCTTTCAAGGTCTCTTGCGAGCTTTCTTGCTACGATTCGTTCCATGAGCTTTCCTTCTATATTTTGCAGAGTCAGTATGCGGTAGCCATTTAGCCGATGATGATCTTTTCCTGGTTTGGGTAAATCTTTCACGTCACTGTGTGGCCAGTCTTCTGGGACATAGCTTTCATCAAAACTGTCCTGATAAAGATTGAGGATATGGATTCTGTCTTCTTCTGAGAGTTGTTTGATATCTTGATATGGATTCTGTCTTCTTCTGAGAGCTGTTTGATATCTTGATAGTGTACTTTGGACCTGGACCATTCCGTATACTACATGATGCATGTAGCCAGATCTGAAACCACCTTACACTAGATCAAGCATGTAACCAGATCTGAAACCACCTTACACTAGATCAAGCATGTAACCAGATCTGAAACTACCTTACACTAAATCATGCATGTGACCAGATCTGATACCAACTTAGACCAAACCGAACATGTAACCGGACGTGTCATGAGGTTATACCAGATCCCGTGCCTCACTCTTTCTCTCCCTGCAGAGACGGCGTAAAGCGACACGCAGAAAGAAGCGAACCTCCTCCAGCGACCGGAGTCCAGGACAGAAAAGCACCCCGCGCAAGAAAAGCAGACGCAAAAGATCAGGGAGGCGCGGGACTCACAAGAAACGTGGCAAGAAGCGTTCCTCGGTGGCTCCTGCGGACAGTAACGCCTCGGGAAGTTCCAGGAGCCGCTCATCGCGGAGTGGGAGGGTGGACGTACATCCACGCGGTGACGCGCATAGACGTCACAGCGACAAAAGGGTGGCGGGAAGGAAGAGTGGGAGTGTGGGGAGTGCTCAGAGTTGGGAGAGATCTTTGGGCATAGTTTACAGCAGGGACAGGCCTTTGGGGAGTGCTCACAGCTGGGACAAACCTTTGGGCGATGCTCACAGCACGGACAGACCTGTGGGCAGTGCGCAAAATTGGGACAGACCTTCAGGCAATGCTTACAGCAGGGACAGACTGGGCAGTGTTCACAGCAGAGACAGACCACTGAATGCCAGACAGAAGGCTGACCCGGCGGACAGGGGCCAGAAGAAAGTGTATCAGTCACAGCCTCTGGAGGATGTGCGCGAGGACACTGCCGAGGCGCTCAGAACCAGTGAGTTGCCGATGGGGATCACTAGGGTGGAGGACATGGGGAGCGATTCTGATGACGAAGAGGCCCCAGGGTCTGGCGGCACAGACTCCTTTGCTATCAACCTGCTGCCCTTTACAACGAATCCCAGCTCCTGTAAGTTCCATGTCTGTCCCACGTCTGTCCCGTCCTCGGCCTGTGTGAGGGTCCACGTTGTGTGTGGGAATGTCTGTGTGCTGGGGGACAGCATGCGTCCACTTGTCGCCAGAATGGACTGAAAGATGGTTGCTTAACGTCACCAAAAGCCTAAGGGGAAAACAGACACAAACCAAGACTCAAGACTCAAGACTTCATGCATGATACAAAACTTGTGGTTGAATTTTGGACAAATATGGCTTCTTCAGTCGTTGCAATCATCTTATAGACAAAAAGCGCGCGCGCGCGCACACACACACACACACACACACACACACACACACACACACACACACACACACACACACACACACACACACAAAACAACCATGAGTGTGGCCGAGGGAGAATTATTTTTTGTGGCTGTCTGTGGTGTAGGGAGTATTGTTTTGTGTGGCTGTCTGTGGTGTAGGGAGTATTGTTTTGTGTGGCTGTCTGTGGTGTAGGGAGTATTGTTTTGTGCGACTGTGGTGTAGGGAGTATTGTTTTGTGTGGCTGTCTGTGGTATGCGGAGTATTGTTTTGTGTGACTGTCTGTGGTATAGGGAGTATTGTTTTGTGTGGCTGTCTGTGGTGTAGGGAGTATTGTTTTGTGTGGCTGTCTGTGGTGTAGGGAGTATTGTTTTGTGTGGCTGTCTGTGGTGTAGGGAGTATTGTTTTGTGTGGCTGTCTGTGGTATGGGGAGTATTGTTTTGTGTGACTGTCTGTGGTGTAGGGAGCATTGTTTTGTGTGGCTGTCTGTGGTATGGGGAGTATTGTTTTGTATGGCTGTCTGTGGTATGGCGAGTATTGTTTTGTGTGCTGACTGTAGTATGGGGAGTATTGTTTGTGTGGCTGTCTGTGGTATGGGGAGTATTGTTTTGTGTGGCTGTCTGTGGTATGGGGAGTATTGTTTTGTGTGGCTGTGTGTGGTATGGGGAGTGTTGTTTTGTGTGGCTGTGTGTGGTGTAGGGAGTATTGTTTTGTGTGGCTGTCTGTAGTATGGGGAGTATTGTTTTGTGTGGCTGTGACCACATTGCGCATGATTTAAAGGTCGTATGATGGACGGAACTCGATGACATGTTGACTCACCTTAGAAACAATTTATGCTTACCACAACCAGCCAAAAAAGGTCAAAATCTCACGACGTAATTCCCCCTGCTACAACTTAAAGGTGAACCCTGTTGAACAGGTTACATGCCATGAAGTGCTAGGAATAATAGTTGATAATAAGATTAGTTGGGCATCGTCATATAACCTTTCTGTGCACAAGAACTTTACAGAATAGTAACTCTAGAATCGAACGCTTTGTTAACCTTCACTCATGCAAGGTCCAACAGGAACAAACAAATTAGAAGACGAAACTCGACGCGTTTTGACCTCTTAGGTCTTCTTCAGGCAAGATAAACAACATTCAGGACAATGGAAACAAGTAGTAATCACTTCTCTTCTCAAATTCAGCGCAAGATGGGCGTTGAATCTAGGGCCTGTTGTTTGGGCAAGATGGGCGTTGAATCTAGGGCCTGTTGTTTGGGCAAGATGGGCGTTGAATCTAGGGCCTGTTGTTTGGGCAAGATGGGCGTTGAATCTAGGGCCTGTTGTTTGGGCAAGATGGGCGTTGAATCTAGGGCCTGTTGTTTGGGCTTTCGGGTGTCAGGCCTTTTGCCCCGACATGAGACAGCTGAAGTGTATGGTAAAATTGGGTTAATCACTGCCTGGAATCTGGGCGCTAACTAAAAGAGTACATGATAGAGTTTTGATAAGATCCTGCCACAGGATTTTGGAGGATTCCCCCTTTTGAACTTGTCTCATAACGGGGGGGGGGGGGGGGGGGGGGGGGGGGGGGGGTACGGAAATGAAGGGAAAACGTCAGTAATATAAAGTGTTTTTGTTCTGTCTGGGAGGCCTTTTTCTTCCCTTGATGAGCACTTTCACGATTTAGGCGAATTAGGGTTTTGCTCGTTTGTCTGTTTGTCTAAGTATTTGTAACACTTCGTTTATATAATGGACGGGTTTGTTTAAAGCTGCGTGTGTATTCTAATTTGAGGAGTGTGGTAGAGAAGTACCTTGCGTATCAGGCACTAGTTTCGGTACATGTTGTATAACATGTGCAAAAGCATTCTTGAGTGTTACCCTTAAGTACAAAGACAAGAGTGTAACACCCATTTTGAGGCCAGGCTCCTGACTGATTTGATTTAAGTGTGAGGCTAGAATTCAGTTTTTCACTGTTTGAAATATTTGTGGAATTTGTGCTGTCAACCTTGTATTTGTATCCCACTGTATGTCTGATGGGTGGTACATGTGTTCCCTCCCTTGTTTTCCATGCCCTTTCTTTTCTTTTCTTTTTCTTTTTTAATCCATTTACACTCGTGACAGTCTGGTAGCTTTTTAGCGTCATCGAATGGTGGGCAAGAACATCCGGTTTAAAAAGTCTGTGACGGTGTGTATGTGTGTGTGAGAGATTGCAACTGAATCTACCTGCCTCATTCCTTATCTGTCCCACTTTGCTGTTTATTCTCATTTGGCTCATTCCTTATCTGTCCCACTTTGCTGTTTATTCTCATTTGGCTCGTATTCATCACACGTGAATCATATACGCGTTGTCTTTTTCGCTTGCTTTATTTATCCTTGAGCATCTACGTCTGTCTAATAAATGTGATAAATAGATAGATGCATGCATAAGGAGAGAGAGAGAGAGAGAGAGAGGAGAGAGAGAGAGAGAGAGAGAGAGAGAGAGAGAGAGAGAGATTGGTTGATTGATTGATTGATTGATTGATTGATTGGTTGATTGATTGACTGACTGACTGGTTGATTGATTGATTGACTGACTGACTGACTGTTGACTGGTCGATTGATTGATTGACTGACTGATTGATTGACTGATTGATTGATTGATTGATTGGCGCCACCCTGACACAGTAATTACTATCGTTTTTTGTTATTGGTTCTCTTCAGTGTGTGTGCCATCAAGGAACTTTATGGTGCAGTATTCGTGCGATTGTCACTAAATGGCAGTGTGGCATAGTGTTGGTGTTACTGTCATCATCCGCATCTATAATACAGTGTCATTGTCATCATGTTGAAATGTTAGTGTTATTGTCACTAAATGACAGGGTGGTGTAGTGTTGGTGTCATTGTCGTAATCAGATATTACAGTGCAGTGTTAGTGTCATTATCATCAATCAGACACTATATTGCAATGCTATTGTCATTGTCAGTCAATCAGACATTATGGTGCAGTGTTAGTGTCATTATGATTATCATCAATCAGACACTATATTGCAATGCTATTGTCATTGTCATCAGTCAGACATTATGGTGCAGTGTTAGTGTCATTATCATCAATCAGACCCTATATTGCAATGCTATTGTCATTATCATCAATCAGACATTATGGTGAAGTGTTAGTGTCATTATCATCAATCAGACACTATACTGCAATGCTATTGTCATTATCATCAATCAGACACTATATTGCAATGCTATTGTCATTGTCATCAATCAGACATTATGGCGCTGTGTTAGTGTCATTATCATCAATCAGACACTATATTGCAATGCTATTGTCATTATCATCAATCAGACATTATGGTGCAGTGTTAGTGTCATTGTGCAGTGTTAATGTCATTGTCATCAATCAGACACTATGGTGCAGTATCATTATGGTCATTGTGCAGTGTTAATGTCGTTGTCATCAATCAGACACTATGGTGCAGTATCATTATGGTCATTGTGCAGTGTTAATGTCGTTGTCATCAATCAGACACTATGGTGCAGTATCATTATGGTCATTGTGCAGTGTTAATGTCATTGTCATCAATCAGACACTATGGTACAGTATCATTATGGTCATTGTGCAGTGTTAATGTCGTTGTCATCAGACACTATGGCACAGTATCATCATGGTCATTGTGCAGTGTTAATGTCATTGTCATCAATCAGACACTATGGTACAGTATCATTATCGGTCATTGTGTAGTGTTAATGTCATTGTCATCAGACACTATGGCACAGTATCATCATGGTCATTGTGCAGTGTTAATGTCATTGTCATCAATCAGACACTATGGTACAGTATCATTATGGTCATTGTGTAGTGTTAATGTCATTGTCATCAGACACTATGGCACAGTATCATCATGGTCATTGTGCAGTGTTAATGTCATTGTCATCAATCAGACACTATGGTACAGTACCATTATGGTCATTGTGTAGTGTTAATGTCATTGTCATCAATCAGACACTATGGTGCAGTATCATTATCGTCATTGTGCAGTGTTAATGTCATTGTCATCAATCAGACACTATGGTGCAGTATCATTATCGTCATTGTGCAGTGTTGTCATTGTCATCAATCAGACATTATGGTACAGAATCACTATCGTCATTGTGCAGTGTTAATGTCATTGTCATCAATCAGACACTATGGTGCAGTGTTAATGTCATTGTCATCAATCAGACACTATGGTGCAGTATCATTTTCGTCATTGTGCAGTGTTGTCATTGTCATCAATCAGACACTATGGTGCAGTATCATTATCGTCATTGTGCAGTGTTGTCATTGTCATCAATCAGACACTATGGTGCAGTATCATTATCGTCATTGTGCAGTGTTAATGTCATTGTCATCAATCAGACACTATGGTACAGTATCATTATCGTCATTGTGCAGTGTTAATGTCATTGTCATCAATCAGACACTATGGTACAGTATCATTGTCGTCATTGTGCAGTGTAATGTCATTGTCATTTTCCCGTACGTTCTGGCACCACAGGTCACTGAAAGGAGTCAAAGAATGAACTCACGTGGCGGATCATAGAGGCAGAATAAATTCAGCCACTTTTCCACTTTTTTCCTTACCTGTCATCTTTCACAGCATTTCAGCCTAATGGCCTTCAGAAAGGGGCTATTGCCTGACCGTCACTTCCTCGTCTAAAGAAAAAAATGTATCTAGAAATGATCGAATGAATAAGGCATTTGGTGCATGGACAAATTAATTGTGTGTAATGAACTGAAGAGACATCAGGAGAAATTGTAGCTGATATACTCACCGAGTGATTGACTGATAATGCCCTGACATTGACTGATTGACTGATGATGCACTGACCTTGATTGACTGATGATGCTCTGACGTTGATTAACTGATTGACTAATGATACTCCGACATTGACTGTCTGACTGATGATGCTTTAGTATTGACTGACTGTTTGACTGATTATGCTCTGACATGCACTGAGTGATAGACTGATCATGCCCTGACATTGACTGATGGTGTTCTGACATTGACTGACTGGTTGACTGGTGATGCACTGACGTTAAACGACTGATTGACTGATGATGTTCTGACATTGACTGACTAATTGACTGATGATGCTCTGACATTGACTGATGATGCTCTGACGTTGACCGACTGATTGACTAATGATGCTCTGACGTTGACTGATCGAGTGACTGATGATGCTCTGACGTTGACTGATCGGTTGACTGATGATGCTCTGACGTTGACTGACTGATTGACTGATGATGCTCTGACACTGGCAGATGATGTTCTAACATTGACTGACTGACTGATGAAGTCTGACATTAACTGACTAATTGACTGATGGTACTGTAACATTGACTAATTTATTGACTGATATTGCTCTGACATTGACTGACTGATAATGCTGTGACGTTGACTGACTGACTGATGATTTTCTTAAATTGACGGACTGACTGACTGATGATGCTCTGACGTAGACTGACTGGCGGACTGATGATGCTGTGACATTGACTGACTGACTGACTGATGTTGCTGTGACATTGACTGACTGATTGACTGATGTTGCTGGGAGACTGACTGATGACGCTGTGACATTGACTGACAGACTGACTGATGTTGCTGTGACATTTACTGACTGACTAACTGATGATGCTGTGACATTGACTAACTGACTGACTGACTGACTGATGACGCTGTGACATTGACTGACTGACTGACTGATGATGCTGTGATACTGACTGACTGACTGACTGACTGATGATGCTGTGCCATTGACTGACTGACTGACTGACTGACTGACTGATGACGCTGTGACATTGACTGACTGACTGACTGACTGATGATGGTGTGACATTGACTGACTGACTGATGACGCTGTGACATTGACTGACTGACTGACTGTTGATGCTGTGATACTGACTGACTGACTGATGACGATGTGACATTGACTGACTGACTGATTGACTGACTGATGATGCCGAGACATTGACTGACTGACTGGTGTGCTGTGACATTGACAGACTGACTGACTGACTGATCGTGCTGTGACATTGACTGACTGACTGACTGACTGATAATGCCGTGACATTGACTGACTGACTGACTGATAATGCTGATATATTGACTGACTGACTGACTGACTGACTGATGCTGCTGAGACATTGACTGACTGAATGAATGATGCTGCTGAGACATTGACTGCTGACTGACTGATGATGCTGTGACATTGACTGACTGATGATGCTGTGACATTGACGGACTGACTGACTGATAATGCTGAGACATTGACTGACTGACTGACTGACTGATGTTGCTGTGACATTGACTGACTGGCTGACTGACTGATGATGCTGTGACATTGACTGACTGACTGACTGACGATGTGACATTGACTGACTCACTGACAGATGATGTTGTGACATTGACTGACTGACTGACTGACTGATGATGCTGAGACATTGACTGACTGACTGACTGACTTACTGACTGACTGATGACGCTGTGACATTGACTCACTGACTGACTGACTGACTGACTGATGGTGCTGTGACTTTGACTGACTTACTGACTGACTGATGGTGCTGTGACATTGACTGACTGACTGACTGATGATTCTGTGACATTGACTGAATGACTGACTGACTGTTGATGCTGTGACATTGACTCACTGACTGACTGACTGACTGACTGACTGACTGATGGTGCTGTGACTTTGACTGACTTACTGACTGACTGATGGTGTTGTGACATTGACTGACTGACTGACTGACTGACTGACTGATGACGCTGTGACATTGACTGACTGTTGATGCTGTGACATTGACTCACTGACTGACTGACTGATGATGTTGTGACATTGACTGACTGACTGTTGATGCTGTGACATTGACTCACTGACTGACTGACGCTGCTGAGACATTGACTCACTGACTGATGATACTGTAACATTGACTGACTGATTGACTGACTGATGATGCTGTGACATTGACTGACTGATTGACTGACTGATGATGCTGTGACACTGACTGACTGACTGACTGATGTTGCTGTGACATTGACTGACTGACTGATTGACTGACTGATGATGCCGTGACATTGACTGACTGACTGACTGATGATGCTGTGACATTGACGGACTGACTGACTGACTGACAATTGACCAACTGATGGGCGGGTGGTTTGTGCACAGCCACAGCGTCCCATGTCCGTTTCTTCCTGAGCAAGCAGGCCAGCACCCAGGAGTGTGGGCCGGACACCGCCACAGCCAGCACCCAGGAGTGTGGGCCGGACACCGCCACTGCCAGCACCCAGGAGTGTGGGCCGGACACCGCCACAGCCAGCACTCTGGGCGGCGACACTGCCAGCACTCTGGGCGGCGACACTGCCAGCAGGGGAAAGCAGGAGAGCAGCAGGAATGTACTGGAGTTTGCCCCCGTCAGTATCACACACGCACATGCACGCACGTACCCATGCACACACGTGCGCGCGCAGGCACACACGCCAGAAAACACACACACACACACACACACACACACACACAAAGATTCAAAGATTTAATCCTGTGACCCCTTTGGGGGCATGGAGGACTTGAAACAAAATAAACAAATGTAAATGAAACACATCAAACATCCAAAAATGTTCCCGATAATTAACACACTGGATATAATGTTACACAACTTTACTAAGTTTTAAAAACTTCGCTAAGTTTAGCAACACTTTTTTTATTACCACAGAGCAAACGACAAAAGTTAAATACGGACTTTATACATGTAAATTGTTTTGGTATAAACTTATTTCTACTATCATCATATTTGGTGCATTTCATTACAAAATGAAATTCGTCGCCAAGGTCATTCTGGTCGCAGTCCCGACAAAATTGTTCATCATGAGGTATTCCAAATCGTCTGCCAATTTCGATCATGAGTTTATGATTACCACAGCGGAACCGAATTAGAGGGTTTATATAAATATCAGGCAACATTTCAATATATTTTTCACTTCAAAACTCTGTTTTAAAATTCCTATAAAATAAACACTTCTTACTAGATTCTAAAGCATCGTTCCATGCACATATGTAAACATCTTCTAATGAATTACGAACATTTCTACAGATACTGTGAACAGACGAAAACTTTTGTGTCTCCCACACGAAGTCGAATCCTGTTTCGATAAGGACATTCCGTATACACATCAACCACCTGATGTAAAACCCTGATTTCTGTATAAATCATATAATACTTGATACAATCTAGATGAATATTTGTTTGTTTGTGGTGAAAGTAAGGATGACCAGAATTTTATAATTCGTGCATATACTTGAACTGAAACAGGATACATTCCTAGTTCTCCATATATCTGTTCTGTTTTAGTAGAACGATTTAAATGAAAAAGATGCTTAAAAAATTTAAGCTGAAAACTTTCCATTAGCTTTAAATCACTATATCCCCCAATTTCACACCCATATAAAAGTACAGGCAGAACCATTGATTGGTATAAGTCCAGTACAATGTTTATAGGCAAATTTTGAGATCTTGCCATCTTTAGCAAAGAAAACATTGCACATTGCGCTTGGTCATACAAATACTTCTTACATTTATAAAAAATTTCCTGTTCTGCTAAAGATTATACCTAAATATTTGAAAGTGTGTACTACTTCTATGGACTGGTTTTTGAACTTTAGTTTTTTTTTTCTAGGATTATTGCGTCACACACACACACACACACACACACACACACACACACACACACACACACACACACACACACACACACACACACACACACACACACACACACCGATACTTCATCTGATGGATCCGGTTCCCTGTCTCTATCTAGAGTATTAAATGACTGGTTTTATCTTTATACAATTTGCAAAAGTTTGTCACATAGTTCAGTTGGTATTTATCTTTAAATTTGTTTAACTTTTTTTTTTTTGAGTGGTTAACCGTTCGTCCTTCTGCACATTAATCGACCTGCATCGTACTACCTATCCAAATATGATTGACAGTGCTCAAGAACTGACTAAGTGGTCCATTGGACGCTCTCCTTAAAGTTTTATACATTGTGTAATTGGATTTTTTTTTTTCGCTTAAAACAATGTTTTCCCGACATGCGGGGGCGGGGGGAGGGGGGGTGGTGCTTACTTGTTATTGTAATTGAATCATACAGGCATGCACATGTTCACACAGACACACGCAGACACACTCACACAGACACATACACACACGCGCGCACACACACACATGCGCGCGCGTGCACGCGCACACGCGCGCCCACACGCGCATGCGTGCGCGCACACTTACACACACTCACATCGTCTGATATCACTTTTAGTGGGAAGACGTTAAACTGAAAGAAGAAGAACAACAACAACACACACACACACACACACACACACACACACACACACACACACACACACACACCATAAGACAACTGACCATGCCAGACACAATGTCCACCTCTCCACTGGCACACCTGACCCTCTACCTGCAGTACTCAAGCTGGACAATCTTGCCAGGCCAGATAACAGCATGTCTTCCTTCTGGACTGACGATGTCAGAGGAGAGAAACCTGCCATTCTATTGTGTTGGCAGAAGTGAATAAAAAAAATACATCCGTTGTCAGATGGGAGGAACATTTTATTGTACTCCCAGTTCTTATAGAACAGGGAGTACTTTAGAATGGGAACGAAGAAATGCTGTGTGTGTGTGTGTGTGTGTGTGTGTGTGTGTGTGTGTGTGTGTGTGTGTGTGTGTGTGTGTGTGTGTGGTCAAAATGTGTTCCACTCGCTCCAGACAAAACTACTGGGGCGATCTGTCTGAAAATTTGTAGGCATGTTCATTATGGGTCACGGATGATGCCCGATGTTTAAGTTTACCGTTATAGCCGTTAATAACGGCTGTAACGGTCTGTAACGGTTTTTCTTCTTTATGGAATATGTCAGAAAGTACTTGGCCGATCTTTGTGAAAATTAGCAGGTATGTTCATTGTGGGTCACGAATAATGCCCGATGTTTTAGTTTACCGTTATATCCGTTACTAACGGCCTGTAACGGTTTTTCTTCTTCATGGAATATCTCAGAAAGTACTAGGTCGATCTTTGTGAAAATTTGTAGGTATGTTCATTATGGGTCACGGATGATGTCCCATGTTTTAGTTTACCGTTATAGCGGTTACTAATGGCTGTAACGGCCTGTAACGGTTTTTCTTCTTTATGGAATATCTCAGAAAGTACTCGGCCGATCTTTGTGAAAATTTGTAGGTATGTTCACTATGGGTTACGGATGATGACCGGTTTTTTTAGTTTAGCGTTATAGCCGTTACCAACGGCTGTAACTGCCCATAACGGTTTTTCTTCTTTATGGAATATCTCAGAAAGTACTTGGCCGATCTTTCTGAAAATTTGTAGGTATGTTCAATATGGGCGACGGATGATGCCCGACGTTTTAGTTTACCGTTATATCCGTTACTAACGGCTATAACGACCCATAATGGTTTTTCTTTTTTATGGAATATCTCAGAAAGTACGTGGCCCATCTTCCTGAAAATTTGTAGGTATGTTCATTATGGGTCACGGATGATGCCCGATGTTTTAGTTTACCGTTATAGCCATTACTAACGGCTATAACGGCCCCTAATGGTTTTACTTCTTCATGGAATATCTCGGAAAGTACTTGGCCGATCTTTCTGAAAATTTGTAGGTATGTTCATTATGGGTCACGGATGATGCCCGATGTTTACGTTTACCGTTATAGCCGTTACTAACGGCCCATAATGGTTTTCTTCTTGATGGAAAATCTCATAAAGTTCTTGGCCGATCTTTCTGAAAATTTGTAAGTATGTTCATTATAGGTCACAGATGATGGCTGATGTTTACCAGAATAGCCATTACTAACGGTTACACAAGCCCAAGACGGTTTTTCCTCTTTATGGAATATCTCACGCGTATTCAGGATAAACTGAGAGTACGTTTATATGCTTTGCATCTTGTTCATATCTATTGGCAGAAGGGAATACTTCTCGATACATGTAGGAATTTGTGTTGGCAGAAGTGAATAATGCTTGATATGTGCATTGTCAGAAGAGAGGAACCTTCCATTCATATGTACTGGCAGAAAGGAATAGTGCTTAATACATGCATTGTCATTAGGGAGGAACATTACATATTATACACATGCAAACATAACACACACACACACACACACACACACACACACATATATATATATATATATATATATATATATATATATATATACATACCGAACAATTAAGTAGTGGGGGAAAACAAGTGCAGGCTAACAATTCTTCCGTAATTATACCATTATAGTGATGACTTGGCAAAGATTTGAACTAAAATAAAAAGTAAATAAAAAAAAAAGGGGGGGGGGGGGTTGAAGGTGAAGAAAATGGGAACACAAAATTAAGAAAATATATAATGGATATGAAAACCTTTCACTAGCTGCATGAGGGAACCTTCGCAATACCTCTTGAAAACAGATCTATTGGTATTGCCTGCTCCTAGGCCTTTCGTCCACTGGATCGGACTCATCAGGGAGACGCGGCTGATTGTGTCTGCGCTCTTGGCGTCAAATAGAGACACACCACTGTCCATAACTCTGTGCTGTTCTCACCATCAAGGGTTCGAAAAAGAATCCAACGGCACCCCCAAAGCAGCCAGCGAAGGGTAGTAAATGAAACAAAATGAAAGTGCGGAGAGGAAAAAAGTTGCTGAAAAACCAAAAACATCATGCAAACAGTATAAAGTGTAGGGTACAATCTTTGAGCCTACAATGCTTGAGGATCCATTCAAGGATGCAAGGGAGATCAAAAGGTATATAAAGAGATAGGGGTAGGAAACTAGGTAGGAAAGAATAAAGACATAAACAAATAGGTAGGTAGGAAACTAGGTAAGAAAGAATTCAGTACCTACGTACGGATATACATGCGAAGACCAGATGGCCAGATACAGACATGCTGACAGACAGCTATAGAGTTTGACAGATACAATCATTCCTAACAGGAAAAAAACCCTTGTGTCCTGACAGAAAAACCCAGCATCGAAGTAGCCGGTGGAGCAGGAGGGGCAGAGGCAGGAGGTGGAGGAGGAGGAGAACAAGCACTATCCCACCAAGACAAGGAAGGTGACGGTGTGCCAGTCTTTCTTACAGATCGTCACGACAGATGACGTCACCTCCACATGACTCACCGCGCCCTACAGTCAAGACACAGGACTGCGACACAGCACATTGCTCCGTGCCTGGGAAAAGAGATGGCAACCACTTCACCGCATCGTACATTGCTCTGTACCCAGGCAAAGAGATGGCAACCACTTCACAACATCGTACATTGCTCTGTACCCAGGCAAAGAGATGGCAACCACTTCACAACATCGTACATTGCTCTGTACCCAGGCAAAGAGATGGCAACCACTTCACAACATCGTACATTGCTCTGTACCCAGGCAAAGAGATGGCAACCACTTCACAACATCGTACATTGCTCTGTACCCAGGCAAAGAGATGGCAACCACTTCACAATATGGTACATTGCTCTGTACCCAGGAAAAGAGATGGCAACCACTTCACAACACGGTACATTGCTCTGTACCTGGATATACAGAGAACAACAACTTAAACACATAGTGTGCCATCTGGTACTCAATGAAATAGATTTGAACCTCTTCAACAACATGTCATTGCTCTGTTCCAGAAAGAGATGTGCGAACACTGGTGTACGAATTCGTCATTCTTGACTCACAAGAAATTTGGAAACCATCTATGGTACTATTCAGTTATCTAGAAAAACAACCAGTATTAAACACAGGTACCATTTGTCTTATGGAAGTACAAGCACATTGAAACACATGGTGTCCATTGTCCAATGAAATAGATTTGAATTCAAACACAGTTAAAAAAAGAACATTGGTTAATGCGTTCTTATAAAGTAGACAGAGGACGTACTGTTTGAACATCAATATAAACATGGTGTACTTAGTTGACAGCACAAGACCAAAAGCCCTAACACCGTGTATGCTGCTGTTACAAAACAGAAGACCAGCCCTGTAAACATAATACATACAGTGAAGACAACGCCCTCACGCTGTATCATACAACGGAGACCAGCCCTGTCAACTGTAACATACAGAGACACTGCACGCTGTAACAAACAGGAGACCAGTCCTGCACGCTGTAACAAACAGAAGACCACTGCATGTTGTAACATACAGGAGACCAGCCCTGCACGCTGTAACAAACAGAGACACTACACGCTGTGAACAAACAGGAGACCAGCCCTGCACGCTGTAACAAACAGGGAAACCACTGCATGCTGTAACAAACAGGAGACCACTGCACGCTGTAACAAACAGGAGAACCAGCCACTGACCTACGCTGTAACAGAACAGCGAGTGAACCAGCCCTGCACGCTGTAACAAACAGGAGACCAGCCCTGCACGCTGTAACAAACAGGAGACCAGCCCTGCACGTTGTAACAAACAGGAGACCACTGCACTCTGTAACAAACAGGAGACCACTGCACGCTGTAACAAACAGGAGACCACTGCAGGCTGTAACAAACAGGAGACCACTGCACGCTGTAACAAACAGGAGACCACTGCATGCTGTAAACAAACAGGAGACCAGCCCTGCACGCTGTAACAAACAGGAGACCACTGCATGCTGTAAACAAACAGGAGACCAGCCCTGCACGCTGTAACAAACAGGAGACCAGCACTGCACGGTCTGATAAACAGGAGACCAGCCCTGCACGCTGTAACAAACAGGAGACCACTGCACGCTGTAACAAACAGGAGACCACTGCACTCTGTAACAAACAGGAGACCACTGCATGCTGTAATGAACAGGAGACCAGCCGTGCACGCTGTAACAAACAGGAGACCACTGCACGCTGTAACAAACAGGAGACCACTGCACGCTGTAACAAACAGGAGACCACTGCACGCTGTAACAAACAGGAGACCACTGCACGCTGTAACAAACAGGAGACCAGCCCTGCACGCTGTAATGAACAGGAGACCAGCCGTGCACGCTGTAACAAACAGGAGACCACTACACGCTGTAACAAACAGGAGACCACTGCACGCTGTAACAAACAGGAGACCACTACACGCTGTAACAAACAGGAGACCACTGCACGCTGTAACAAACAGGAGACCACTGCATGCTGTAAACAAACAGGAGACCACTGCATGCTGTAACAAACAGGAGACCACTACACTCTGTAACAAACAGGAGACCAACCCGGCACGGTCTCAAAACAGGAGACCACTGCACACTGTAACAAACAGGACACCAGCCCTTCATACTGTAACAAACAGGAGACCACTGCACGCTGTAACAAACAGGTGACCACTGCACGCTGTAACAAACAGGAGACCAACCCGGCACGGTCTCAAAACAGGAGACCACTGCACGCTGTAACAAACAGGACACCAGCCCTTCATACTGTAACAAACAGGAGACCACTGCATGCTGTAACAAACAGGACACCAGCCCTACATACTGTAACAAACAGGAGACCACTGCACGCTGTAACAAACAGGAGACCAGCCCTACATACTGTAACAAAACAGGAGACCACTGCACGCTGTAACAAACAGGACACCAGCCCTACATACTGTAACAAACAGGAGACCACTGCACGCTGTAACAAACAGGACACCAGCCCTACATACTGTAACAAAGAGGAGACCACTGCACGCTGTAACAAACAGGAGACCACTGCACGCTGTAACAAACAGGAGACCACTGCACGCTGTAACAAACAGGAGACCAGCCCTACATACTGTAACAAACAGGAGACCACTGCACGCTGTAACAAACAGGACACCAGCCCTACATACTGTAACAAACAGGAGACCACTGCACGCTGTAACAAACAGGAGACCACTGCATGCTTTAACAAACAGGAGACCAGCCCTGCACGCTGTAACAAACAGGAGACCATTGCACGCTGTAACAAACAGGAGACCAGCCCTGCACGCTGTAACAAACAGGAGACCACTGCACGCTGTAACAAACAGGAGACCAGCCCTGCACGCTGTAACAAACAGGAGAACCATTGCACGCTGTAACAAACAGGAGACCACTGCATGCTTTAACAAACAGGAGACCACTGCACGCTGTAACAAACAGGAGACCACTGCACGCTGTAACAAACAGGAGACCATTGCACGCTGTAACAAACAGGAGACCATTGCACGCTGTAACAAACAGGAGACCACTGCATGCTTTAACAAACAGGAGACCAGCCCTGCACGCTGTAACAAACAGGAGACCATTGCACGCTGTAACAAACAGGAGACCACTGCATGCTTTAACAAACAGGAGACCACTGCATGCTTTAACAAACAGGAGACCAGCCCTGCACGCTGTAACAAACAGGAGACCACTGCATGCTTTAACAAACAGGAGACCAGCCCTGCACGCTGTAACAAACAGGAGACCACTGCATGCTTTAACAAACAGGAGACCAGCCCTGCACGCTGTAACAAACAGGAGACCACTGCATGCTTTAACAAACAGGAGACCAGCCCTGCACGCTGTAACAAACAGGAGACCATTGCACGCTGTAACAAACAGGAGACCATTGCACGCTGTAACAAACAGGAGACCAGCCCTGCACGCTGTAACAAACAGGAGACCACTGCATGCTGTAACAAACAGGAGACCAGCCCTGCACGCTGTAACAAACAGGAGACCAGCCCTGCAGGCTGTAACAAACAGGAGACCAGCCCTGCAGGCTGTAACAAACAGGAGACCATTGCACGCTGTAACAAACAGGAGACCAGCCCTGCACGGTCTGATAAACAGAAGACCAGCCTGGCATGAGCTGACGCAATTCTAGACTGAAGATAGAATTGTGATTAATATATATTTGTGTCGAAAGATCGAACGCTTTTGTTTATTTTTTGTCTGATCAGTTGGTTTTGATTCAGATGTGTTAAAAATGTTAATCGATGCAATTGTCCTGCTCCGGTTGGTTGCGTGCATGCGTGCGTGTTTGTGTGCGTGCGTGTGCGTGCGTGAGTGCGTGTGTGTGTGTGTGTGTGTGTGCGTGCGCGTGCGTGCGTGCTGTGCGTGCGTGTGCGTGCGTGCGTGCGTGCGTGCGTGCGCTGTGTGTGTGTGTGTGTGTGTGTGTGTGTGTGTGTGTGTGTGTGTGTGGCACGTTTGTGAGTGTGTTGGGTGTGCACGCGCTCGCACCCGCACATGAATATGCTTGTGTTTGCCCTTGGTAAAGTTGCATATTCTCGACCATCATAAACATTTTCATAACATTTCATAACCAAAATGGCAGAACTACTGAGGCTGAATAGTTAAAGAATCGCATGAAACAATTCTTTGGTGTTATTCTGTTTCGTCCATTTAAATACTTTCGGAGCAAGGTAGCTTTCGGCATGTTGCTTCTTGCAGTGTGAAGAAACAGGTTGACTCGACCATGTGACTGGTGGCAGAAACAACAGACTACAACATTTGTCAGGACATGTGTGGTCCCGCTTTTTGATTTTCCTGACGTGGAACACGTGACGAGCTGGTTGAGGCTGTGGGTCCCCCCCCCCCCCCCCCCCCCCCCCTATTGACTGGGTTTTCCAAAGAACCTTTTTCCTAACTTAGATTTTGTTTGAAAGTTGTGGTAACATTTCCTGATCGACCAATAGGAAGGTGGATATGAAGTAAAAGAGTTCCTTGTAGTCTTTTTGGAGGAAATTTCCGCGGGATTTCTCCGTTTTGAATTTCGCTCAGGTACACTCTCAGGAAGAGGGGGGAGGGTCCTGGGGGGATGTAACAGAAATCGAAGGATATCCCCTCACCCTCCCCTCCCCAATACAAAGTGTTTTCTTTCATATTGGGAAGCCTAGCTTCCACTTGCTCTTGGTATGCACTGAAGCGGTTTAGCTGATCTTGAATTTCCGTCGATTGACGATTACGACGGCTAACACCTCGTTTACGAAAGGAGGTGGTGTGTGTGTGTGTGTGTGTGTGTGTGTGTGTGTGTGTTTACTTGAGAAGTGTATCTGTGAACCGATGGCGCATGGAGGGAGAGTTTCAGCTGATGCTACACTGCGTTTTCTCTTCCTAAGCTTGGAAGCGTTCTGTGGGTGCAGCCCTGGTGTAAGGATTTTGATGCGACACCTTTTGGGCAACTGTGGCCACAATAATTCTGTAGCCATTATTACTGTGCTTACGTGAGCGTGATCTGCAGTGGGTTTGACTGAACGAGTGAGTGCGAGGATTGAAGTGATTTATTTGCCAAAATTATACATGTGGAATTTGTGCTGTCAAACCTGTGTTTAGAGTCCTACTGTGTGTATGAGTGGCTGATATTTGGTGAGGTTTCCCATGGTTTTCTCCGTTGCTACCCAGACTGCCTTCTTCATACACGCATGCACACACCCATAGACAGTCTGTCACTGTGCGTGTGCGTGTGTGTGTGTGTGTGCGCGCGCGCGGCGTGCGTGTGTGTGTTTGCGTGTGCGTGCACGTGTGTTTGTGTGTGCGTGCGCGCGCGCGCGCGCGCGCGCGCGCGCGCGTGTGTGTGTGTGTGTGTGTGTGTGTGTGTGTGTGTGTGTGTGTCCTGTTTCGAAGGACCTGTGGCAAAGTTGAATTAGTCACGGACAGAACCCATCCCAAACTACGATTTTATAGAAACAGCTCATTGCACCAGCACTTGACTGGTCTGCCATGGCAGCAAACTGACCTCAGGCAGGGCATCTACAGTGTAGCATTCTAGCAGACTGACCATAAACAGGGCATCTACAGTGTAGCATTCCAGCAGACTGACCATAAACAGGGCATCTACAGTGTAGCATTCTAGCAGACTGACCATAAACAGGGCATCTACAGTGTAGCATTCTAGCATACTGACCATAAACAGGGCATATACAGTGTAGCATTCCAGCAGACTGACCATAAACAGGGCATCTACAGTGTAGCATTCTAGCAGACTGACCATAAACAGGGCATATATAGTGTAGCATTCTAGCAGACTGACCATAAACAGGGCATATATAGTGTAGCATTCCAGCAGACTGACCATAAACAGGGCATATATAGTGTAGCATTCTAGCAGACTGACCATAAACAGGGCATATATAGTGTAGCATTCCAGCAGACTGACCATAAACAGGGCATCTACAGTCAGCATTCCAGCAGACTGACCATAAACAGGGCATCTATAGTGTAGCATTCCAGCAGACTGACCATAAACAGGGCATCTATAGTGTAGCATTCCAGCAGACTGACCATAAACAGGGGATCTATATGTAGCATTCCAGCAGACTGACCATAAACAGGGGATCTATAGTGTAGCATTCCAGCAGACTGACTTTAAACAGGGGATCTATAGTGTAGCATTCCAGCAGACTGACTTTAAACAGGGGATCTATAGTGTAGCATTCCAGCAGACTGACCATAAACAGGGCATCTATAGTGTAGCATTCCAGCAGACTGACCTTAAACAGGGGATCTATAGTCTAAGATTCCATCAGACTGATCTCAACAGGGGATCCATGGTCTTGCATACCATCAGACTGATCTCTAACAGGGGATCTATAGTCTAGCATACCATCAGACTGACATCTACCAGCAGATCTATAGTCCAGCAGACTGAACTGTAACAGGGGATCTGTTGTCCAGCATACCAGCAGACTGACCTCCAACAGGGGATCTATAGTCTAGCATACCAGCAGACTGACCTCTAACAGGGGATCTATAGTCCAGCAGACTGACCTCTAACAGGGGATCTATAGTTTAGTAGACTGACCTCTAACAGGGGATCTATAGTCTAGCATACCAGCAGACTGACCTCTAACAGGGGATCTATAACCTAGTGTTCCAAAAAACTGTTCTTTACCAGAGGATCTATAGCCTATACCGACCAAGGGTTGAAGGGGAGGAGGGGGGGGGGGCAGTCTCATTACGGTTACAGGCCTTGACAACTTGCAAAGCTGACAACCCTCCCGAATTTTTCTTTCTTTTTTTTTTTTTTTTTTTTAGAAAATAATCCCAAAATGATTAGTTCAGAGACAAAATCATGAATTTCAAAATGTTTGAAAATGTGATGTTTGGGAGGTCATTGTTGAATAGGGATGATAAAGTACTGCAGAACAAAATCTCAAGGATGTTAGCATTATGCGTAAAGAAAGTGCATCTGTCTGTTTAAACCCACATCTGTCACTTGAAACAGAAGGGGGTTAGAAATTCTTTCAGTCAAAAGCCGAAGCGCGCCCTCTCCTCGCTCCACTGCAACCCCTTCATCCCTTGTTCCCACAATGTGAACTCCAAAAGGTTGGCAGCCATGAATTAACCTGAAGACAGTAAGGAAAGTTTCAAAACGGAGTGACTGAGGGCAGAAAATGAAGCAAAATTTGGAAAGAGAGGGGGTTAGTTACTGCCAAGGACACAGACAGAGTACAGGACCAGACACTTAGTCCTGTACTGTGTTTGTCTGTGTTCTTGGCGGACAGTAAGGAAGTCAACAGAGAAGGGGAAGGCGGAGAGGGTGTTCCAAACATGACAGGCGGAGGGGCAGACAGAAAGTCTGCAGGCATCAAAGCATGAACAGGGGACTAGCAGCTCTTCAGGCTGTGCTCTGGATAGTCAACGGTTAGTCTGCAGCGTGCTGCCCAGGGCTTGCAGATAGATAAGGCTGTTTCTGACCTGGTCCATCGGCATGTTCTCTGCTGCTGTTGCCCTCTGGACCTGATGAGGTCCAACTGGATTCTGGGGATGACCTCAAAGACACTTGTGAAGATGCTAAAGTTCTGCATGATACATCTGGCAGCATGTACCTGGACCCGCTTAAGGCCGTGGACGAGGTATTGCTGGTGGGAGTCCTGGACTGTGTGTCCTAGTGGCGGGTGCTATGGGCTCAAGCGGCGAGATTGGAACCACCTGGTTGAGTTTCATCCTCAGAGTGGACGCAACTCTGAAAGTGTTGCTACAAATATTTCCCGACCAGTTCTGCAGGTTTCTGCATTTCTCAGGCTTGGCTAATGCCAGAATATATGACGGAAGATAGCGAGGAGTACAGTCTGTCCCGAGTCCTCTGGCAAGTGCTGCAGGTGTCTGTATTTCTCAGCCCTGGTTGATGCCAGGATATACCATGAAAGGGCGCAGAGTACAGCGCTATCCTGAGGCCTCTGATCAGACTGGAAGTCCACAGCATCAACCCCATTCCCCTCATCCTCACCGATCATCTGATCCAACCTTTCCCACTCTGTGGCCCTTCACACATTTCCCTTCCATGTCATCTCCACGTCCTGTCTGCGGTGAGTGTGCACCAAAGTGGCCAGTAGGGGTGATGTTGGGGGGACTGTGGCCAGATAGGTGTGGAGGCACCCTCCAATGGGGCAAGCTGCTCAGTCTGACTCCATGACTTAGCAATGACTGGAATGGTTAGGGGCACTTCAGCCTGACTCCATGACAAAGCAATGTCATGGTTAGGGGCACTTCAGCCTGACTCCATGACAAAACAATGTCATGGTTAGGGGCACCTCAGCCTGACTACATGACAAAGCAATGTCATGGTTAGGGGCACTTCAGTCTGACTCCATGACTTAGCAATGACTGGTATGGTTAGGGGCACTTCACTTCAGTCTGACTATGACTAAGCAATGTCATGGTTAGGGGCACCACAGCCTGACTCCATGACTAAGCAGTGTCTTGGTTAGGGGCACTTCACTTCAGCCTGACTCCATGACTAAGCAATGTCATGGTTAGGGGCACTTCACTTCAGTCTGACTCCATGACTAAGCAATGTCATGGTTAGGGGCGCTTCACTTCAGCCTGACTCCATGACTAAGCAATGTCATGGTTTGGGGCACTTCACTTCAGTCTGACTCCATGACTTAGCAATGACTGGTATGGTTAGGGGCACCTCAGCCTGACTCCATAACTAAGCAACGTCATGGTTAGGGGCACCTCAGCCTGACTCCATAACTAAGCAATGTCATGGTTAGGGGCACTTCACTTCAGTCTGACTCCATGACTTAGCAATGACTGGCATGGTTAGGGGCACCTCAGCCTGACTCCATAACTAAGCAATGTCATGGTTAGGGGCACTTCAGTCTGACTCCATGACAAAGCAATGTCATGGTTAGGGGCACCTCAGCCTGACTCCATAACTAAGCAATGTCATGCTTAGGGGCACTTCACTTCAGTCTGACTCCATAACTAAGCAATGTCATGGTTTGGGGCACATCAGCCTGACTCTATAACTAAGCAATGTCATGGTTAGGGGCATTTCACTTCGGTCTGACTCCATGACTAAGCAATGTCATGGTTAGGGGCACTTCACTTCAGCCTGACTCCATAACTAAGCAATGTCATGGTTAGGGGCACCTCAGCCTGACTCCATGACTAAGCAATGTCATGGTTAGGGGCACTTCACTTCAGTCTGACTCCATGACTAAGCAATGTCATGGTTAGGGGTACATCAGCCTGACTCCATAACTAAGCAATGTCATGATTAGGGGCACTTCACTTCAGTCTGACTCCATGACTAAGCAATGTCATGGTTAGGGGCACTTCACTTCAGCCTGACTCCATAACTAAGCAATGTCATGGTTAGGGGCACTTCACTTCAGCCTGACTCCATGACTAAGCAATGTCATGGTTAGGGGCACTTCACTTCAGCCTGACCCATGACAAAGCAATGTCATGGTTAGGGGCACTTCACTTCAGCCTGACTCCATGACTAAGCAATGTCATGGTTAGGGGTACATCAGCCTGACTCCATAACTAAGCAATGTCATGGTTAGGGGCACTTCACTTCAGCCTGACCCCATGACTAAGCAATGTCATGGTTAGGGGCACTTCACTTCAGCCTGACTCCATGACTAAGCAATGTCATGGTTAGGGGCACTTCACTTCAGCCTGACTCCATGACTAAGCAATGTCATGGTTAGGGGCACTTCACTTCAGCCTGACTCCATGACTAAGCAATGTCATGGTTAGGGGCACATCAGCCTGACTCCATGACTAAGCAATGTCATGGTTAGGGGCACCTCAGCCTGACTCCATGACTAAGCAATGTCATGGTTAGGGGCACTTCACTTCAGTCTGACTCCATGACTAAGCAATGTCATGGTTAGGGGTACATCAGCCTGACTCCATAACTAAGCAATGTCATGGTTAGGGGCACTTCACTTCAGTCTGACTCTATGACTAAGCAATGTCATGGTTAGGGGCACTTCACTTCAGCCTGACTCCATAACTAAGCAATGTCATGGTTAGGGGCACTTCACTTCAGCCTGACTCCATGACTAAGCAATGTCATGGTTAGGGGCACTTCACTTCAGCCTGACCCCATGACTAAGCAATGTCATGGTTAGGGGCACTTCACCTCAGCCTGACTCCATGACTAAGCAATGTCATGGTTAAGGACACTTCACTTCAGCCTGACTCCATGACTAAGCAATGCCATGGTTTGGGGCACTTCACTTCAGCCTGACCCCATGACTAAGCAATGTCATGGTTAGGGGCACTTCACTTCACTCTGACTCCATAGTAAAGCAATGTCATGGTTAGGGGCACTTCAGCCTGACCATGACAAAGCAATCACTAGCACGGTTAAGGGCACTTAATATCTAATAATAATAATAATGATAATAACAATAGTAATAACAATAATAGTAACATAGCATTTATATAACACCTTGTTAAAGGTTCTAGGCGCTGACAATCCACCTCTTGTGTACACAATGGGCTGCCAACCGGCTAGTGCGGACTGAAGAGCTGCCTGCTGGTGCTTCATTCAGTCATTTCCTGTGTCCTCCAGTCAATATCTTTCACTGAATTTCCTACTTCTTTCAATTTCTGATGCAGGGTGCATGCTGTGTGTGTATGTGTCATCCATACCAACGGCCAAACTGGCCTTCTCTTCCGAAAGTTCATGATGGGATTTCACATGTGTGCAAGATGTTATGCGTGCGTTCACATACGGAACCTCGGTTTCTAGTCTCATTCGAAGGACTGTTTGGAAAATGGAGTCAGAACCAATGTTAACTCCTAGGGAAAAATTCCCCGGTACCGAAACAACCTGGTGGAAATTCAAACCCACAACCCCAGGATCATCAAGATTACAAGTCCCACGCTCTCCCAACTGAGCTATTTCCGGCCCCAACTAAGCAATGACTGTATGGTCAGGGACTTGGTAAACGGCCTCCTACACATGGTGGGTGAACATGGGCGACACTGGATGCCATCCGCATCTCCTCTGGTGGACAGCCTCATTCACCACCTGAACTGTATTGTTGCCTTGGTGTTGCAGGATACGGCTGTGCCCAGGCAGACCGTGATGGGGCTGTGCATAGGGAGCCAGACACAATGAGCTGTACGGGCATGGTGCCACAGAACGAGGCACAGAGGATGAGATAAGACAGAAAAAAAGCTTCTTATACACAACTGACAAGTCCTTAACAAACCTGCACTCACAAATACAAATGTCATACAGCAACAAACGCTGACAATAGCTAATGGTCCAATTCTGTTCTCTCTCTTTCGCAAACACACACACACACACACACACACACACACACACACACACACACACACACACATTCTGAACAAAATTAAGTCAAATCAATGTAACACTTCCTTTTTAATTGAACATTCTGGAATCGGGAAATCACCAGGAGTTGCAAAAAAACATGTTGTATCACAGGAATGTTAGCTATTCATTTCGGTTTTGTTTTACCTTTCATTTACTTTGATTGCAGATCAAGCAGGCACTGACACAAATATCTGTCTTCCCTAAATATATTGATATACCAGACCACATGACACTACAACACCAGAAGATGGTGAGCAACATTAAAACACACAACAAGACACTATAACACAGCACGACGCAGAGCATTTACGTAACAAGCTACAGACATTATAACTTGACACAGGGCAATATTTAAACACGCAACAGTACACTGCAACCTCACACGATGCAGAGCAACATGAAAACAGGTTACATGTCACTACGACGCAGGATGTTGAACAATATTCAAAACAGCCACATGACATTTAATGACACAAGAGCGATGTTAAAACAAGATATAAGACACACTATGAAGCACACAGCAATAGCAGAACAGGCCACATGATATGACACAAGAACAATGTTAAAACAAGATATAAGACACACTATGAAGCACACAGCAATAGCAGAACAGGCCACATGACGTGACACAAGAGCGATGTTAAAACAAGATATAAGACACACAATGAAGCACACAGCAACAGCAGAACAGGCCACATGACATGACACAAGAGCGATGTTAAAACAAGATATAAGACACACTATGAAGCACACAGCAATAGCAGAACAGGCCACATGACGTGACACAAGAGCGATGTTAAAACAAGATATAAGACACACAATGAAGCACACAGCAACAGCAGAACAGGCCACATGACATGACACAAGAGCGATGTTAAAACAAGATATAAGACACACTATGAAGCACACAGCAATACCAGAACAGGCCACATGACATGACACAAGAGCGATGTTAAAACAAGATATAGGACACACTATGAAGCATACAGCAATAGCAGAACAGGCCTCAAGGCACTGCAACACAAGACACAGTGTAATACTTAAACAGATTGCAAGACACTACAGCATGAAGTGTAGAGTAATATCATAACAGGCTACATGATACTGCATGACTAACAGGTGTACAGCAATATGACAACAGGCTACATGACTACAAAACAAACAAGATGTAGAGTACTATGACAACAGGCTACATGACGACAAAACAAACAAGGTGTAGAGCACTATGACAACAGGCTACATGACGACAAAACAAACAATAGAGCAATATGACAACAGGCTACATGACTACAAAACAAACAAGATGTAGAGCAATATGACAACAGGCTACATGACTACAAAACAAACAATAGAGCAATATGACAACAGGCTACATGACTCTACAAAACAAACAATAGAGCAATATGACAACAGACTACATGACTCTACAAAACAAACAAGATGCAGAGCACAATGACAACAGGCTACATGACTACAAAACAAACAATAGAGCAATATGACAACAGGCTACATGACTCTACAAAACAAACAATAGAGCAATATGACAACAGGCTACATGACTCTACAAAACAAACAAGATGCAGAGCACTATGACAACAGACTACATGACTACAAAACAAACAATAGAGCAATATGACAACAGGCTACATGACTCTACAAAACAAACAATAGAGCAATATGACAACAGGCTACATGACTACAAAACAAACAAGATGCAGAGCACTATGACAACAGGCTACATGACTACAAAACAAACAATAGAGCAATATGACAACAGGCTACATGACTCTACAAAACAAACAAGATGTAGAGCAATATGACAACAGGCTACATGACTCTACAAAACAAACAAGATGTAGAGCAATGTGACAACAGGCTACATGACTACAAAACAAACAAGATGTAGAGCTCTATGACAACAGGCTACAGGATGCTGCATCACAACAACAGGGCAGGCAACAGGACAACAGGCTACATGACTCTAAACCACAACCACTTCCATGATATGCATCATTCCCGTTGGCACCGGGAGTTTCCAATCAGAAACAACGATGAAGGCACACTGATTTCTGCCATGACATGTACAATGAGATACGTGCTCCGTTGGGAGCTGCCCACTTATGGAGTGGACTGTATCAGTGTTCAGATGCTGAGTTGTTGGCTGCTGGCATTGGGCATTCAAGGGCCTCCAATGCATGTCTGTATGGAGTGGGCTGTATCAGTGTTCAGATGCTGAGTTGTTGGCTGCTGGCACTGGACATTCAAGGACCTCCAATGCATGTCTGTATGGAGTGGGCTGTATCAGTGTTCAGATGCTGAGTTGTTGGCTGCTGGCATTGGACATTCAAGGACCTCCAGTGCATGTCTGTATGGAGTGGGCTGTATCAGTGTTCAGATGCTGAGTTGTTGGCTGCTGGCATTGGACATTCAAGGACCTCCAGTGCATGTCTGTATGGAGTGGGCTGTATCAGTGTTCAGATGCTGAGTTGTTGGCTGCTGGCATTGGACATTCAAGGACCTCCAGTGCATGTCTGTATGGAGTGGGCTGTATCAGTGTTCAGATGCTGAGTTGTTGGCTGCTGGCATTGGACATTCAAGGACCTCCAGTGCATGTCTGTATGGAGTGGGCTCTATCAGTGTTCAGATGCTGAGTTGTTGGCTGCTGGCATTGGGCATTCAAGGACATCCAGTGCATGTCTGTATGGAGTGGGCTCTATCAGTATTAAGGCATTTCGTTGTCAGCCATTACGTTTGACATTCAATGAAATCCAGTGTCACTCTCTATGAAGTAGACTTACTAGCATTAAGAAGTTTGGCTGCGCAACCATTGGTTTGTGCCCATGATCGACCTGTTTGCCACCAGCTTCAACCATCACCTGCCCCTGTACGTCTCTCCCGTTCCAGATCCCCAGGCGGATGCAGTCGACGCACTATCCCTCCCCGGGACGGGCCTACTGGCGTATGCCTTTCCCCCCTTCCCCATCCTACACAAGGTGATCAGGAAGGCAAGGCTGGAAAGACCCAGGCTGATCCTCGTAACGCCATGGTGGCCGACCCAGTCTTGGAGCAGGCTCGGCAATATGGTGGGGGAACACGACCGGCGAGCGGTGCCGACGATCGCGAGTAACAAAGTCGCGAGAGTGCCGGTAAAAGAGACAAATCTTTAATAAATACGCTCCCGAGAGTGCCGGTAAAAGAGACAAATCTTTTAATAAATACGCTCCCACCAAGAGCCTCACACGGCAAAAATACTCAGGGTCTAGTGCAAGCCGGAACCAGCACAAAATGCGTGCTGAACCCGAGGCTCGGCAATATGGTGGGGGAACACGACCGGCGAGCGGTGCCGACGATCGCGAGTAACAAAGTCGCGGGAGTGCCGGTAAAAGAGACAAATCTTTTAATAAATACGCTCCCGAGAGTGCCGGTAAAAGAGACAAATCTTTTGATAAATACGCTCCCACCAAGAGCCTCACATTTGCAAGCCACAACTGAATCAAGTATAGAACAAAACACAGCAAAGTTAACACAAAGGCAAGTATAGGCGAGACAGAGCACAAGACTTATCTTGCTTTGACGGCAGGCCGAAGATGAATGACTTATAGGAAGTTGACACTGGCTTCTTCCGGGGCCGGAAGTGGGGTGACATCACGTGACTGTCTTATGACTGCATTGGCCACGGAAAAAATTCGGCCTGACAGAGCTGGCTAACTGCCGTTGAATGCTATGGTCTGACATGGTAAAGTATATGACGCCAAATTGACATTCAATGAAATCCAACGTCACTCTGTATAGAGTGGACTCTATCAGTACTAAGGGATTTGGCTGCCAGCTGTTAGGTTTGACTTTCAATGAAATCCAATGTCACTCTCTATATAGAGTATCAGTATTAAGGGGTTAGCTGCCAGCTGTTTGGTTTGACATTCAAAGCGCTATGCTTACTTTTGGATTTACATTTCATTCTGTCCAAGGCGCTTTAAGGCACTTAGTTTACATGAGTTTTTAACACCAACAGACCAGCCAGCCACACAGGACCTTGTAAAGGCTGTGAAACAAGGCATGAGGAAAAAAGATCACACCATGAAAAATCCACCGACAGCACAACCAGCAGATGACATGACAGGGAAAGTATGGACGTGTTCAAAGGCAACAACACCAGGCCATACTGGAAGCGCCCATCTTTCTGCTGGGTTTGTCAACACCAGAGTTTTACAAAATATTAAACAATTTAACAGAAAACATTTCAATGCAACTAAAAGAGACACGAAAGCCCTTATGGGAAAACACAAAAGCCCATATGTGAAAATAGGCCTTGGGCTGCTAGTGTCCACATAGGACAGTGTCAGCCATTTTCTTGACCTTGTCACCAGATTAAAAAGAAAACAAGAACAAGCTGGCATGTCAAAAAATATTCTAAGCAAAAAAAAAAATAGTGCAAAAAAAATTCCGTGATAAGGACAGGAGACCAGTCTTTAACTCTCTTCAGTTCTTTCCCTTGAATTTTGATCACCGGTGATCGACGGTTTTCTTCCCGGAATTATGGTATTTAAAACAACATTTTTGTTATCTGAAGCAATATATCGCCTAAAAAACCCGAAATAGACACATTCATTACAAAAATATTATCATTTTAGAAATAATGTTCAGAATGTCACAAAAAAAAAGAACATCCGTCATGCAAAAATCTAAAAAACTTTTGCATGGCAGAAAAATGGAAGAGGACAGTAAAGAAAGATAAAGATAAAACAGAGTAATGGTAGAGGACAGTAAAGAAAGATAAAGATAAAACAGAGTAATGGTAGAGGACAGTAAAGAAAGATAAAGATAAAACAGAGTAATGGTAGAGGACAGTAAAGAAAGATAAAGATAAAACAGAGTAATGGTAGTAGACAGTAAAGAAAGATAAAGATAAAACAGAGTAATGGTAGAGGACAGTAAAGAAAGATAAAGATAAAACAGAGTAATGGTAGAGGACAGTAAAGAAACATAAAGGGTGGAGGGTCGTTTCCCTTCTCCATTCTCCTTACCAGGTTCCTTGTAAGAACGTCATCATCCAGGCAGCTTTAAAGTTTAACAAAATGTTTATCAACATACATCACCTTGTAGGTAGGGAAAAGGTTAAAGTTCAGACCTGCAGGACTGACACAAAGCACCGAACCAAGGATAATTTCAAAACGAGGAGACTGAGGACGGAAACTGAAGCAAACTTTAAAAAGAAAGGGTATTAGTTCCGCCAGACAATGCAGACAAACAGTACAGGACAAAACACAAAGCATTTTTACTTCTTGGGTCTTCTTCAGGCAAAACAAACAACATTTAGGACAATGAATGGGCAACCACTTAACTTCTCATATTTGGCGCAAAATGAGTGTTTTTGCGCCAAATATGAGAAGATAAGTGGTTGCTCGTTCTTTGTTTTCATTGTCCTGAATGTTGTTTGCTTTTGTCTGAAGAAGACCCAAGAGGTCAAAATACATTGTGTTTTGTCCTGTACTCTGTCAGTATTGTCTGGCGGAACTAATACCCTTTCTTTTTAAAGTTTGGAACCAACGATGCAAGGCAGGTTCTTGTACAGTTCTACTGGCCGGCTTTAACTAACAATATCACCACTACCAACTCTGTGGAAGGCACTATCTTAAACTGTGTCTCTACATTGTGTTGTAACCAGCCTTTGGCCACTTACTGTGTGTAAAATGTAAATCTACCAAACCCATCAGCTCAAAAGCCATCAGGAAAATATTTCATGCCAAATCAACAATGCCATTATCAAAAAAAAAAAAGTAAAGAAAATGTACTTAAACCAAAATCGCATCACAACCGTTTTTTCACAAAACTGCAATAATACAATTAGTACACACTCCCTTGCCAAAATCTCTGGGATCTCTCTCTGATAGGAAAGCACTGGATGTTGAGACTCTTGTTCGGAAATCTTGAACTCACAAGCTTGGAAACGCCCCATAATTACATAGTAGTAGTAGCAGACCTCCGTCGGTCATCGCTGACCACGGACAGAGTATATCTGACCTAAGATTTAGCAATCTGGGCTGTCTCCTCCACCTGAGCAGTGTCGCCTGTGGCTGTAGAGACCAATGCGAGAGTGGCAGTCTCTGTCACAATGGTCACATCTGTATGTTGACACTGGTTTGTTGGCTGTCATCCCCTTTCTGCAGGCTCGTTTTTCTGCTGCAGCAGCTGTCGGTTCTTCTTCGCCAATCTGCAGCTGTTTCTTGAGAGTGCCTCTCCAGCTGTTGCGGTCTGCTGCGAGGTCCTCCCAGGACTCAGTGTTGATCTCAAGCGCCTTCATGTCTCTTTTGCAAACGTTTTTGTATCTCAGCTGTGGGCAGCCAATACTTCTCATAGATATACATGCAAAAACACACACACCAGAAGTATGGGTTAATTCAAAAAGCTCAGAACCATGCAGCTTTAATGAACACAAACTTTTTATTCCTCTATAGATAAAACAATCCAGTATAAGTCTGAGCTTCTGAGCAGATGTTCTGACCTATTCCAACAGACCAATGACCAGCATGAACATGTTACAATGATTGCTTTCAGTGACTGATTATAACCGCGTTCACTTCTGGTGAACATTAGCTTCATTGCCATCCAGACGGTGACCACAGGCCATCTCACCAAATCACAGCTTGACCACAGTAACAAAGCCACATAAAAAGGATCACATGTTTCAGGATATAAGGGATGAATTCTTGAAAGAAGAAAAAAAAAAAGCAGGCAGCACACATGCACAAAGCCTGTATAATTTTGGCATGAAACTCCCATCACAGCCTTGTTGTAGACAACAAATCAGGGGACACAGACATCTTCACCGGCAGTGTCTTCAGCACCATGGTTTTGGGGCCCCCTGACGGCAACAAAGGAGGGGGCAGATTACGACAGGAGCTTCTCCAACTCCCCTTCACATGGGCAGCCACCACATCGTCACCACCCCCCAGGCACTGCTGCTTGATGAACACGCGGGGCACCTGAAACAGCCAGTTCTCTGGCGTTAGTGCTGTAGTACTGCAGTCACCACCATTCCCTGAGGTATTGCTGATTGATGAACCCTGGGGCACCTAGAACACAGCCAGTTCTCTGGAGTTAGTGCTGCAGTCACCACCATTCCCTGAGGTATTGCTGATTGATGAACACATGGGGGACCTGAAACACAGTTCTCTGGAGTTAGTGCTGTAGTACTGCAGTCACCACCATTCCTTGAGTTAGTGCTGATTGATGAACACGCGGGGCACCTGAAACACAGTTCTTTGGAGTTAGTGCTGTAGTGCTGCAGTCACCACCATTCCCTGAGGTATTGCTGATTGATGAACACCCGGGGCACCTGAAACAGCCAGTTCTCTGGAGTTAGTGCTGCAGTCACCACCATTCCCTGAGGTATTGCTGATTGATGAACACACAGGGCACCTGAAACAGTCAGTTCTCTGGAGTTAGTGCTGTAGTGCTGCAGTCACCACCATTCCCTGAGGTATTGCTGATTGATGAACACATGGGGGACCTGAAACACAGTTCTCTGGAGTTAGTGCTGCAGTGCTGCAATCACCACCATTCCTTGAGTTAGTGCTGATTGATGAACACGCAGGGCACCTGAAACAGCCAGTTCTCTGGAGTTAGTGCTGCAGTCACCACCATTCCTTGAGTTAGTGCTGATTGATGAACACGCGGGCACCTGAAACAGTTCTCTGGAGTTAGTGCTGTAGTGCTGCAGTCACCACCATTCCCTGAGGTATTGCTGATTGATGTCCGCCCGGCACCTGCAACACAGTCAGTTCTCTTATGCTAGTATTGCAATGTTGCAGTCACTACCACTCCCGAAGACATTTCTGCTTGATGACCACCCGGCACCTAAAACACAGTCAGTTGTGTAATGCTAGTACAGCACTGCAGTATGCTGTCACCATCATTCCCTGAGACAGTTGTCTAATGCTAGTACAGCACTGCAGTATACAGTCACCATCATTCCCTGAGACAGTTGTCTAATGCTAGTACAGCACTGCTGTATGCAGTCACCATCATTCCCTGAGACAGTTGTCTAATGCTAGTACAGCACTGCTGTATGCAGTCACCATCATTCCCTGAGACAGTTGTCTAATGCTAGTACAGCACTGCTGTATGCAGTCACCATCATTCCCTGAGACAGTTGTCTAATGCTAGTACAGCACTGCAGTATGCTGTCACCATCATTCCCTGAGACAGTTGTCTAATGCTAGTACAGCACTGCAGTATGCAGTCACCATCATTCCCTGAGACAGATGGTAACAGGCAATACACAATCTGTCTCCAGTGATCATCCTGTTCATGATACACCCCTGTCTGTAGCAACGAAGTTGTTCAGCAAGACCTTGGGAGCAGGGACAGCTTGAATGTTGGTCAGGAAACCTGAGGAACACTGGACAAGATGATTCCATAAACGAGTGAAACTCAAGAGTGCTATTACAAATATTCTTCTTCAGACTACTTCACAAAATAATTCCAAGAGCGGACTGAAGTCAACTGTGTTCTTTCAACAGTCTGTTTCAGAGCACAGCATATTCAACATCTCAGACTGGGATTTTCTTTTTTAATTCCACATATACTGCCTGTGAAGGGACAGACCTATGACCTATGACCTCCCGGCCGGCTGACCATGGCTCCTGCCATTCTGCCTCAGAGGCAGGGTCACCGTTCAACCATTGTTATCTTGGCCTTGTTTCTCTCCGTCTGGCCTCTCACATCACCACATCAGTTCCACATGCATTTGCGGTCCTGGCAGTATCAGTACTAGTGCTTTAACGGAACCGAACCCCCCTCCCCTCTTCCCATCACACCAGTGTTCCTAAGAGTATCCATGGTAGAGTTTTAACAGAACTTAGGCATGTCATGAAGCTGCCCCATCATTTACCAGTCATCCCTCATCCCTCTTTCCATCACACCAGTGTTCCTAAGAGTATCCATGGTAGAGTTTTAACAGAACTTAGGCATGTCATGAAGCTGCCCCATCATTTACCAGTCATCCCTCATCCCTCTTTCCATCACACCAGTGTTCCTAAGAGTATCCATGGTAGAGTTTTAACAGAACTTAGGCATGTCATGAAGCTGCCCCATCATTTACCAGTCATCCCTCATCCCTCTTTCCATCACACCAGTGTTCCTAAGAGTATCCATGGTAGAGTTTTAACAGAACTTAGGCATGTCATGAAGCTGCCCCATCATTTACCAGTCATCCCTCATCCCTCTTTCCATCACACCAGTGTTCCTAAGAGTATCCATGGTAGAGTTTTAACAGAACTTAGGCATGTCATGAAGCTGCCCCATCATTTACCAGTCATCCCTCACCGACCTTTCCATCAGACTCGTCACACCTGTCTGTAAGAAAGGGGAGACAACACTATGACCCGTCCCTGCCCACTCCAGGCCTGTCTCACTGACCTGCACTGCATGCAGACCGCTGCACTAAGTGTCAGCTCTTTCACAGCACTACATCGCTGTCAGCTCCTTCACAGCACTACATCAGTGTCAGATCCTTCACAGCACTACATCAGTGTCAGATCCTTCACAGCACTACATCGCTGTCAGCTCTTTCACAGCACTACATCAGTGTCAGCTCTTTCACAGCACTATATCAGTGTCAGATCCTTCACAGCACTACATCGCTGTCAGCTCCTTCACAGCACTACATCAGTGTCAGATCCTTCACAGCACTACATCAGTGTCAGATCCTTCACAGCACTACATCGCTGTCAGCTCTTTCACAGCACTACATCAGTGTCAGCTCTTTCACAGCACTATATCAGTGTCAGCTCTTTCACAGCACTACATCAGTGTCAACTCTTTCATCACACTACATCAGTGTCAACTCTTTCACAGCACTACGTCAGTGTCAGCTCTTTCACAGCACTACGTCAGTGTCAGCTCTTTCACAGCACTACGTCAGTGTCAGCTCTTTCATCACACTACATCAGTGTCAGCTCTTTCACAGCACTACAACAGTGTCAGCTCTTTCACAGCACTACATCAGTGTCAGCTCTTTCACAGCACTACATCAGTGTCAACTCTTTCACAGCACTACATCAGTGTCAGTTCCTTCACAGCACCACATCAGTGTCAGCTCTTTCATCACACTACATCAGTGTCAGCTCTTTCACAGCACTACATCAGTGTCAGCTCTTTCACAGCACTACATCAGTGTCAACTTTTCATCACACTACATCAGTGTCAACTCTTTCACAGCACTACGTCAGTGTCAGCTCTTTCACAGCACTACGTCAGTGTCAGCTCTTTCACAGCACTACATCAGTGTCAGCTCTTTCATCACACTACATCAGTGTCAACTTTTTCATCACACTACATCAGTGTCAATCCTTCACAGCACTACGTCAGTGTCAGCTCTTTCACAGACACTACGTCAGTGTCAGGTCTTTCACAGCACTACATCAGTGTCAGCTCTTTCATCACACTACATCAGTGTCAACTCTTTCACAGCACTACGTCAGTGTCAGCTCTTTCACAGCACTACGTCAGTGTCAGCTCTTTCAGCAGCACTACATCAGTGTCAGCTCTTTCATCACACTACATCAGTGTCAACTCTTTCACAGCACTACGTCAGTGTCACTTCCTTCACAGCACTACATCAGTGTCAGCTCTTTCATCACACTACATCAGTGTCAGCTCTTTCATCACACTACATCAGTGTCAGCTCTTTCATCATCAGTGTCAGCTCTTTCACCACACTACATCAGTGTCAACTCTTTCATCACACTACATCAGAGTCAGCTCTTTCATCACACTACATCAGTGTCAGCTCTTTCATCACACTACATCAGTGTCAGCTCTTTCATCACACTACATCAGTGTCAGCTCTTTCACAGCACTACATCAGAGTCAGCTCTTTCATCACACTACATCAGTGTCAGCTCTTTCACAGCACTACATCAGAGTCAGCTCTTTCATCACACTACAACAGTGTCAGCTCTTTCATCACACTACATCAGTGTCAGCTCTTTCATCACACTACATCAGTGTCAGCTATTTCACAGCACTACATCAGAGTCAGCTCTTTCATCACACTACAACAGTGTCAGCTCTTTCATCACACTACATCAGTGTCAGCTCTTTCACAGCACTACATCAGAGTCAGCTCTTTCATCACACTACAACAGTGTCAGCTCTTTCATCACACTACATCAGTGTCAGCTCTTTCGCAGCACTACATCAGAGTCAGCTCTTTCATCACACTACATCAGTGTCAGCTCTTTCACAGCACTACATCAGTGTCAGCTCTTTCATCACACTACATCAGTGTCAGCTCTTTCATCACACTACATCAGTGTCAACTCTTTCATCACACTACATCAGTGTCAGCTCTTTCATCACACTACATCAGTGTCAGCTCTTTCACAGCACTACATCAGTGTCAGCTCTTTCACAGCACTACATCAGTGTCAGCTCTTTCATCACACTACATCAGTGTCAGCTCCTTCACAGCACTACGTCAGTGTCAGCTCTTTCATCGCACTACATCAGTGTCAGCTCCTTCACAGCACTACATCAGTGTCAGCTCCTTCACAGCACTACATCAGTCTCAGCTCTTTCACAGCACTACATCAGTGTCAGCTCTTTCACAGCACTATATCAGTGTCAGCTCTTTCACAGCACTACATCAATGTCAGCTCTTTCATCACACTACATCAGTGTCAGTGCTATGACAGCAGTACATCAGTGTCAGCGTTATGACAGCAGTACATCAGTGTCAGCACTGTGACAGCACTACATCAGTGTCAGCGCTATGACAGTACTACATCAGTGTCAGCACTGTGACAGCAGTACGTCAGTGTCAGCGCTATGACAGCAGTACATCAGTGTCAGCACTGTGACAACAGTACGTCAGTGTCAGCGCTATGACAGCAGTACATCAGTGTCAGCACTGTGACAACAGTACATCAGTGTCAGCGCTATGACAGCAGTACATCAGTGTCAGCACTGTGACAGCAGTAGATCAGTGTCAGCACTGTGACAACAGTACATCAGTGTCAGCGTTATGACAGCAGTAGATCAGTGTTAGCACTATGACAGCAGTACATCAGTGTCAGCGCTATGACAGCAGTACATCAGTGTCAGCGCTATGACAGCAGTACATCAGTGTCAGCACTATGACAGCACTTAATCAGTGTCAGCACTGTGACAGCAGTACATCAGTGTCAGCGCTATGACAGTACTACATCTGTGTCAGCACTGTGACAGCAGTACATCAGTCTCAGCACTGTGACAGCAGAACAGCATCCTGTGCACCCAGCAGAACAGTTTCAGAAAACAGTGCTCCTTCCAAAGACAACATTGGAACTCACTGATAAGCTGATAGATAGTACAAAGGAAAGCAGCCACACAGTATTCTTATCATGGATTTTGCCAAGGCATTTGATACTGACAGTTAATGAGTTGCAGCCCCTTCCTACATAAGCTTCATCATGATAGCTTCAGGGGTGAAGTCCATCAAGGGAATTGTGGCTTTTTGTCAGACATACAGCAACCAGTGGAAGAGGAAGCAGCTGGGTCAGACTTTGGTCAGGTGTGCCACAGGGATCAGCGCTGGACCTTGACTGCTCCTCATCTGCATCAGTGATACGTAGGAAAAAGTGACCTCCCCCATAGGGCTGTCTGCTGATGACACTGTAGTCTACATAACACAGCATCTGAGCAAGACCAAGTCCACACTGATTTTCAGAATGAGAGGAGGGCTGGGACATGGCCTTCCATCAGGGAAACTGCATCAGTGCGTGTTTCTGCTCCTGAGCATGAGTCAGCAGCCTTTGCACCATGTTCTCCACCTGCATGGCCTCATCCTGAACACTGTGTTGTCAGTGATGAACATGGGCACCATCTCAGGGTCAGCTGGAATGCACACAAGATGCTGTCAGTGTCATTCTGAAAGCCTGCTGTCTGATTCACTCTGAACTGACTGAACTGACTGAAACCAGCTTCTTATCAAATAAACTCATAGTTGTACTGACTGAAACCAGCTTCTTATCAAATAAACTCATAGTTGTACTGACTGAAACCAGCTTCTTATCAAATAAACTCATAGTTGTACTGACTGAAACCAGCTTCTTATCAAAGAAACTCATAGTTGTACTGACTGAAACCAGCTTCTTATCAAAGAAACTCATAGTTGTACTGACTGAAACCAGCTTCTTATCAAAGAAACTCATAGTTGTACTGACTGAAACCAGCTTCTTATCAAAGAAACTCATAGTTGAACTGACTGAAACCAGCTTCTTATCAAAGAAACTCATAGTTGTACTGACTGAAACCAGCTTCTTATCAAATAAACTCATAGTTGTACTGACTGAAACCAGCTTAAGTAAGATGCTACTAGAATCACTCTACTGATGTGACTGACTGAAACCAGCTTCTTATCAAAGAAACTCATAGTTGTACTGACTGAAACACTTCCTTAAGTGAAAGAACTGCATAGTGTACTGATCGAACTCGTTTATCGAATGACTTGAGTACTGACTGAAACCAGCTTCTTATCAAATAAACTCATAGTTGTACTGACAAACCATTCTACATAAGTGATAGGATGATGCCACTAGGCTGTATTCACTGACTCATGTTGACTGACTGAAACCAGCTTCTTATCAAAGAAACTCATAGTTGTACTGACTACAATCACTCAGGGAAGGCGTGGCTACATATCGAATCACTTGATGATTGAACTGACTGAAACCAGCTTCTTATCAAATAAACTCATAGTTGTACTGACTGAAACAGCTTCTTATCAAATAAACTCATAGTTGTACTGACTGAAACCAGCTTCTTATCAAAATAAACTCATAGTTGTACTGACAACAACTTCACTTAAGTGAAGGACTGGCCTACTAGGTCTGATTCACTCTGATGACTGATTGAACTGACTGAAACCAGCTTCTTATCAAATAAACTCATAGTTGTACTGACAACAACTTCACTTAAGTGAAGGAGTGGCCTACTAGGTCTGATTCACTCTGACTGATTGAACTGACTGAAACCAGCTTCTTATCAAATAAACTCATAGTTGTACTGACAACAACTTCACTTAAGTGAAGGAGTGGCTACTAGGTCTGATTCACTCTGACTGATTGAACTGACTGAAACCAGCTTTTATCAATAAACTCAAGTTGTACTGACTGAAACCAGCTTCTTATCAAATAAACTCATAGTTGTACTGACTGAAACCACTTACTTATCAAATAACTCATAGTTGTACTGACAACAACTTCACTTAAGTGAAGGATGGCCTACTAGGTCTGATTCACTCTGACTGACTGTGAACTGACTGAAACCAGCTTCTTATCAAATAAACTCATAGTTGTACTGACAACAACTTCACTTAAGTGAAGGAGTGGCCTACTAGGTCTGATTCACTCTGACTGATTGAACTGACTGATGAAACCAGCTTCTTATCAAATAAAACTCATAGTTGTACTGACAACAACTTCACTTAAGTGAAGGAGTGGCCTACTAGGTCTGATTCACTCTGACTGATTGAACTGACTGAAACCAGCTTCTTATCAAATAAACTCATAGTTGTACTGACAACAACTTCACTTAAGTGAAGGAGTGCCTACTAGGTCTGATTCACTCTGACTGATTGAACTGACTGAAACCAGCTTCTTATCAAAGAAACTCATAGTTGTACTGACAACAACTTCACTTAAGTGAATGGAGTGGCCTACTAGGTCTGATTCACTACTGACTGATTGAACTGACTGAAACCAGCTTCTTATCAAATAAACTCATAGTTGTACTGACAACAACTTCACTTAAGTGAAGGAGTGGCCTACTAAGGTCTGATTCACTCGACTGACTGTGAACTGACTGAAACCAGCTTCTTATCAAATAAACTCATAGTTGTACTGACAACAATTTTCACTTAAGTGAAGGATGGACACTACTAGGTCTGATTCACTCTGACTGATGTAACTGACTGAAACAGCTTTTATCAAAGAAACTCATAGTTGTACTGACAACAACTTCACTTAAGTGATGGAGTGGCCTACTAGGCTGATTCACTCTGACTGATTGAACTGACTGAAACCAGCTTCTTATCAAATAAACTCATAGTTGTACTGACAACAACTTCACTTAAGTGAGGAGTGGCCTACTAGGTCTGATTCACTCTGACTGATTGAACTGACTGAAACCAGCTTCTTATCAAATAAACTCATAGTTGTACTGACTGAAACCAGCTTCTTATCAAATAAACTCTACTAGTTGTACTGACTGAAACCAGCTTCTTATCAAATAAACTCATAGTTGTACTGACAACAACTTCACTTAAGTGAAGGACTGGCCTACTAGGTCTGATTCACTCTGACTGACTGTGAACTGACTGAAACCAGCTTCTTATCAAATAAACTCATAGTTGTACTGACAACAACTTCACTTAAGTGAAGGAGTGGCCTACTAGGTCTGATTCACTCTGACTGATTGAACTGACTGAAACCAGCTTCTTATCAAATAAACTCATAGTTGTACTGACAACAACTTCACTTAAGTGAAGGAGTGGCCTACTAGGTCTGATTCACTCTGACTGATTGAACTGACTGAAACCAGCTTCTTATCAAAAAACTCATAGTTGTACTGACAACAACTTCACTTAAGTGAATGGAGTGGCCAATAGGTCTGATTCACTCTGACTGATTGACTGACTGAAACCAGCTTCTTATCAAAGAAACTCATAGTTGTACTGACAACAACTTCACTTAAGTGAAGGAGTGGCCTACTAGGTCTGATTCACTCTGACTGATTGAACTGACTGATAAACCAGCTTCTTATCAAATCTTCACTTAAGTGATGGAGTGGCCTACTAGGTCTGATTCACTCTGACTGATTGAACTGACTGAAACCAGCTTCTTATCAAATAAACTCATAGTTGTACTGACAACAACTTCACTTAAGTGATGGAGTGGCCTACTAGGTCTGATTCACTCTGACTGATTGAACTGACTGAAACCAGCTTCTTATCAAAGAAACTCATAGTTGTACTGACAACAACTTCACTTAAGTGAAGGAGTGGCCTTACTAGGTCTGATTCACTCTGACTGCTTGAACTGACTGAAACCAGCTTCTTATCAAATAAACTCATAGGTGTACTGACACAACAACTTCACTTAAGTGAAGGACTGGCCTACTAGGTCTGATTCACTCTGACTGACTGAACTGACTGAAACCAGCTTCTTATCAAATAAACTCATAGTTGTACTGACAACAACTTCACTTAAGTGAAGGAGTGGCCTACTAGGTCTGATTCACTCTGACTGATTGAACTGACTGAAACCAGCTTCCTTATCAAATAAACTCATAGTTGTACTGACAACAACTTCACTTAAGTGAAGGAGTGGCCTACTAGGTCTGATTCACTCTGACTGATTGAACTGACTGAAACCAGCTTCTTATCAAATAAACTCATAGTTGTACTGACAACACTTCACTTAAGTGAAGGAGTGGCCTACTAGGTCTGATTCACTCTGACTGATTGAACTGACTGAAAACCAGCTTCTTATCAAAGAAACTACATAGTTGTTACTGACAACAACTTCACTTAAGTGAAGGAGTGGCCTACTAGGTCTGATTCACTCTGACTGACTGATGAACTGACTGAAACCAGCTTCTTATCAAAGAAACTCATAGTTGTACTGACAACAACTTCACTTAAGTGAAGGAGTGGCCTACTAGGTCTGATTCACTCTGAACTGACTGATTGAACTGACTGAAACCAGCTTCTTATCAAATAAACTCATAGTTGTACTGACAACAACTTCACTTAAGTGAAGGAGTGGCCTACTAGGTCTGATTCACTCTGACTGACTGAACTGACTGAAACCAGCTTCTTATCAAATAAACTCATATTTGTACTGACAACAACTTCACTTAAGTGAAGGAGTGGCCTACTAGGTCTGATTCACTCTGACTGATTGAACTGACTGAAACCAGCTTCTTATCAAATAAACTCATAGTTGTATTGACAACAACTTCACTTAAGTGAAGGAGTGGCCTACTAGGTCTGATTCACTCTGACTGATTGAACTGACTGAAACCAGCTTCTTATCAAATAAACTCATAGTTGTACTGACAACAACTTCACTTAAGTGATGGAGTGGCCTACTAGGTCTGATTCACTCTGACTGATTGCACTGACTGAAACCAGCTTCTTATCAAATAAACTCATAGTTGTACTGACAACAACTTCACTTAAGTGATGGAGTGGCCTACTAGGTCTTTACTATACTCCAGGAACATGCTAGGTTGTTTTTTTTTTTTGTTTTTTTTTTTGCAGTCCCAACTTCTGTGCCACCTCAGTGGCAGAGCACCCATGCTGCTCATTCTGACACCCCGTCCACAGCCACAGCCCGGTCAGTCCTGCCACAGCCTCAGCACCTGCAGTCCACAGGGAGCAGTCAATGTCAAGTCGTCAAGAGGCAACCCACCGGAGGAGACACTGCACTGCTGCCCAGTCACTTTGGTGGTGTTCAGTGGCGCCTGTTCTGATCCAACATCAAAGGACACCGCCTACTAAGCCCCTACTGACAACAATAATCGCCTAGTTGTGGAGCCGGCATGAATGAGCTCTCCCTCCAGAGGGCACTACCCCATCCATCCAACGACAGCCCCTATGGATTCGCCGATACCTGTGACCCCAATGGAACCAAACCAAGGCCACAGACGTGGAGAGGACATTGAAACTAAGCTCACCATTAGAACTGGGCATGAAGGGCCACAGAATTTGAGACTTTTTTTTTTCTTATGCTGATCAATGAGAATGAGGTTGATGAAGATGATGCTACAAATTTCCATTTTGGTCTGAGACTGCATGACAGGGCTGTACTCTACGCTTTCTTTCATAATATCCCGGCGTCAACCAGGCCTGAGAGATACAGACACCTGCAGTGTTGGTCAGGAATTTGAGCAACACTCTCAGAGACGCATCCATTAAGTGGATGAAATTCGACTGTGTGGTCCCAGTCTTCCCAACTGAGCCCGTAGCAAACTCAACTCTGGATAGGAGCCAGTTGGGGCAGAAAAATCCCGCGACTCTGATGGGAATTGAACCTGTGACCTCCCAGCCAGGAGTCCGCGACGCTAACCACTTCGCCCGGCGGCTGGTGGAATATGCTAGTTTTGTGTGGGACCCCCATACACACAGCAATGTGAACGACCTTGCAACCATTCAGAGAAGGGCAGCTTGCTTTGTATACTATCATTACCCCCAACATATTTTTTCAGCTTCCACAACTTTGAGTGGCCTTTGTTTGTTTGTTTAGTGACCAAAATACTTCCAGAGTCCACAGTAGGATTACCAGACTTGGATGGCTCACTCTTTGGCAACTGTGGCAGAAAACAAGACCACCTTTGCCCCTCCAGAGCTGAAACATCGTCTGGCTAGACTAAGCCAAAGGAAGCAAGATGAACTATGATTTTCCAGATCTGAACTAGCACTGCCCAGACAAACACATTGTCAGATCCAAGCCACTGAAGTCAAGCTCACATTTCAGTCAGTGCTGCTTCTTGTAGTCCTGCACAAAATACTGGCACAATTCTTTTTTTTTCTTCTTGCGACTTGCTGGGATTAGATTGAGGTCAATGATTCTTTTTCTTTTTTTTAATAAATTGTCTTGGTTTGGGTTTTCTTACCAGATTAAGCATCATGCTGGGGGCCAGTGAACCTTTCCTAATTGGTTTAGTCTCCTCTCCCTCCCTCTCTCTCTCTTATGCTCTGAGTCCCAGCCTGTTTTAGTGTATAAAGCCTGGTAAATCAACTTTATAACCGTGGCTCTTTTTTAACAGAAGACAGAAACTGGAAAGAATTTTGCTCCCCGAGTCATTTCGGTATTGGAAGCACGTCATTTGTTGCACACTATCAATAAACAATCATGCGAAAGAGAATACACATGCAGAGAGAGAGAGAGAGAGAGAGAGAGAGAGAGAGAGAGAGAAAGAGAAGGCTGTCTACAGCCTATGGGATAACATTAACTGCAAGTTCCTTGGCTTAGCAGAACTGTTTATCAAGTTTGGGCCCATTTTAGTATGAATGGTTGAATCTGTTCCTAGTATGCAGATCAACCATCCATGTGGCACTTTCTTTTTTTCTTTTTGTTTGTTAGTTTGTTTGTTAATCTTTTCAACATGAATGGTACACACAGCAATACTACTGCTGTGTACACGGAGTCCAGTGATGCAATAGTTTCCACCCACAAATGGAGTTTTCCAGTTGGTCACCAATAGTATCGGTCATGATTGTAAACCCGATCAAGCAAAGAAACCTTTTAGCTTGATGATTACATTGCAGGGATGTGGAATGTACCCAGCATTTCAACATTTCTTTTCCTCTCTGGGCACTTAAAATTTTCCGATTCCATGTGTACAGACTCAAGATGGTAGCAGTTCAGCATGCTAGACACATCTCTTGATATGCTTAAAGTCACTACAACTACAGGTTAGAGTATCAAATAAATGCACATTCCTTTGTTTAGCAAGCAAGAGAAGTGAGCCTCAGCTGATTCTTATCGTTAATGGAAGCACTTTGAAGTCTGTGAGGGACCAATGAAGTGATGTAGAATGTCAAATTTTGATTGGTAATGTGCTGAACAATCAAATTTTGATGGTAATGTGCTGGACAATCAAATTTTGATTGGTAATGTGCTGAACAATCAAATTTTGATGGTAATGTGCTGAACAATCAAATTTTGATGGTAATGTGCTGGACTGTCTCGCTATACAGGATTTATAGATACTGGCTAGAGGAGTCTGATCATGTTACAGTAGTGAAGTGACTCGCTGACTGGCTTGTCTTATGCTCATGTAAGGACTAAGCAGGTCCAGATACTGACCATGCTTGCAATGACTCTCTCTCTCTCTTGACCTGCCCTAAAGTGACTGGTTTACCCGTTGTTACTTTTGAATAGTTCAGCAAATAGTTACTGTTTGTATAGTAGTACTGAAGCCTGTAAAAGTCAGATTTATGATTAACTGTCACTTTTAAGAATGAGGTAATTTTATTGACAGATCTTGGTGCAACCAACCGTGATAATGGGTGTGAACCTATGTCTCATCATGATGAATTGAAATTTACAGACAGATTACACAAGAAGGGAATTGTTGTTCAGGGTGGATTCAGTAGCAACATGACCTGCAACACAGTATGTATCTTCCCCTTCCTCTGTTCTCTTCTCTCTAGGATAGTGTGACGAGATGAGTAAGTGTTAGGTAGGTCCTCTAGGGGAAGGACTAGGGATAATTTCTCAATGAGAATTACCTAAACATTTCACCTACACCCTCTCTCTTACTAGTGGTGGAAGGAGCAACTTTCCGGTACTAGTCATCGAAGAAATTTTTATTTTATACCGGGACTGGGTAAAATACTGAACAGTGGCTCTGAGAGAGTTTTCCTTAGGCCTGTACTCTTATTAGTACTTGTAGCTCCGAGAGACAGAATTGAAGAGAGAAGTTCAAACATTCAACATTGGATTGAACAACAAAGAACTGCCACAAGTTAAGTGCACTTTCACACATCAACTTTTATTGTTTACACATAGGTAAGTATTAGCGGGTCAATTCCATAGGCTAGGGTTTAATTCTCATTGGACTCCACAATGAGGGGCCCTTCCTCACTCCTACTTTACTCGCTTGCACTCAGTGCAGCAAGTTTTAAGTTGGCATATGGGGGGGGGGGGGGGGGTGTGTGTTCAGTCTAAGTTACACTGAATGTATATGGTTATTATACATCCACTTCGCTTGCAAATCACCCGGTGACTGTAGCCAGAGTGGTACTCATAGACTGGTTCTCCCTATGTCATCATAAAGTGAGGGCATGGGTCTGATGGGTTTGAGTCCAGGTGGTAAGCTAACTTAGCTTTGCTTCGGAGAGGGTAGTTGATCTCTCCTGTGGTTGGTGACTGCCCCACTGGTGTAGATTGGTTGTGTCTGGTGTTGCCCTGGTGTTGGGCGAAGTCCCAGCTTCTGGTCCAGCCGCAATGTGTAGCGTGTCCAGGATAGCCTGACCAGGATCGCGTGTCCAGGATAGCCTGACCAGGATTGCGTGTCCAGGATCCCAGTTCTGCGATAAAGAGAACTTGGTCTGTAGGTGAGAATCTGATGGCTGGTTTGTCGAGTGCCCACATTTACCCTTGTTTACTTTCAGTCCAGGTGTGAGACTCAGCCAGCAAAGTATTCTCTATGGTAGAGTTTCTGCTATAACCATTAATCTCCACTTTTGTTTAAAGACTAAGTTAAGCTTACAAAAGGGTAGGAGACAGTAATACTATGTTACATAGTTTCAGTCAGACAACTCTTCTATGTTTCTTATGAATTAAATCACACTGACTTGGACTACACTTAGTCCAAGTACACATGTGGTGTAGACTTAAAGTCATACACTACAAATCATTCCAACAATCACCAGTGTTTATAAATCAGGGTAGCAGTTCTTAACCTAGCACAGGCATACTGTTTTCCTGACCAAAATTAATCATTTAATTATTATCTTAACAGACAGAATTGCCTACTGGCAAAAGTCAGGGTGAATACAAAGAACAGTGATCAGATAGTTAACCAAGAATCATAACCACTGGGAGAGAGCTTTTGCCATATGATGGCAAGCCAACTCCTACACAGAATAATCATTCATCAGTTTGATACATGTTGCTAAGCATTTGTACAAATCTACAATGTTAACACACACAGCATACATGAAATCAATACATCTATTCAAAAATGTAAAACAGAGTTCCAACTCACTTTTCCTGGGAATGAACAGTGAATGACTGGAGATCAACGAGGGTACCGAGATTTTCTCACGCCTTCTCTAGTTGTCTCTTTCGTCTTCCACCGGTCTGGTCTACAAGCAGTCTTGAGGGGTCAGTGAAGGTGAGCCCTGTGTGTCTGGTATATATGCATTCTAGTTGCCAGATTCGATTTTGACAACCTGTCACTCACACATCAGGGGTGAGAGGGGGAGGGATCTAATCTTATCACTAGTCGCCTCAGGAACTGTTTGATCCTAATCGGCATAGCTCACGGACTTCCGCGTCCAGTTTAATTTATGCGCTCGTATGGATACATACTATCGTGGAACGATTCCTGTGACATACGTTACAGTTCAGCCGGCGCATGGACTGTAGATATGAAAGGGGGGGGGGGGGGGGGGGGGGGAATGGTGGTGGGGAAGAGCATGGCATAGGCGTAGCGCCTTTGTTTTCACGGGGTAGAGAGAGGGGGGTGGGGGGGGGGGGTGCGAGACGGGCCATTGCCACAATGAAATTGAAATTTCACTGCGTCGTAGCTACTCAGAGTGGGGAAGGAGAGTTGAGGGGGGGGGGGGGTAGGTCAACAAGAACGAAAGGTGTCACGAGTTTATCGTGACGCAATGTCTTCATCTGTCATAGTTCGTGTCGGCCGTGCGATTTGCACTAAGCGGGAGAAAGGGGGAGAGGGGGGTTGAGAGGGGGGAGTGGGCATAGATTTGAAATCTGGTTTTTTTTTTTGTTTGGGATTTTAGTGGGACCGATCGGATGGTTTTATCAAGCGTTTCGTCACATAGACCCCCCCGAAAAAAGATTCTCTCTCGAGAGAAGCTCCTACTTGACAATCCATTCTGATCGTGGTCCATTAAGCTTTTGGCATTAGCTCCGGAGTCACCAAGACACCGATGGAGCCTCAGAATGCATTATTGGGCTCCGGCTGGCCTGCGTCTGGATTATCCGGCTGGCCTGGGGACGAATCGCCCCTTTGGCTGGATGACCAGGGTTGGCACAGGGGGCAGGAATCGACATATTTCTTTATGTCCTCTGCCATCCCTGGCCAATAGTACTGCTTCATCACCCATTGCACTGTCTGCCCTACAGTGATATGTCCTGGCGAACAGAGTGTATGTCCCACTTCCATTACTCGGGTCCGGTGTGGCGCCGGGACCACAAGTTGTGAATGATCTTTACTTAGCCTACGATACAAAAGACCGTTCCGCCTAAAGAATTCACCTTTGCGAGTGGGGTGACGGGTGTGGCGCTGCCTCTGGAAGCATGCAGCTAATGTTGGGTCAGCTCACTGAGCTGCTTTCATCTCCTTTTTAGGAGGTTTGAATTGCTTTGGGGTCTTCACCTGCATTGTGGATACAATGACAGGTTCAGACGGGTTCCCGAGAGTGACATAATGGCCTCCAAGTAGGAGATCATGGATCGGATTGTTCATGACGGCTGCCTTGATCTGTCCCTTGACATACCTACTGTCAACCATAATTGTGGCGACAGGTAGGGTAGCAGGTGGCAGAGTCAGGTCAGCCCCTTGTAAAGGCACTGTCTCCTCGGTAATAGCAGCTGGCTCCACAAGGGAAGCTCTTACAACTGCCTCGTATGACAATCCTGTGTCATACAAACAGGTGGCAGGTTTGTTATTTACTAACACCTGCTCACTGATGGGTGGTGCAGTGATGTTGGGTACCATAGATGGTGTGTCACCGCTTTTGGGTGTAGACACTACCTGGTACGCAGCAATTGTTTGGAGTCTTGGTCCAAAGAATTTTCTGCATTCTGCAGTGTTGTGAGATGTCATTTTACAGTGCGCGCAGAACCGCTTCTGTGCACTGTTTTGACTCACAGGGACTGAGTTACCACTGTGTGGTTTACCAGTTTGTGGTTTCTCACTTTGTGGTGGTTTCCCACTTGGTGGTGGGTTTTGGTTTTGAGATTGCTGTGACTGTGGGGGGTTCGAATCCCGATTTGGCTTGTCACGCATCTTTTTGTGTGCATTTGCTTCGTCATGGGCGGTGGTGTATCTGTCAGCTAGCTTGATCAGGTCAGCAAGTGAGGTAGCACCTTGTTCCGCCGTGAAAGTTTGTAGGTCAGTGGACATTGTGTCACGCAGCTGCTCACAGAGGATGAGCTCAGTCAGACCATCAAAAGTCTGTGCTTGGTTGGACAAGGTCAACCATTTCTGGAGATAAGTTGTTAACCTATCTGTGAACTGGCCATAGGTTTCTCCCCTGCTACGCCGCGAGTTTCGAAATTTCTTTTGGTATGCTTCAGCTGTCAGTTCATAACGGGTGAGTAGGGCTTGTTTGAGAGCATCATAATCAGTTACTTTGTTTGGTGGTAACTTGGCATACACATCATAAGCAACACCTCTAAGACCTTGGGCTAGTTTGATGTTACGCTTTTCCGGGTCTAGGCCGAATTCATTTGCCAATCTTTCAAACCAGTCTAACTTCTAAGTATGCATCAATACTTTCTGTGTTCTCATTAAATGGATCCAAAGAAAACGACGTTACCGGAATTTGGATGGGAGGCTGTGAATTTTGGCTGGCCGTATCGGAAGAGCTATCATTCTCGGCAGATTTCTCAATCTTTCTGAGTGCAAGTTCATGTTCTCTCACTTTATCGCGTTCTTCAGCTTCTCGGGCTTCTTTCTGCTCTTCAGCTTCACGGGCTTCTTTCCGCTCTTCAGCTTCATGCTGTCTAATCCTTTCAGTTTCACGCTCTTCGGCGGCCTTTCCGGATTCCTTTTCATACTGTGTAGTCACAAATGAGACTAGATCTTGACCAGAGAGGCCCATGGATTCTCCCCACTCCTTGATCTCCCGTCTAAGTTTCACTGATTCAGCCATGATAATGAACTGTTATACAATTCTAAACAATCAAAGATCACTTCTTAGCAATCAAATATCCACTAAGTACAACAAAAGCAAATAATCACACAAAGTAAATATCAAAATGAATTGATTATAACATCAACCACATGTACTCTTATTATTTGCTATGTAAGATAGGCATTCACACAACAAACATAAAAGTATTTCCTCCTGGACTCAACTCAATCAGCCTATTTGCTCTTAATTCTGCTCTTTGTCCAATTTTTTTTTTTTTTGGACTAGCCAAAGGAAATAAATTTTTGAGTGAATTGTATTTTTCAATCCGAATTGTATTTTACAATCCTGGACGAGCCCCCACTTCGATATGTGACGAGATGAGTAAGTGTTAGGTAGGTCCTCTAGGGGAAGGACTAGGGATAATTTCTCAATGAGAATTACCTAAACATTTCACCTACACCCTCTCTCTTACTAGTGGTGGAAGGAGCAACTTTCCGGTACTAGTCATCGAAGAAATTTTTATTTTATACCGGGACTGGGTAAAATACTGAACAGTGGCTCTGAGAGAGTTTTCCTTAGGCCTGTACTCTTATTAGTACTTGTAGCTCCGAGAGACAGAATTGAAGAGAGAAGTTCAAACATTCAACATTGGATTGAACAACAAAGAACTGCCACAAGTTAAGTGCACTTTCACACATCAACTTTTATTGTTTACACATAGGTAAGTATTAGCGGGTCAATTCCATAGGCTAGGGTTTAATTCTCATTGGACTCCACAATGAGGGGCCCTTCCTCACTCCTACTTTACTCGCTTGCACTTAGTGCAGCAAGTTTTAAGTTGGCATATGGGGGGGGGGGGGGGGGGGGGTGTTCAGTCTAAGTTACACTGAATGTATATGGTTATTATACATCCACTTCGCTTGCAAATCACCCGGTGACTGTAGCCAGAGTGGTACTCATAGACTGGTTCTCCCTATGTCATCATAAAGTGAGGGCAAGGGTCTGATGGGTTTGAGTCCAGGTGGTAAGCTAACTTAGCTTTGCTTCGGAGAGGGTAGTTGATCTCTCCTGTGGTTGGTGACTGCCCCACTGGTGTAGATTGGTTGTGTCTGGTGTTGCCCTGGTGTTGGGCGAAGTCCCAGCTTCTGGTCCAGCCGCAATGTGTAGCGTGTCCAGGATAGCCTGACCAGGATCGCGTGTCCAGGATAGCCTGACCAGGATCGCGTGTCCAGGATCCCAGTTCTGCGATAAAGAGAACTTGGTCTGTAGGTGAGAATCTGATGGCTGGTTTGTCGAGTGCCCACATTTACCCTTGTTTACTTTCAGTCCAGGTGTGAGACTCAGCCAGCAAAGTATTCTCTATGGTAGAGTTTCTGCTATAACCATTAATCTCCACTTTTGTTTAAAGACTAAGTTAAGCTTACAAAAGGGTAGGAGACAGTAATACTATGTTACATAGTTTCAGTCAGACAACTCTTCTATGTTTCTTATGAATTAAATCACACTGACTTGGACTACACTTAGTCCAAGTACACATGTGGTGTAGACTTAAAGTCATACACTACAAATCATTCCAACAATCACCAGTGTTTATAAATCAGGGTAGCAGTTCTTAACCTAGCACAGGCATACTGTTTTCCTGACCAAAATTAATCATTTAATTATTATCTTAACAGACAGAATTGCCTACTGGCAAAAGTCAGGGTAATACAAAGAACAGTGATCAGATAGTTAACCAAGAATCATAACCACTGGGAGAGAGCTTTTGCCATATGATGGCAAGCCAACTCCTACACAGAATAATCATTCATCAGTTTGATACATGTTGCTAAGCATTTGTACAAATCTACAATGTTAACACACACAGCATACATGAAATCAATACATCTATTCAAAAATGTAAAACAGAGTTCCAACTCACTTTTCCTGGGAATGAACAGTGAATGACTGGAGATCAACGAGGGTACCGAGATTTTCTCACGCCTTCTCTAGTTGTCTCTTTCGTCTTCCACCGGTCTGGTCTACAAGCAGTCTTGAGGGGTCAGTGAAGGTGAGCCCTGTGTGTCTGGTATATATGCATTCTAGTTGCCAGATTCGATTTTGACAACCTGTCACTCACACATCAGGGGTGAGAGGGGGAGGGATCTAATCTTATCACTAGTCGCCTCTGGAACCGTTTGATCCTAATCGTCATAGCTCACGGACTTCCGCGTCCAGTTTAATTTATGCGCCCGTATGGATACATACTATCGTGGAACGATTCCTGTGACATACGTTACAGTTCAGCCGGCGCACGGACTGTAGATATGAAAGGAGGGGGTGAATGGTGGTGGGGAAGAGCACGGCATAGGCATCGCGCCTTTGTTTTCATGGGGTAGAGAGAGGGGGTGGGGGGGGGGTGGTGCGAGACGGGCCATTGCCACAATGAAATTGAAATTTCACTGCGTCGTAGCTACTCGGGGTGGGGAAGGAGAGTTGAGAGGGAGGGGGGGGGGGGGTAGGTCAACAAGAACGAAAGGCGTCACGAGTTTATCGTGACGCAATGTCTTCATCTGTCATAGTTCGTGTCGGCCGTGCGATTTGCACTAAGCGGGAGAAAGGGGGAGAGGGGGGTTGTGAGGGGGGAGTGGGTATAGATTTGAAATCTGGTTTTTTTTTGTTTGGGACTTTAGTGGGACCGATCGGATGGTTTTGTCAAGCGTTTCGTCATAGATAGGACAACTCTGGGTGCAAAGATGATGTTCCATGCAATGATGATGTTAACCAACAATGGCTGGTAAAATGTCATTTGCAAAAGTAGAATACTAATTTTTTTTTCAGCTATCAGTCTCAGGAAATTTATTTATTTTGCTGGGGACAGCATTAAAATAAGTGAAGGTTGCATCAGTATGAAAAAAATCAATACATGAAATTGATCTTTAATTATGTATAATACTATATATATTATTGTTAAATCAAACTTAAAAATTAAGTATTTAACACTGTGAATTATTGTCTAATCAAACTTCAAATACAATGCTTTGTGTGTAGCTGCAGTTTTTAATTAGCGACATTATCCTGCATGTCAGTAACAAGTCTTGTTGCCCTTCACTGAACTTTCTCAACACCAAAAGGCTGAAACTGAAATCTTTCTTTATGACTTAGTCCCCCACCCTCTCCTCACCTCCACCGCCCACCACCCCAACCCCTCGTTCATCAACGTACCGATTTAGCTCCAGTCAGCCTCCCCAGATGATCCTGTATCACATCGCAGTGGGGGTTGTCTTCGATCTCCATGATCTCGTATTCGTTTGGGGACAGCTTGTTCTCCTCGATCAACTCGGCAAACACTCGTTTGGCCTTGGTGCAAAACGGGCAAGTGGACTTGGAGAACACCATGACCTTGTTTTGCTGGATCTTCTCCTCGATGTGCTGGGCTATGCTGGTCATCTCCGGACGATTGAGGAAGGCGCATGTTCGTGTCGCTTGCTGCACAGCCGGTCTGGACAACAATCTCGCTGTCGTGAGAAGTCGAGCTGTATTCATGCTGATCAAATCGCAAGTCGGCTTCAAACTACTGTAACTAAACAAGTTCGTATCGAATCTACAACGTTGGCTCCCTTGACACAGTTGACCCAGATCTAGATGCGCACGATGACGTTTACCGAATCAAGTAGTGTGCTCTCGTAATGATGATAAAGCAACAACTTGAGTAACACGTTTTGTGTGTCTCGAAAACACACCGCGTTTGTGTGTGTTCAGCTGGTAATAATGATCTGGAAGCGACAAGGTCAACTGATTTATGGGGGATAGAGGGGCCTCTAAACTAGGACTGTCAGTAGGCCTATTTATGTCATAGAAGACGGTCCCTACAAGATTACCACTTGGCTTACTGCATCTTGGAGGGGAAAAGACTAGCCTAGTTTCAAAAAGTCCGATGTGGATGTTTACAATTGCCTCCCCTACTTTGCGCGCTGCCATTTCCGGGTCGGTGACACAGCACGGACTGTACAGTACTGTTTGTGTAATCTGAGATTCAGAGCTGCAGCGACAACTGACCGTCAATTGATGTGATCCGGTGTTGAGTAAACAGAAACAGCCCTGTCTCGTTATAGAATCAAACCATAAACCTTCATTGCGATTTGCATAGCTCTGTGGTTGTGAGTGCCATTGCGAATGAGATTCACCGAGTCCGTGATTGTTGAAGCCTGAGTTGCTGAAGCCATTTGGTAAATCGCAGAGCCGAGAGGACTCAAGATGGGATGCTGCACATCTCAGGTTAGTACCCCAATCATCCATTTATAGTTCAGATTCACGAAAACGTTTCAGCCATTGTAGTGTGTGTGTGTGTGTGTGTGTGTGTGTGTGTGTGTGTGTGTGTTTAAATGTATAGCAACGTAAATGAAAAGAAACTCAAAGAAATTTGATGGGTGAACTCTGCTGTTGAAATGAACGAATGTAGAAAGTTCTACTAGTTTGGTTTACATCAAGTAGATACAGATTAGGCTAGTTGAGTACCCCCCCCCCCCCCCCCTTTTTTTTTGTTTGGTTTTTTTTTGGTGCCTGCCGCAACACGCTGCCCCGGAGCTGAACTCAGGGGTATGCGGTCTGGGTACTAAGGCGATTTTGCATCTCTTTAGCTATCTTTTCGTTGTCCCTATTAGATCTTTGTTTATTTTATCCTACGCCTCTGTGCACACAGGTCAATAATAGTCAACAATGACGGCAGACCTACAATTTTGAAGATATATCCACTACAACACTTCAGTGTTAACACAACTACTGTTACCATAGAAAAGTGTCTTAGAATGAATAGATCTACTTTCTCTGCTATAGCTAAGTACAACGAATGATTGGATAATTATGCTAAACCAGGAAATATGCTATGGGATTGAAAAATACTAGCACTGAATAAAATAGGACTAATAACGTCAATGATCCCATTTACTATCAATTAAGAGTCTAACTTGAAATTTCTTCTTCATTTTTACCCATAACTTTGTAGGGAATCACCCTGAAGAATGGTTCACCAGGTTCCTGCAGTTCTGTCCATCGTGCGCCAAGGCCTGGATCTCTGCAAATGCTTTCACTGTCCATGCTGCAATGATGTCAGTCTGTCTCTGTCCATTCTACAATGCTGTCAGTCTGTCCCTGTCCATTCTGCGATGCTGTCAGCCTGTCCCTGTCCTCTGCAATGCTGTCAGTCTGTCCCTGTCCTCTGCAATGCTGTCAGTCTGTCCGTGTCCATTCTGCAATGCTGTCAGTCTGTCCCTGTCCATTCTGCAATGCTGTCAGTCGGCCCCTGTCCATTCTGCAATGCTGTCAGTCTGTCTGTGTCCATTCTGCAATGCTGTCAGTCTGTCCCTGTCCATTCTGCAATGCTGTCAGTCTGTCCCTGTCCTCTGCAATGCTGTCAGTCTGTCTGTGTCCATTCTGCAATGCTGTCAGTCTGTCCCTGTCCTCTGCAATGCTGTCAGTCTGTCCCTGTCCATTCTGCAATGCTGTCAGTCTGTCCCTGTCCATTCTGCAATGCTGTCAGTCTGTCCCTGTCCATTCTGCAATGCTGTCAGTCTGTCCCTGTCCTCTGCAATGCTGTCAGTCTGTCCGTGTCCATTCTGCAATGCTGTCAGTCTGTCCGTGTCCATTCTGCAATGCTGTCAGTCTGTCTGTGTCCATTCTGCAATGCTGTCAGTCAGTCTGTGTCCATTCTGCGATGCTGTCAGTCTGCCCCTGTCCATTCTGCAATGCTGTCAGTCTGACCCCGTCCTCTGCAATGCTCTGAGTCTGTCCCTGTCCATTCTACAATGCTGTCAGTCTGTCCCTATCCTCTGCAATGCCCTCAGTCTGTCCCTGTCCATTCTGCAATGCTGTCCTCTGCAATGCTGTCCTCTGCAATGCTGTCATTCTGTCCCTGTCCATTCTACAATGCTGTCAATCTGTCCCTGTCCTCTGCAATGCTGTCAGTCTGTCCCTGTCCATTCTGCAATGCTGTCAGTCTGTCTCTGTCCTCTGCAATGCTGTCAGTCTGTCCCTGTCCTCTGCAATGCTGTCAGTCTGTCCCTGTCCATTCTACAATGCTGTCAGTCTGTCCCTGTCCATTCTGCAATGCTGTCAGTCTGTCCCTGTCCATTCTGCAATGCTGTCAGTCTGTCTGTGTCCATTCTGCAATGCTGTCAGTCTGTCCCTGTCCATTCTGCAATGCTGTCAGTCTGTCCCTGTCCATTCTGCAATGCCCTCAGTCTGTCCTTGTCCACTGCAATGCTGTCAGTCTGTCCCTGTCCACTGCAATGCTGTCAGTCTGTCCGTGTCCATTCTGCAATGCTGTCAGTCTGTCCCTGTCCATTCTACAATGCTGTCAGTATGTCCCTGTCCTCTGCAGTGCTGTCAGTCTGTCCCTGTCCTCTGCAATGCTGTCAGTCTGTCCCTGTCCATTCTACAGTGCTGTCAATCTGTCCCTGTCCTCTGCAATGCTGTCACTAGTGTCAGTCTGTCCCTGTCCATTCTGCAATGCTGTCAGTCTGTCCCTGTCCATTCTGCAATGCTGTCAGTATGTCCCTGTCCTCTGCAGTGCTGTCAGTCTGTCCCTGTCCTCTGCAATGCTGTCAGTCTGTCCCTGTCCACTGCAATGCTGTCAGTCTGTCCCTGTCCATTCTGCAATGCTGTCAGTCTGTCCCTGTCCATTCTGCAATGCTGTCAGTCTGTCCCTGTCCATTCTGCAATGCTGTCAGTCTGTCCCTGTCCTCTGCAATGCTGTCAGTCTGTCCGTGTCCATTCTGCAATGCTGTCAGTCTGTCCCTGTCCATTCTGCAATGCTGTCAGTCTGTCCCTGTCCTCTGCAATGCTGTCAGTCTGTCCGTGTCCATTCTGCAATGCTGTCAGTCTGTCCCTGTCCATTCTGCAATGCTGTCAGTCTGTCCCTGTCCATTCTGCAATGCTGTCAGTCTGTCCCTGTCCTCTGCAATGCTGTCAGTCTGTCCCTGTCCATTCTGCAATGCTGTCAGTCTGTCCCTGTCCTCTGCAATGCTGTCAGTCTGTCCCTGTCCATTCTACAATGCTGTCAGTCTGTCCGTGTCCATTCTGCAATGCTGTCAGTCTGTCCCTGTCCATTCTGCAATGCCCTCAGTCTGTCCCTGTCCTCTGCAATGCTGTCAGTCTGTCTGTGTCCATTCTACAATGCTGTCAGTCTGTCCCTGTCCATTCTGCAATGCTGTCAGTCTGTCCCTGTCCATTCTGCAATGCTGTCAGTCTGTCCCTGTCCTCTGCAATGCTGTCAGTCTGTCTGTGTCCATTCTGCAATGCTGTCAGTCTGTCCGTGTCCATTCTGCAATGCTGTCAGTCTGTCCCTGTCCTTTCTGCAATGCTGTCAGTCTGTCCGTGTCCATTCTGCAATGCTGTCAGTCTGTGTCCATTCTGCAATGCTGTCAGTCTGTCCGTGTCCATTCTGCAATGCTATCAGTCTGTCCCTGTCCTCTGCAATGCTGTCAGTCTGTCCCTGTCCATTCTGCAATGCTGTCAGTCTGTCTGTGTCCATTCTGCAATGCTGTCAGTCTGTCCCTGTCCATTCTGCAATGCTGTCAGTCTGTCCGTGTCCATTCTGCAATGCTGTCAGTCTGTCCCTGTCCTCTGCAATGCTGTCAGTCTGTCCCTGTCCATTCTGCAATGCTGTCAGTCTGTCCCTGTCCTCTGCAATGCTGTCAGTCTGTCCCTGTCCATTCTGCAATGCTGTCAGTCTGTCCCTGTCCTCTGCAATGCTGTCAGTCTGTCCCTGTCCATTCTGCGATGCTGTCAGCCTGTCCCTGTCCTCTGCAATGCTGTCAGTCTGTCCCTGTCCATTCTGCAATGCTGTCAGTCTGTCCCTGTCCATTCTGCAATGCTGTCAGTCTGTCCCTGTCCATTCTACAATGCTGTCCTCTGCAATGCTGTCACTGTGTGTCAGTCCTTTGTTGTTTTTTTTCAGTCTTCCCGTATGTCTTCCTCCATCTACAGTTTCCTGGAGAGCTTGTTTCAGCAATGCACTGGATCTTGTTACAAGATCATACTTTTTAATTTTATCTTTTCCTGACTGATGTCAGTAGATCTTAACATGGTCGTATGTGCTGCCTGATGGTCTGACACACTTGTTGACTGATATCAGTATGTCCGATGTTTAGTTATCTTGTGGCAACATCTACTTTCCATGGCTTGGATTCTTCTTTCGGGATCTGCTGAGAGGGTCCATGTCTTGGGATCTGCTGAGAGGGTCCATGTCTTGGGATCTGCTGAGAGGGTCCATGTCTTGGGATCTGCTGAGAGGGTCCATGTCTTGGGATCTGCTGAGAGGGTCCATGTCTTGTGTACATACAGGTATACAGAGGGTCCATGTCTTGCATACATACAGGTATACAGAGGTCCATGTCTTGCATACATACAGGAATACAGAGGTCCATGTCTTGCATACATACAGGAATACAGAGGGTCCATGTCTTGTGTACATACAGGTATACAGAGGGTCCATGTCTTGTGTACATACAGGTATACAGAGGGTCCATGTCTTGTGTACATACAGGTATACAGAGGGTCCATGTCTTGCATACATACAGGTATACAGAGGGTCCATGTCTTGTGTATATACAGGTATACAGAGGGTCCATGTCTTGTGTCCCTCCGGGGGTTGCAACCTTGCCGTGGTCGGAGGGCTTGCATGGTCCAGTGATCTTTTAGGCTTTGCTGACGGGGGCATCAATACTCGACTAGATGGTTAGCTGTTGTGAACGTTTCTAGGCCTGTATAGCCAAGTTGCTGACTGGCCAAGCATTACGTGGTAGGAATTGATGCCCCTGGTAGGGTCTCCCATGTCAGAAAGGTTAGGAGTGAGGGCCCAGACAAATAGTAACCCACCTTTTTCCTATTCTGTCTTCTGCCTTTCTTAACGGATCTTTTCTTTTTTCATCTCCCCTTCAAGCCTTCTTTTCCACACTCTTTTTCTCTCTGTGGTCTTCTTAAGACCCGCCGCGTTTGCCGTGCGGTGCGACCTGTGATGGAGGGGGATGAGATCCTGGTGATTGAGAGGGCCAACGCCCTCAACACATCACTTTGGCTCAGACCTCTCCTAGACAGGAGGTACACTCTGGCCTGGGTGTGTCAATCGGCTTCCCCTTCATGGGGCTGGGTCAAAACAGGCAGTTCTCCGGCTGGCCAAGGTAACCCCTGCAGTGCTCAGCTCTCTGTTCCCGGGAGTTGGGCATGATCAGGGGGGATAGGGTTGGTAGGTTTCTGTCTGTTGTATATCTCTCCTGAAACCTGGAAGGGGTCAAGACAATGATTTCTTGGCCCTGGCCCCTTAGTTGGACTCCAAGGTGGGTGGGTAAGGGAGAGACGAAATATAATTACACTAAATATGGTTTTTTCACCAAACAATCCTCCCCCAAAAAAAGAAAGGCAAATTTAATTTCTCGAAGGCTGTCACAGGAGTCTGATGCAGACTCAGATTCCGATGTAGAAACGAGGAAGATGTCAGGATTTTGGTCCTCTTGGCTAGTAATGGAAAGCAAGGAGCAGGACAAACCAGTTTCTGCACTAAGCCCGTTTGCAATACAGAAGGGCTTCCAAGGTATTGCAGGAGACCCACAGTCCATTAAATGACTCCGAAATGGTACATTTCTTATCCAATGTAAAACTAAGAAACAATCCGAGCAGCTGCTGAAAGCTACAAAGCTAGTAGACCGAGAGATCCGGGTGACTCCCCATAAACAGCTGAATTCCTCTAAGGGAGTGATTCGATGCCCAGATCTTAGAGGTGTCTCAGAGGCAGAGATCAAGGCGGAACTTGCATCCCAGGGTGTGACAGAGGTGCATAGGGTGACAGTTAAAAAAGGTGCAGAAAGAGTGCCCACCAACACCCTCTTTCTGACATTCTGCAACCCTGTGCTGCCTCCTGTCATCAAAGTAGGATACCTGAATGTCCGCGTACAAATGTGTGTTCCGTCTCCAATGCGTTGTTTCAAATGCCAGAAGTTCGGACATGTCAGAGACCGCTGTTCTGGGCAGGAGGTGTGTGGCGTTTGTTGCAAGGCAACCCATGATGGGCCATGTAAGGACCCGGCGCATTGTGCGAACTGCGGTGGCGACCACCCCTCCTCTTCACGCAGCTGCCCTGTCTGGATTCAGGAGTCCAACATCCAAAAGGTTAAAACAGAAAAGAAGATTTCGTTTTTTGAGGCCCGCAAACAGGTTGTTGGCAGTCAGACGCCAACAGCGTCTTCATATGCTTCTGCTGTAAAGAAAGTGTCGACCCGATCAGTCTGCTGCCAGACTGATGAATTTATTTTCACAAAGTCATTGCAAGGAAGAATGTTGGGCTCTGGTGGAGGCAAGTCCACCACCTCCCAACCCAAAGTGGGTGCCCCTGGTGGAGGCAAGAAATCCGCCACCCCTCAGACTGCCCAGCAGTCTACTCCATCTGCTGCTGGGCAGATTAAAAAGCCAGCCCTCCCGCCTCGAACTCCTGTGTGCAGTGCCCGTGCGGGCAAAGGAGTTCAACCAAGTGTGGAGATGGTGGAGATGAGGAAGAAACCTCCACCCTCTCCAAAATCCAGGCCTTCTTCACCTGTGGGCAAGTCTGCCAGCAGGTCTGAAGACCACACTAGTCCAGTGAAACTAAGCAATAAATTCGCTCCATTGGTTGCAGACGTTGATGAGGAGATGACCTGATTTCTCTCCTATTCGTCCTCTGCACCATGGATAGTAAACTAATCCATTGGAATATCCGTGGCCTAAATTCAAATGTTGAGGAGCTGCAGCTTCTGTGTCAAACAATGAAACCTTCCGTCGTGGCTCTTCAGGAAACTAAAATTCAAAGCCAGAAGACCTTCACTCTTTCTGGCTTTAATGTTCTTTCAGAACCTGCACAACCATCCACATTGGGACTGTCGGGCAGTGTTGCCCTTCTTTTACATAAAACTTTGCTGTTTAGTCCTGTCGCTCTGACTACCTCCCTTCAGGCTGTAGCTGCGAGAGTCACTCTCCACAAGACTGTTACAATCTGCTCACTGTATCTGTCACCTTCTGTCCCGGTTTGTCGTCAGGACCTTGTCAGTCTGAACGAAGAACTTCCTCGACCTTTTTTGCTGTTTGGTGACTTTAATGGTCACAATCCTCTTTGGGGTAGTGTCAGTTCGTCATCCAGAGGTCTGCTTCTTGAGGATGTCCTTTCTGACTTTGATTTATGTTGTCTGAACGATGGAGCTCCAACTTACCTCCACTCTTCCACAGGTTCACTTTCGTGTTTAGATTTGTCGATTTGTGACCCCTCGCTGGTCCTGGACTATGAGTGGTCTGTCCATGACGATCTACACGGAAGTGACCATTTTCCTGTTCTTTTACAACCCGTATTAACTGAAAACGCCTCTGTCTCACAACATCTTAATTATAAGAAGGCCAACTGGGATCTTTTTGCCACCAATATTTTGAAAGAATTCCAGGAAATCGATTTTCTTCAGAGTCCATACCCAGCTGAATCTCTGACTAACACTGTGATAAAGTGTGCTAAAACCTGCATTCCAATGTCTTCCAATAAACTCCAAATGCCAAAAACACCCTGGTTTAATTTAGACTGCCAACAGATTTCAAAAGTTCGCAAACGGGCTCAGCGTCGGGTATACCAACGACCTTCAGGTCCCAATGCTCGAGCCCATCAGAAACTCCGTGCCAAATCGAGACACTTTCAAAATCAGTAAACGTCAGTCTTGGAGAAACTTTTGCTCCGGGCTGACATAAAAAACTTCAAAGAAAAAAGTCTGGAACATCATCAGAAAAATCAAAGGGAAAAACACCAACCCCTCCATTCATCACTTGAAACTTGCCGATGCTCTGATCACTGACAAACAAGCTGTTGCCAATCTGTTGGCCTCCACCATCCAACAGAACTCGTCATCTTTAAATAAATCTGCAGCCTTTTTAAAAAACAAACAACTCAGAGAGAAATCTTTATACAATTTCACATCAGACAACTCTGAAGCCTACAATCTCCCTTTTTCAATCAATGAACTGAAAACAGCTTTACAAACCTGCACTGATTCTGCCCCTGGTCTGGATGATATTCATTATCAGGTTTTGAAGCATTTTCCAGAAAGCTGTCTCCAGACTCTTCTTAAAGTATACAACCATATCTGGACCACAGGGTACTTTCCGCCCTCCTGGCGGAAAGCCCTGATCATTCCAATTCCAAAGCCTGGAAAGGACCTTACCAACCCTTCCAACTATCGTCCAATAGCTCTGACTAGCTGCCTCTGTAAGTTGATGGAAAAGATGGTCAACTCCCGTCTGATGTGGAAGCTGGAAACCGATGGCCTTTTGGCCAGTCAACAGTGCGGGTTCCGTAAGTACCACTCGACAGTTGACCATCTAATCTGTCTGGAAACCACCATCCGCAATGCCTTTGTCAATAAACAGCATGTGGTCGCTATCTTTTTCGACCTCGAAAAAGCGTATGACACCACATGGAAATCAGGAATTCTTCTGGACCTGCACAGACTTGGTTTCCGTGGTCACCTGCCTCTGTTTATACAGAACTTTTTGGCTGATCGACAGTTCCAGGTGCGTGTTGGCACCACACTCTCTGACATCCATGGGCAGGAGTTAGGTGTCCCTCAAGGGAGCATCCTTTCTCCTGCCCTTTTCAGCATTAAAATCAACGACATTGTCAAATCGGTAAGCCAGGGTTCTGAGTCCTCTCTGTTCGTTGACGATTTTGCGCTGTACGCAGTTGGAGCTTCTTATGCCAGCGTACAGCGTCGACTCCAACTTTGTGTCAACAAGATCCAACAGTGGGCCGAGGAAAACGGGTTTACCTTCTCACGTACCAAAACTCAGTCAATCCATTTTCACAATTTTCGTCAATTTTTTGCTGATCCTGAAATTCGTCTGGACAAGTCCACCATTCCAGCTGTAAAAGAAGCCAAATTCCTAGGAGTTATTTTCGACCAAAAACTCAACTTTCTCAGCCACATTAAAAATCTCAAAACTTCTTGCCAGAAAGCTCTGAATATTCTGCGGGTCATAGCACACACTGACTGGGGCGCTGATAAGAAAACTTTGCTGTGTCTCTACAGAGCCCTGGTCCGCTCCAAACTGGACTATGGTTGTGCTGTGTACAGCTCTGCAAGACCCTCTTATCTGAAACTCTTGGACCCTATCCACCATGAAGGGCTTCGTCTCTGTCTTGGAGCATTCCGCACCACCCCTGTGTACAGCCTGTACGCAGAGGCAGGTGAACCCTCACTGTCCAACCGCAGGCTGAAAATGTCTCTAAATTACTATATCAGACTGTTCTCAGAACCACAGAATCCTGCCTATGACTGTGTCTTTGACCCACAGTTTCAAAGCAAATTCGAAACCAACCCTAACTGTATTCCGCCGTTTGGTGTCCATATGCAGCCTCACGCGCGGAATGCAGGTCTAGACCTAGGAGTTGTGTCGGATTTTTCCAAATTTCCGGATCAGCCTCCGTGGACCTTTTTCACACCAGAGATTCGTTTTGATCTTGCAGCTTTTCGTAAAGAGTCTACCAGCTCTCAGGTATACAAGGCCTTGTATGCTGACCTCTGTTCAAAATTTCCATCCTGTCAGAAAATTTTCACTGACGGTTCCAAGTCTGAGGATGGAGTGGCCTGTGCAGCCTATTGCCCTGGTGCTCCTTCTCAGATACTGTTAAAACATATACCTCCAGATGCTTCTGTCTATTCTGCTGAACTTACTGCTCTGGTTCTGGCATTGAAAATAATTTCACAATCTACTAAGAGGGACTTTCTGGTTCTGTCGGATTCGCTGTCAGCTTTGGAGGCCATAGCTGGCCGCAACCTTCAGCATCCAGAACTTTTACATTTTTTTGAACTTTTTAGCAAGTTGAAAGTGGATGGTTACAACATTATTCTAGCTTGGGTTCCTGGTCATGTTGGCATCGGAGGTAACGAAATGGTTGATCGTTTAGCCAAGAATGCTATAACAGACAAATTGTCCAACATATATATCCCTTGCTCAGATCTGAAACCCAGAATTAACGATTATGTGAGAGACCTCTGGCAGGAGGATTGGAATACACAGACGGATAACAAACTCTTTCAGATCCGTCCAAACCTTAAAGAGTTCCTCCCATCTACATCTGGTGGTCGTAAAGAAGAAACAGTTCTGTGCCGGCTGCACACCGGCCATTCGTATTTTACCCATTCATACCTTTTAAAGAGTGAAGAAGCGCCGTGGTGCATTCCATGTCATGTGCCACTCACAATGAAACATATTCTTTTAGAGTGTTGGGACTTGCACGATGTGAGACACAAACATTTTACAGCCGAGTCCATGAAAATCCTGTTCAGAGATGTCCCGCCTGATGTGATCTTTGAGTTTTTGAGAGAGATTAACATTTTTCATCTGATTTGCGTTTTAAAAGATGTCATTTAAAGAGATGTATGAAAGTTTTTTTTGTTTTTTTTTTAATGACTTGTGAGTTGATTTTAACATGGTGACAGCCCTGATGTGGCCCTTTGCAGTCGGCTGGGCTATAAGCAACATTATCTCTCTCTCTCTCCATGTCTTGTGTACATACAGGTATACAGAGGGTCCATGTCTTGCATATATACAGGAATACAGAGGGTCCATGTCTTGCGTACATACAGGTATACAGAGGGTCCATGTCTTGTGTACATACAGGTATACAGAGGGTTCATGTCTTGCATACATACAGGTATACAGAGGGTCCATGTCTTGTGTACACACAGGAATACAGAGTATACAAGTGCAGGCAAGGGTCTAGTCTTGTGTTTCATTGAGGTGTCCTTGTCCATCTCTATAGGTTTTTAATCAGGACAGTGCTGTGGTTGTCTTTGCTGATTCGTTTTCCTCATTGCCAGTGGTGGACTTAAGGTAAGTGAATCATTAAACAGTGTAGCTTCTGACGGTGGACAGTTAAAGCAGTAGTGATGGTGGTGTTGAGGCCCCATCAACTTGGTCTTTTGACCGTGGTCAGTTACAGTAGTAGTGATGGTGGTGTTGAGGCCCCATCAACTTGGTCTTCTGATGGTGGACAGTTACAGCAGTAGTGATGGTGGTGTTGAGGCGGCCATCAACTTGGTCTTCTGACGGTGGACAGTTACAGCAGTAGTGATGGTGGTGTTGAGGCCCCATCAACTTGGTCTTCTGATGGTGGACAGTTAAAGCAGTAGTGATGGTGGTGTTGAGGCCCCATCAACTTGGTCTTCTGATGGTGGACAGTTACAGCAGTAGTGATGGTGGTGTTGAGGCGGCCATCAACTTGGTCTTCTGACGGTGGACAGTTACAGCAGTAGTGATGATGGTGTTGAGGCCCCATCAACTTGGTCTTCTGACGGTGGACAGTTAAAGCAGTAGTGATGGTGGTGTTGAGGCCCCATCAACTTGGTCTTCTGACGGTGGACAGTTACAGCAGTAGTGATGGTGGTGTTGAGGCGGCCATCAACTTGGTCTTCTGACCGTGGACAGTTACAGCAGTAGTGATGGTGGTGTTGAGGCCCCATCATCTTGGTCTTCTGACCGTGGACAGTTACAGCAGTAGTGATGGTGGTGTTGAGGCCCCATCAACTTGGTCTTCTGACCGTGGACAGTTACAGCAGTAGTGATGGTGGTGTTGAGGCCCCATCAACTTGGTCTTCTGACGGTGGACAGTTACAGCAGTAGTGATGATGGTGTTGAGGCCCCATCAACTTGGTCTTCTGACCGTGGACAGTTACAGCAGTAGTGATGGTGGTGTTGAGGCCCCATCAACTTGGTCTTCTGACGGTGGACAGTTAACCCGTTCCCTGCCGCAAACGAGTAACACTCGTCGTTACTCATCGTGAAAACCAAAAATCGCTGCGCCACAGACGAGAATTTCTCGTCCTAACTTCGTCACAGAAAGCAGAAAAATCTAAATGGGAGACGACCGTGTAAAATGTTTTCACCTCTTCTACTGATGTCAGAGCAACGGCCCTTTCCCTTCACATGACCGTTCGCTGACCATAGGGTTATGCAAATTACGAGTTGGGAGGTCAGAGCTGATTAGCGTACTCAACATGGCAGCGCGACCTAGCACATCGTCGAGTCGTCCCGTTTTCAAGCGATATACTGCGCTTGATGTTTTAGATGAAATTCTAAACGATGAAGATAGTGGCGAAGAAGACCTTGGAGGGTCGGATCCTGATAGTAGTGATGAGGAGGAGACGGATGGGAATCAGTACCATCCACTTTTATCGGAGGTAGGTGCTGGTGATGACGTCGATCCTTTGTTCATTCCGCGTGATAGCAGCGAGGAAAGCGACGCTAGCGAGGGTGACGAAGCAGAAATGGCGGATCCCGAGCCATCAACGAGTACTGCACCCCCTCCTGGACGAAGGAGACAGGGGCGCAGGATGACGGCGAGGGTCCCGTGGAAGCGGCCGGGGGCGTGGCATGGGGCTTGGTCAGCAACAGCTGATCAGCGAGTGGAGAGATGCTGATGCACAGGTCCCCAACCCTGGTGTAGTTTTTACTGGCAATCCAGGGGTCAAAGTCAACTGTGCTAATTTTCGTCCTGTTGACTATTTAGAATTATTTTTTGCTGACCTTGTGAACCATCTGGTTGTTCAAACAAACCTGTATGCTGACCAGTTTCTGGAAGCACACCCCAATCTTCCAGCGTTTTCAAGGGCCAACAAGTGAGAGAAAGTGGATGGTGCAGAAATGAGGAAGTTTCTGGGCCTGGTTCTACTGATGGGCATTGTGAACCTGCCTTCCATTGAACTATACTGGACGAAGAAGGTGCTGTACAGAGTTCCAGTCTTCAGTTCTGTCATGTCCAGAAACCGGTTCCAGGCAAGTAGCTCTTTTTCTTCTTTTTTTTTTTTTTTTACTACTTGATTCTTCATCCCTCCACTATTCATTTTCCATATTTCTCTTCTTTGCCCTGTTTCCTACTGAAAGTACATGTTTAGGAAATAATAACTGTATGGATAGGTGGGACTCTGTGTGTGTGTGTGAGTGTGTGTGTGTGTGTGTGTGTGTGTGTGTGTGTGTGTGTGTGTGTGTGTGTGTGTGTGTGTGTGTGCATGTGTGTGCACACATGTGTGCATAAGCATTATTTATTTCTGTGTGCAAGTTTTCCATACAAGTTTTTTTCATTTTGAAAAACACAAAAGCACTTTTTTTGCACTAGTGTGGTGTTTTTACATTCATCATCATGTGTGTGTGATACTGTTTGTGTGTGTTTATGTAAATGTGTACATCACTACATGTGTGTGTGTGTGTGTGTGTGTGTGTGTGTGTGTGTGTGTGTGTGTGTGTGTGTGTGTAAGCATTATTAATTTATGTATGTAAGTTTTCCATACAAGTTTATTTTGTAAAACACAAAAGCACTTTTTTGGTACCAGTGTGGTGTTTTCATTTCATGTGTGTGTGTGATACTGTTAGTGTGTGTTTGTGTAAATGTGTACATGTGTGTGTGTGTGTGTGTGTGTGTGTGTGTGTGTGTGTGTGTGTGTGTGTGTGTGTGTAGGCTGTGTGTGTGTGATGTGATGTGATTGTGTGTGTGTGTGTGTGTGTGTGTGTGTTGTAGGCTGTGTGTGTGTGATGTGATGTGGTGTGTGTGTGTGTGTGTGTGTGTGTGTGTGTGTGTGTGTGTGTGTGTGTGTGTAGGCTGTGTGTGTGTGATGTGTGTGTGTGTGTGTGTGTGTGCGTGTGCGTGTGTGAGTGTGTGTGTGTGTGATGTGTGTGTGTGTGTGTGTGTGAGTGTGTGTGTGTGTGTGTGTGTGTGTGTGTGTGTGTGTGTGTGTGTGTGTGTGTGCCCAGTTGTGGGTCTGCTTACTTATCTTGAAACTTTATTCTGTATTTCAGATTCTTCTTCAATTTTTGCATTTCAATGACAATGCAGCCATGCCAGTGCAGGGTGATCCAGGGTACGACCGGCTGTACAAGATTCGACCCATTCTGGATCATCTGCATGAGAAGTTCCAGGAAGTGTATGAGCCCCGGCAAGCAGTGTGTGTTGACGAAAGTCTACTTCTTTGGAAGGGTAGATTGATATTTCGTCAATACATACCCTTGAAACGTGCCCGGTTTGGAATAAAAATCTACCTTTGCTGTGAGTCTGATGGCGGTGTCAAGGGAAGTGGTGGCTACTGCTGCCGCTTCAAGGTGTATGCTGGAAGGGAGGACCCCATCAATGAGGTGCAGCCTGTCCTGGAGTCTGTAAATGCAGACAACCCAACTCTCTCTGCCAGTGAGAAAATGGTGCTGTACCTGGTAGCCCCTCTCCTGGAAAAGGGCTACCATGTCTACACAAACAACTGGTACAGTAGTCTGACTCTGAGGCTGTACCTCTACCTCCTGGAAAGAAACACCCTGGCCTGCGGCACCGTCCGGGAGAACCGGGGTATTCCAGAAGAGCTACATGGTGTGAAGCTGGGTCCCGGATCATCAGCTGCTCTTTGTGGTGACAACAAGATCATCGCCACAAAGTACCACAGCACAAAAGTGGTGCACCTGCTGTCTACTGTGCACGGCCACACTGAGGCACCAATTCCAGACCGGGGACGACGGGGAATCAACATGCGTCCGTCCGTTTCATCCCAGTACAACAGGAATATGGGTGGGGTCGACAAACAGGACCAGTTGCTTCACCCATATGACTGCACCGCAAGTCGATGAAATGGACAAAGAAATTATTTTTCCATTTTCTTCAGGTTGCAGCCTGCAATTCCTTTATTTTGCAGAAGTCAAGAGGTGATGACTCCTGTAAAACTTTCTTAGGTTTTATGGAGAGTATCATCACTTCTTGGATTTGGCCAGACCAGGTGCCTGCTGTGGAAGAGGGCAAAACAGATGACGAGGTGAGGATGGGTGCTAACCACTTTTTGTTCCCACTGCCACCGACACCAAACAAGGCTGCCCCTACCAAGAAATGTCGAGTTTGTACTAAGAAACTCAACGTGAGGAAGGAATCCCGCTGCTATTGCCCCTCCTGCCCCTCCAAGCCTGGATTGTGCTTAGGCCAGTGTTTCATGGACTATCACACCAAGTTTGTGTATTGGGAGTAGGATCATCTCTGTCGGTTTTCCTTTTTTTTTTTTTCTTAGTTGTACATTTCATTCTCTTCTGCTTTTTTGTGTTCTTAGTTTTCCATTCCACAGTATTTTGTTTTGTTTTGTTTTTTTCTCACCTGTGCGTGTGTTCATTATTTTGTGAATGCTGTGACCAGACCGAGTGCCATCAGTGAAAGAAGTGCAAGTGGAGTACAAAATGAATCCCCTTGTGTGTTTCTTTGAACCACAATTTGGACAAACAAACAAAAAGAACAGCATCCCCTAAAGTTATGAAGCGGTGAATGCAGACAACCTGAGGATTATGTCCAAGCCTATGAAGTTTAGTACAGCAAGTGCTGGATTCCTGTAAAACAGCGTGACAGTAATGTGAGTACACTATGTTTAGAAACTCTTGTCAGTGTTTTACAGGTTTTTTGTGTTGTTACATGTGTATGTTTTCAGAAACTTTCCTTTTTTGTAAAACCCCCATCCATTATATCTCTGTGCCCCTCCCCTCCACCCCTCCCCCCCCCCCCCCCCCCCACAAGGCTAACAAAATTATATTATTACTATATAGCATCATAGCTTTGGGTAAAAGGAAAGAGAAGCCATAAAATCTAAGTCATATGTCAATAAATAAATAAACAGTGGTTGAGGTACTGAACCTACCCCAAATGGTAAAATTATGCCCCCTTCTAGTAGAACTGGGGTACCCCCAGTAACATACAGATTGTTACACAGAGGGGACATTTATTGACAACAATATGAATCCCAGGTGTTTGTAATGTTGTTGAGCAAACACCAAAAGGTGTTTTTGCTGTGTTTAGTGGGCTTTTATGTGGTGATTGTTGTAAAACTCTCAAATTGAAAACAAAACAAAAACTGTTTTATCATATGTTATTAGTGTGAACCATCATTATTAGCCCCAAAATCAAGTTAGAATGATGTGAAGTTGTAGACAAGGGTATGTGGAAGTAATCCACAAAAAATCTAAGAAATAACTCAACGAATGGATGAGTAATGTAGATGTTAGTGAACATACTATGAAAAGCATGATTATGCCCCATTTTACTAAAACATAGTACCCCCAATTATGAGCAGATTGTCATCAAGAACAAGAGTCCCTGGGATTTATATGACTGTCATCTGTTAGTGCTGATGTTGAATAATTAGTCACACCACTTTTTCATTGTTTTCACTGATTTTATATGGTGCAGTTTGTTTTTGTATACTTGAAAAGTGTTCTTTTTGTAAAACCACCATTCATTATATCCTTGTCCATCCCCTAATGGCCAACAATACTACATTATTGTTATACAGCATCATAGCTTGGGGTATAAGGAAAGAGAAACTATAAAATCTAAGTCATATGTCAACAAATAAATAAGCAGTGATTGAGGTATTGAACCTACCCCAAATGGTAAAATTATGCCCCTTTCTAGTAGCATTGGGGTACCCCCAGTAACATACAGATTGTTACACAGAGGGACATTTATTGACAACAATATGAATCCCAGGTTTTTGTAATGATGTTGAGCAAACACCAAAAAGTGTTTTTGCTGTGTTTAGTGGGCTTTTATGTGGTGATTGTTGTAAAACTCTCAAATTGAAAACAAAACAAAAACTGTTTTATCATATGTTATTAGTGTGAACCATCATTATTAGCCCCAAAATCAAGTTAGAATGATGTGAAATTGTAGACAAGGGTATGTGGAAGTAATCCACAAAAAATCTAAGAAATAACTCAACAAATGGATGAGTAATGTAGATGTTAGTGAACATACTATGAAAAGCATGATTATGCCCCTTTTTACCTAAAACATAGTACCCCCAATTATGAGCAGATTGTCATCAAGAACAAGATTCCTTGGGATTTATATGACTGTCATGTGTTAGTGCTGATGTTGAATAAATAGCAAGACCACTTTTTTCAGTGTTTTGACTCATTCTATTTGGCGCAATATGTTTGTGTATACTCAAAAACTGTTATTTTTTGTATAATTTTCATTATTATGTGAATTTCTGCTATACTAATTATGATCATAATCAAGTCATTTTGACAGTGTAGACAAATGCACAACAACAAAACATGCAAAAAAGCAGAGAGATCTGTCAAGAAATAAGCGCGCAGTAACCATTTTATTGAACCTACCCCAAAAAGCTAAATTTTACCTTGGCAGACAGATTTTCAAATGTGCTATTATACTGTGGCAGTGAAGGGGTTAAAGCAGTAGTGACGGTGGTGTTGAGGCCCCATTAACTTGGTCTTCTGACGGTGGACAGTTACAGCAGTAGTGATGGTGGTGTTGAGGCCCCATCAACTTGGTCTTCTGACGGTGGACAGTTACAGCAGTAGTGATGGTGGTGTTGAGGCGGCCATCAACTTGGTCTTCTGACGGCTGATTTTCACGCCATCTCATGTTGATGTTTCATCCAGCTGTTCAACAAACCTGGTGAGGTCTCGTTCATTGTGGCCACACCATGGATGGCATGTGCAAATGGAAGATTTGTGATGGTTCTTCCTTCAGTGCTGTCTGTGCTGACATGAGCTTCAAGTACAGCAGTCACATGCATTCCAGGACTATGTTGAAAAGTGGGAGAGACAGAAGGCAGCCCTGACAAATGCTAATTGAAGTATGGAACACCTGACAAAAGCCAATTGAAGTATGGAACCATTCTCCAGCAGCACGCTGACAAACGCTAATTGAAGTATAACCATTCTCCAGCAGCACGCTGACAAACGCTAATTGAAGTATAATCTTTCTCCAGCAGCACCCTGACAAACGCTAATTGAAGTATAACCATTCTCCAGCAGCACGCTGACAAACGCTAATTGAAGTATAACCATTCTCCAGCAGCACGCTGACAAACGCTAATTGAAGTATAACCATTCTCCAGCAGCACCCTGACAAATGCTAATTGAATTATGGAACATTCTCCAGCAGCACGCTGACAAACGCTAATTGAAGTATGGAACCATTCTCCAGCAGCACCCTGACAAATGCTAATTGAAGTATAACCATTCTCCAGCAGCACCCTGACAAACGCTAATTGAAGTATAACCATTCTCCAGCAGCACCCTGACAAACGCTAATTGAAGTATGGAACCATTCTCCAGCAGCACCCTGACAAACGCTAATTGAAGTATGGAGCCATTCTCCAGCAGCACGCTGACAAACGCTAATTGAAGTATGGAACCATTCTCCAGCAGCACGCTGACAAATGCTAATTGAAGTATAACCATTCTCCAGCAGCACGCTGACAAACGCTAATTGAAGTATGGAGCCATTCTTCAGCAGCACCCTGACAAACGCTAATTGAAGTATAACCATTCTCCAGCAGCACGCTGACAAACGCTAATTGAAGTATGGAGCCATTCTCCAGCAGCACGCTGACAAACACTAATTGAAGTATGGAGCCATTCTCCAGCAGCACCCTGACAAATGCTAATTGAAGTATGGAACCATTCTCCAGCAGCACGCTGACAAACGCTAATTGAAGTATAACCATTCTCCAGCAGCATGCTGACAAACGCTAATTGAAGTATGGAGCCATTCTCCAGCAGCACCCTGACAAACGCTAATTGAAGTATAACCATTCTCCAGCAGCACGCTGACAAACGCTAATTGAAGTATGGAGCCATTCTCCAGCAGCACCCTGACAAATGCTAGTTGAAGTATGGAACCATTCTCCAGCAGCACGCTGACAAATGCTAATTGAAGTATGGAGCCATTCTCCAGCAGCACCCTGACAAATGCTAATTGAAGTATGGAGCCATTCTCCAGCAGCACCCTGACAAATGCTAATTGAAGTATGGAACCATTCTCCAGCAGCACGCTGACAAACGCTAATTGAAGTATGGAGCCATTCTCCAGCAGCACCCTGACAAATGCTAATTGAAGTATGGAACCATTCTCCAGCAGCACCTTGAATGAGCACTGCACTGGTCGCTCATAGTGGTTGTAGTGTAGAAGAGTTGAAATCATTCAAGCCACACACAGGAGTAGGGAAATGTACAGTAGGAGTTGGAGGGTGGAAAGATGAAGATAAGATAAGATAAGATAATGTTGCTTATAGCCCAGCCGACCGCAAAGGGCCACATCAGGGCTGTCACCATGTTAAAATCAACCCACAAGTCATTCATTCACACAATTCTTTAAAATACATCCGAAACGAAAGATGAAGGTGGGGGATGAAAGGGCAGGAGATGAGGAGGGAGAGGGTATGAGGAAGGGGGAAGGAGAAATGACTAATGTACCTCTTACCAGTCAGTTATTTGATTTTGACATGATGGAGCGAATTTATCAACAGTGCTTTGGTTTTTTTTCCCATTGTTTGACATTG
>CM065722.1:85231096-85233596 GCA_033310375.1 Conus canariensis | reverse complement strand
ATTAGCAGCAGTTGAACTGAAAACAAAAGAAGAGGATGAAGAAAAACGTAAATAATAGACAGCTGATGTACAATGCAAATGAATAGCATTTAGATAAGCTTACACAGTAAAACACACAACATATTATTAGAACTAGCAATATGTTTGAGTTGTATGGTTCTCTTTTGCATACATTGAGGGAAAAAAGAGAGAGAGAGAAAAGAGACACATGCATCTCCCTCTCTGGAAGGAGTTATTAATACTTGTAGATAATGAGACTTCAATTACCATTAATGCATGCATCTCCCTCTCTGGAAGGAGTTATTAATACTTGTAGATAATGAGACTTCAATTACCATTAATGCATGGATTCCCTCTCTGGAAGGAGTTATTAATACTTGTAGATAATGAGACTTCAATTACCATTAATGCATGGATTCCCTCTCTGGAAGGAGTTATTAATACTTGTAGATAATGAGACTTCAATTACCATTAATGCATGGATTTATAACATATATTTTGCTATTTAGGACACAATTGAAAACTAAAGGGCACTTTCTCCTTAGAAAAGTCTGGTGTTACTTTTCTGTATGTTAATATCCAACTGGAAAAGTTACTTGCGCGTGTGTGTGTGTGTGTGTGTGTGTGTGTGTGTGTGTGTGTGTGTGTGTGTGTGTGTGTGTGTGTGTGTTCACGTGCATGTTTTCAGTACATTTTGTAGCAGTTATAAAGTATGACCCGGCAAAATATTTTCGTGACCCCTGAAAATTTGCATACAAGTTTCGTGTGCTGAGCGTGACCCTGTGATTATTAGGAAACAGTTACCACTTTATGTATATGTCAAGATGCATATTTTTTGCATATTTTATGCATGCATGCAATTTATGTATGCATATTTTTGCATAGAGGTGCACAGCAACTACTTTCAGAATCTTGCATTGTTTTAAACATAACATGATCATGTAACCAGTAATGATACCACAACATGGACAGACTCAGAACACAATTCATCTTGATTTCAATAGCACCTGATGTATTCTTCTTTGTTTGTTTGTGTTTCCCCAGATTCCAGAATTATGATAGTATCTGACTTACTATTTTTGTTTGTGTTTCCCCAGATTCCAGAATTATGATAGCATCTGACTTACGTTTTTTGTTTGTATTTCCCCAGATTCCAGAATCATTTATAGTATCTGACTTACTTTTTTTGTGTGTGTGTTTCCCCAGATTCCAGAATCATTTATAGTATCTGACTTACTGTTTTTGTTTGTGTTTTCCCAGATTCCAGAATTATGATAGCATCTTACATACTGTTTTTGTTTGTGTTTTCCCAGATTCCAGAATTATGATAGCATCTTACGTACTGTTTTTGTTTGTGTTTTCCCAGATTCCAGAATTCAACAGCACGTGTGTCAGCCTGCTGGCGGGGGAGAACTGCAGCCGATTGGTGGGCTATGAGGCGGTGTACCGCCTGTCTGTCGGCCTGGTGGCTTTCTTCTTCATCATGATGATCCTGACCCCATGCGTTCCTTCCTCCGATCACTGGAGAGCTTCCTTCCAGAATGGGTAAACCACGACAGAACATTGTATACATTCACCAAACTACGGTAGAGCATAGTACACATTCACTAAACCACAACAGAACATAGTACACATTCACTAAACCACCATAGAACATAGTACACATTTATAAACTACTATAGAGCATAGTACACATTCACTAAACCACAACAGAACATATTACGCATTCACAAAACCATGAAAGAACATAGTACACATTCACTGAAAGATCACATGATTTGACAGGAATTCTGTAAGATTTATAATTGTTATAGTGGAAAATAATTTTTAGCAGGCATTTCTCTAAACAGTAGTGTTCCAAGAACCCTTTGTTCTTCTGCCGACTCGATGCTTCTAGTCATTCCCACACACAGATCAGTCCAAAACACATGGTGACCGCTTCTTCTCTTTCCTTGCTCCTAGAACTGCAGATCGATGCAAAACACACGGTGACCGCTTCTTCTCTTTCCTTGCTCCTAGAACTGCAGATCGATGCAAAACACACAGTGACCACTTCTTCTCTTTCCTTGCTCCTAGAACTGCAGATCAATGCAAAACACACGGTGACCACTTCTTCTCTTTCCTTGCTCCTAGAACTGGGAATTCTCTTCCACAGGCAATCAGGCTCTCAGTACTTATCCTGCTTTGAATCAGGTTTTTTTTTTGTTTTTGTATTTGCAGCGTCCATTAAAGGTCTACTTTAGAGGTTTTCGATAATTGGTCAGCTTATGCAGAAATATGAAATGTTTGATAAATTGGTAAAATAAACATCCGATTCGCTCCCGATCACACGCAATCGATCCGCGAAAGTGGGCATTTTCACCTGTAATCAAGAAAGCGGGAGGTAATCAACTAAATCTTGGCATGGCTTAACTGCTCTTGGGTATGACATCACATGAGTGTCAGCGATGGCGACAGAAAGCTATTCTGATGGTTCTTGCACATCTCGCTTGGAATTCAG
>CM065722.1:85096096-85226096 GCA_033310375.1 Conus canariensis | reverse complement strand
GGCCACACAGGCATCAAACAGAAAATTCTTTGCTTGCAGCATGCAAGGAATTTTCTGCCTCAGCAATCTCGGCCAGGTGAAGATGTGAGCTGTCATTTCAGGTGTTGGAAGGAGTGTTGCAGAGTGGTGTGGGTACACAAAACGTTCAGGGATGAATATATGTAATGGTTATTTTTGGATGCCTCTGACAACGAAAAAAAACATAACTCTCATGGCTCTGTGCTCTGGAAGAAAATGCAAAGAACATGTTTTGAGTGTGCTCAGATATCATCACTATGTGTTTATTGTTTGCTTTTTTACTCTACTCCTTTTATCACATCTACACACACACACACACACACACACGTGCACACACACACACACGCACACACACACACGCGCGTGCGCACACACACACACATGCTTTTAAAATGGCACAAGTGGGGTGATGTCAAAATGGGGCGAAATGTCGCAACTATGAGGCGGCACTTCGGGTGGCTCTCTGAGCCATACTATGGAGTGTATCCATCCCCAAGTCAGTATGAGTTTGTAAAAGGCAAACAGTGAGGTGGTCTGGGCATCACAAGTTTGTAAAAGGCAAGCAGTTAGATGATACCGGAAGTGGCATCTGAACAGAATGGGGCGATGGAGTGTAAATGTGTGTGTGTGTGAATTTGGACAATGTTGGCAAAACTGAGGTGAGTGAGATTTTGAATGCAGCACCTCAATACTGCATTCTTGAACACCATTCAACATGTAAAAAAAAAGTTAGGCGACAAAATTTCGCCCCATTTTTCAAATCGCCCCATTTTATTGAGACGTGGATTACATGATCGCCTCACTGTTTACCTTTTACAAACATACACACACACACACACACACACACACACACACACACACACACACACACACAAACACACAAAAACGTGCACACATGCCTGCGCGTGCACACACACACACACACACACACACACACACACACACACGCACACACACACACAGACACACACACACACACACACACACACACACACACACACACACACACACACACACACACACACATGCGCCCACGCACACACATGGTCCCTTGCCCACACATCATACACACACATGTACATCCATTAAAAAAAAAAAAAAAAATGGTAGGTAGGCACTCAAGCTCTGACAGCACGTTGGGCTAATGCGTAGGTCAGACATCCGCTGAGTCGTAGCCTCAAGACCCTCTTCTTTAATTGTCTCATCTTTGTTGTTAATTCATATATCGATCAGCTTCAAATCATGCGTAGTGTGGTCTCAAAACTTTGCGGATGTGGTGTAGTGTATATGGACTAACCCGCATGCAGTGACGCCTCCTTGATGAAACTGAAACTGAAACTATCACATCTGTCTAAGGTCAAATAAAAAATTTTTGTCCTTTTTTTTTTTTCACTCTATTTTGCAGTTGGCATACCAACCAAATTGCTCGTTCATTTTCGTTGTCCTGAGTGTTTTGTATCTTGCCTGAAGAAGGCCTTAGAGGTCGAAACACATTGTGTTTTGTCTTGTGATTCATTTGTCTGTGTTTTCTTGGCGGTTTGCTGTTAACTACATTTAAAATTTGTTCAAATAGATGTAAACAAGACCATCTGCTCGCTTTTGGTCTTGTTATTTCTGTCACAATTGCGGTGTGATGTTAGGTAGAATGTGTTTTGAACTGCACTGAGTGCAGAGTTAATGCTTTGTCCTTTCTGTTGCCGTTTGGCAACAGGCTGTTACATATGTAATAATGATAACAATGGTACATTTGTGGTGTATTTTGTACAATACGGGAGTATATTTGTGGTGTGTTTTGAACAATACTAGTATATTTGTGGTGTATTTTGAATAATACTAGTATATTTGTGGTGTGTTTGGTGTAACACCCATATGTTTGCGACATTTTGTGTGCAACACTGATGTGTTTGTGGTGCATTGGGTATAGTGACTGGACTCTTTGTGAGACATTGTGTACACCAGTGCTGTGTTTGTGGTGTGTTTGTGTAACACCTGTACGGTACATGTGTGGGATATTGTGTACACCAGTGCTGTGTTTGTGGTGCGTTTGTGTAACACCTGTACAGTACATGTGTGGGATATTGTGTACACCAGTGCTGTGTTTGTGGTGTACTTGGTATAGCACCTACACATTTGTGGGGGGTGTTGTGTACACCACTGGTGTGATTGTGGTGTGTTTGGTGTAATACCTATACATTTGTGGGGCATTGCGTACACCATTTGTGTGTTTGTGGTGTGCTTGGTATGAAACCCAAACAGGTGTGGTGTGTAGGACAGGCTCAGTTAGGATGTACCTTTCTGAAGAGGTCACAGAACACATGTCACTTCCTGCGTTCTTGCAAGGCCGGATCACAGTCACTGTCTTCTTGCTGGTTGTCCAGACTCTGCTCTTCACCCACTGCCAAAGGCCCACAACCCTGAATGACATATCTTCACCCACTGCCAAAGGCCCAGAACTCTGATGAATGACATATCTTCACCCACTGCCAAAGGCCCAGAACTCTGAATGACATATCTTCACCCACTGCCAAAGGCCCACAACCCTGAATGACATATCTTCACCCACTGCCAAAGGCCCAGAACTCTGATGAATGACATATCTTCACCCACTGCCAAAGGCCCAGAACTCTGAATGACATATCTTCACCCACTGCCAAAGGCCCACAACCCTAAATGACATATCTTCACCCACTGCCAAAGGCCCAGAACTCTGATGAATGACATATCTTCACCCACTGCCAAAGGCCCAGAACTCTGAATGACATATCTTCACCCACTGCCAAAGGCCCAGAACTCTGATGAATGACATATCTTCACCCACTGCCAAAGGCCCAGAGCTCTGAATGACATATCTTCACCCACTGCCAAAGGCCCAGAACTCTGATGAATGACATATCTTCACCCACTGCCAAAGGCCCAGAACTCTGAATGACATATCTTCATCCACTGCCAAAGGCCCATAACTCTGAATGACATACCTTCACCCACTGCCAAAGGCCCAGAACTCTGAATGACATATCTTCACCCACTGCCAAAGGCCCAGAACTCTGACATATCTTCACCCTCTGCCAAAGGCCCAGAACTCTGAATGACATATCTTCACCCTCTGCCAAAGGCCCAGAACTCTGAATGACATATCTTCACCCTCTGCCAAAGGCCCAGAACTCTGAATGACATATCTTCACCCACTGCCAAAGGCCCAGAACTCTGATGAATGACATATCTTCACCCACTGCCAAAGGCCCAGAACTCTGAATGACATATCTTCATCCACTGCCAAAGGCCCAGAACTCTGAATGACATATCTTCACCCACTGCCAAAGGCCCAGAGCTCTGAATGACATACCTTCACCCACTGCCAAAGGCCCAGAACTCTGAATGACATATCTTCACCCACTGCCAAAGGCCCAGAACTCTGAATGACATATCTTCACCCTCTGCCAAAGGCCCAGAACTCTGAATGACATATCTTCACCCTCTGCCAAAGGCCCAGAACTCTGAATGACATATCTTCACCCTCTGCCAAAGGCCCAGAACTCTGAATGACATATCTTCACCCACTGCCAAAGGCCCAGAGCTCTGAATGACATATCTTCACCCACTGCCAAAGGCCCAGAACTCTGAATGGCATATCTTCACCCACTGCCAAAGGCCCAGAACTCTGAATGACATATCTTCACCCACTGCCAAAGGCCCAGAACTCTGAATGACATATCTTCACCCACTGCCAAAGGCCCAGAGCTCTGAATGACATATCTTCACCCACTGCTAAAGGCCCAGAACTCTGAATGACATATCTTCACCCACTGCCAAAGGCCCAGAACTCTAATGAATGACATATCTTCATCCACTGCCAAAGGCCCACAACACTGAATGACATACCTTCACCCACTGCCAGAGGCCCAGAACTCTGAATGACATATCTTCACCCACTGCCAAAGGCCCAGAGCTCTGAATGACATATCTTCACCCACTGCCAAAGGCCCTGAACTCTGCTGAATGATGTATCTTCAAGGCTCAACCATTGTCAGCACTGTACCCCCTTTATCAATGAAACTCCACTGGCTCCCTGTTTCTGCAAGAGTTGACCACAAGATCTTGTCACTGGTGTTGCCCCTGCTTATCTCTCTGATCTGCTTACAGTGCACACACCCTCTGTCTCTAACATGATTCACAAGTTCTTTGGCAAAACCGCTTCAAACATAAAGGCTTCCATTCCTTTTCCATAAATGTAAAGGCTTCCATTCCTTTTCTGTAAATATTATAGCTTCCATTCCCTTTATGTGAATATTATGGCTTCAATTCTTTTTGTATAAATATTTTGGATTCCATTCCTTTTCTATAAATATTGTGGCTTCTGTTCCTTTTCTATAAATATTGTGGCTTCTGTTCCTTTTCTATAAATATTATGGCTTCCATTCCTTTTCTATAAATATTTTAGCTTCCATTCCTTTTCTCTAAATGTTATGGCTTCCATTCCTTTTATATAAATATGGCTTCCATTTCTTGTCTATGAATATCATGGCTTCCATTCTTTTCTATAAATATTATGGCTTCCATTCTTTTCTATAAATGTTATGGCTTCCATTCCTTTTCTATGTATATTGTGGCTTCCGTTCCTTTTCTATAAATATTATAGCTTCCATTCCTTTTCTATAAATATCATAGCTTCCATTCCTTTTCTATAAATATCAAAGCTTCCATTCCTCTTCTATAAATATCAGAGCTTCCATCCCTTTTCTATAAATATCATAGCTTCCATTCCTTTTCTATAAATATCAGAGCTTCCATTCCTTTTCTATAAATATCAGAGCTTCCATCCCTTTTCTATAAATATCAGAGCTTCCATTCCTTTTCTATAAATAACAGAGCTTCCATTCCTCTGTCAATGTCCCAAGCTCTGGGAAGTCCGATCATTCAGAGTTTGACATCCCTCTGCAGCTGCATCATTCGAATCCTTCTCAAACTGAACTTCCACATCCAGATTCTTCCAAGTGCTGTGTATTTTGTTCATGTTTCCATTAGGAATAGTGACTCTGTGTGTGTGTGTGTGTGTGTGTGTGTGTGTGTGTGTGTGTGTGTGGAGAGTGTGTGTGTGTGCACGAGAAAATGTATAATTGTAAGCACCTCGATCCATAGGTAAGGTGCTATATATATAAATGCCAGTCACTATTATTATTATTACTCTGTACAACACTGAGACATTGTGGTGTATTTTGTATAGTAATGTATGTTGTATAATACTGGTGCATTTATAATGTAATTTGCATAACACCTGTATACTCATGGTTTGTTTTTAGAGCATTGTACATATATGGTGTACTATATATAACACCTATAAAACTGAGGTGTGTTCTGTATGACAATTTCATTTTTTTATAATTTTATTTAAGATACAAGTAGCATTAAGGTATTAAGAAAACTGATTTCTGGAAAATAACTTCATGACAACTATTTTATAATAAACTCTGCATATGTGTGTGTGTGTGTGTGTGTGTGTGTGTGTGTGTGTGTGTGTGTGTGTGTGTTCAGACTGGATGTACTGTGGCATGGTGTGTGGCTTCCTCTTCATCATTCTACAACTTCTGCTGCTGATGGACTTCACCTACGCCTGGAACGCCACCTGGTGAGTGCTCTATCATCTTCAGACCCAACTACTTCTGCTTCGCCCCCCCCCCCCCCCCCTTACTCTCCCCCCTCCTGTTTTCCATGTCACAGACTGTTCTCTTCTTGTCCAGAAACAGGCTGTTCATGATGCTGTCAGAACAGAAACAAATGGCTAAACAAGCTGAACAAGCCATGCCAGTCTTGAATAAATACTAATATATTTTTATTATTTTGTTCATTTCTCCAGTTGTTGTTGCTGTGTAGATGTGTGGATGTGTCTGGTACAGGGTATATAGTCAAGCTTGGAACATCCCCTTTTTTTCCTTGTTTATTCTGTGTGCTGTGTGCTGTCATGTCTGCTGTGCGATATGGTGTCATAAGCCGCATTTCTTCGGAGTTATGGGTGTGTGTTTGTTTTCTTGGGCAAGCAAGAGTTACCCTACTTGTTTGTTGTTTGAAGATTTTTTGTTCAGTCATCAGTTCACAGGTAGTATCATAGCCGGTGCTTTGTTGTTCAATCATCAGTTCTCAGATAGTATCATAGCTGATGCTTTGTTGTTCAATCATCAGTTCACAGATAGTATCATAGCCAATGCTTTATTGTTCAATCATCAGTTCTCAGATAGTATCATAGCTGATGCTTTGTTGTTCAATCATCAGTTCACAGATAGTATCATAGCCGATGCTTTGTTGTTCAATCATCAGTTCACAGGTAATATCACCAGGTATAACTGATGCTTTGTTGTTCAATCATCAGTTCACAGGTAATATCACCAGGTATAACTGATGCTTTGTTGTTCAATCATTAGTTCACAGATAGTATCATAGCTGATGCTTTGTTGTTCAATCATCAGTTCACAGATAGTATCATAGTTGACGTTTTGTTGTTCGATCATCAGTTCACAGATAGTATCATAGCTGATGCTTTGTTGTTCGATCATCAGTTCACAGATAGTATCATAGCTGATGCTTTGTTGTTCAATCATCAGTTCACAGGTAGTATCATAGCTGATGCTTTGTTGTTCAATCATCAGGTCACAGGTAGTATTATAGCTGATGCTTTGTTGTTCAGTCATCAGTTCACAGATAGTATCACCAGGTATAACTGATGCTTTGTTGTTTAATCATCAGTTCACTGGTAGTATCACCAGGTATAGCTGTTGCTTTGTTCTTCAATCATCAGTTCACAGGTAGTATCACCAGGTATAGCTGTTGCTTTGTTGTTCCAATCAGCATCAGAAGTAATAAACACCAGGCTCTTCTTCCTTTGGTGTACAGCATCTAACCAAAGGACATCAGGTGTGCTGTTGATAAATACTAGCGGTGTACAGCATCTAACCAAAGGACATCAGGTGTGCTGTTGATAAATACTAGCGGTGTACAGCATCTAACCAAAGGACATCAGGTGTGCTGTTGATAAATACTAGCGGTGTACAGCATCTAACCAAAGGACATCAGGTGTGCTGTTGATAAATACTAGCGGTGTACAGCATCTAACCAAAGGACATCAGGTGTGCTGTTGATAAATACTAGCGGTGTACAGCATCTAACCAAAGGACATCAGGTGTGCTGTTGATAAATACTAGCGGCGTACAGCATCTAACCAAAGGACATCAGGTGTGCTGTTGATAAATACTAGTGGCGTACAGCATCAAACCAAAGGACATCAGGTGTGCTCTTGATAAATACTAGCGGTGTACAGCATGTAACCAAAGGACATCAGGTGTGCTCTTGATAAATACTAGTGATGAGAATGATAACTGATAATTACAGTAATAATGATGACAATGTTTATTCTGTCTTCCAGGGTAGGACGTCGTTACGGCAGACGAAATAAATGTGGTTATGTTGGTAAGTATTTGTTTTTCATGTAATAGTGTGTGGTTTAAGATGTGCTGATTCGTTCTGTGTGGTTATGTTGATAAGTGATCATTTTAAGTAGTATACTTCGTGATTTCAGACATGGTTGTTTATTATCACTTGGTTATTTATTCTAACATGGTTATTTATTCTCACATGGTTATTTATGGTTATTTATTCTCATATGGTTATTTATTCTCCGACCATTCCACCTCCCAGCCCTTTGCCTCTCTCTCTGTCTATCTGTCCGTCTTTCTCTCTCTCCCCTCCCTCCCTCCCTCTCTCTTTGTGTTCTCTGTGTCATTACGTCCACTGTGTAAGAAGGGAAATAGTCAGAGGATTCAGTGCAGGTTAGCATTCAGTAATTTTGTTAGTCTGTGTAGCTGTCTGACCCATGTTCGGTGTCACAGACAGTGCTTGCTGGTCATTCAGTAATTTTGTTAGTCTGTGTAGCTGTCTGACCCATGTTTGGTGTCACAGGCAGTGCTTGCTGGGCATTCAGTAATTTTGTTCGTGTGTGTAGCTGTCTGCCCCGTGTTTGTTAGTCTGTGTAGCTGTCTGACCCATGTTTGGTGTCACAGGCAGTGCTTGCTGGGCATTCAGCGCTTGGTAGGGATCGCCTGTCTCTGACAGTCTGAGTGCTGTCAGCCGCTGAGGGTAGAGATCACTTTCTTTATAGAATGCTGCCACTTCCCTAGGACAGAGGTGGGTTTTCTTCCATACTGTAATATTTTCACCCTTTTAGGACAGAGGTGGGTTTTCTTCCATACTGTAATATTTTCACCCTTTTAGGACAGAGGTAGGTTTTCTTCCATACTGTAATATTTTCACCCTTTTAGGACAGAGGTAGGTTTTCTTCCATACTGTAATATTTTCACCCTTTTAGGACAGAGGTGGGTTTTCTTCCATACTGTAATATTTTCACCCTTTTAGGATAGAGTTGACTTTGTGTCACCGGCAAGGCTGTGAGTCCCTCAGAGTAGAATTGTCACTCTTCTATTGAACGTTGGCACTCCTTTAAGGTGAAGTCGATCTTTGTGTCCCTTTTATGCTATGTTTTAACCCTTTAAGATTAGAACTGAGCTGCCACTAACAGAAGTGAATGCTGTCAGTCCCTTAGGGTGGACTAGACTCTTCTGTTTCCCAAGCTATGCAGAAAGAATAAGGTGAACATTGGTGGGGTAGCTTGCTTGGACTGACTTTGGGGGGGGGGGGGGGGGGGGGAGAGAGAAAAAAAGATGAGCAGAGAGACGGTCACTGTGTTTCAGCCACCGGCCTGTGCTCCACCATTTTCTTCATCATCGGCATTCTGGGAATGGTGCTGCTCTTCTGGTACTATGCTCTGGAAGACTGCACCACCAACCGCGTCTTCCTGGGTGTCAACACAGGGCTGTGTGTGCTGCTCTCCTTCATCACCATCCTGCCCTGCATCGAATCACGTCAGTGTGCTGTGTGCGTGGTCTGTGTCATTCAGTGTGCTGTGTGCACAGTCTGTGTCATTCAGTGTGCTGTGTGTACAGTCTGTGTCATTCAGTGTGTTGTATGTACTGTTTGTGTCGTTTTGCCCTGCGTCAAATCACATCAGTGTGCTGTGTGTACAGTGTGTGTCATTCAGTGTTGTGTGTATAGTCTGTGTCGTTCAGTGTGTTGTGTGTACGGTCTGTGTCATTTAGTGTGCTGTGTGTACAGTCTGTGTCATTCAGTGAGCTGTGTGTACAGTCTGTGTCATTCAGTGTGTTGTGTGTACAGTCTGTGTCATTCTGCCCTGCATCGAATCACGTTAGTGTGCTATGTGTACAGTCTGTGTCGTTCTGCCCTGCATCGAATCACATCAGTGTGTTGTGTGTACAGTCTGTGTCATTTAGTGTGTTGTGTGTACATTCTGTGTTGTTCTGTCCTGCATTGAATCATTACATCAGTGTATTGTGTATACAGTCTGTGTTGTTCTGCCCCGCATCGAATCATGTAGAGTGTTGTGAGTACTGTTTGTTTCGTTCTGCCCTGCATCAAATTGTGTCGGTGTGTTGTCTGAACAGTCTGTGTCATTCAGTGTGCTGTGTATACAGTCTGTGTCATTCAGTGTGCTGTGTGTACAGTCTGTGTCATTCAGTGTGCTGTGTGTACAGTCTGTGTCATTCAGTGTGCTGTGTGTACAGTCTGTGTCATTCAGTGTGCTGTGTGTACAGTCTGTGTCATTCAGTGTGCTGTGTGTACAGTCTGTGTCATTCAGTGTGCTGTGTGTACAGACTGTCATTCAGTGTGCTGTGTGTGCGGTCTGTGTCATTAAGTGTGCTGTGTGTACAGACTGTGTCATTCAGTGTGCTGTGTGTACAGTCTGTGTCATTCAGTGTGCTGTGTGTACAGTCTGTGTCATTCAGTGTGCTGTGTGTACAGTCTGTGTCATTCAGTGTGCTGTGTGTACAGTCTGTGTCATTCAGTGTGCTGTGTGTACAGTCTGTGTCATTCAGTGTGCTGTGTGTACAGACTGTCATTCAGTGTGCTGTGTGTGCGGTCTGTGTCATTAAGTGTGCTGTGTGTACAGTCTGTGTCATTCAGTGTGCTGTGTGTACAGTCTGTGTCATTCAGTGTGCTGTGTGTACAGTCTGTGTCATTCAGTGTGCTGTGTGTACAGTCTGTGTCATTCGGCCATGGAGCGAATCACATCAGTGTGTTGTGTGTACAGTCTGTGTCATTCTGCTGTGCATGAAATCACATCAGTGTGTTGTGTGTACAGTCTGTGTCATTCTGCTGTGCATCAAATCATGTCAGTGTGCTGTGTGTACAGTCTGTGTCATTCAGCGTGCTGTGTGTACAGTCTGTGTCATTCAGTGTGCTGTGTGTACAGTCTGTGTCATTCAGCATGCTGTGTATATAGTCTGTGTCATTCAGTGTGTTGTGTGTACAGTCTGTGTCATTCAGTGTGTTGTGTGTACAGTCTGTGTCATTCAGTGTGCTGTGTGTACAGTCTGTATCATTCAGCCCTGCATTGAATTACGCCAGTGTTCTGTTTGTACAGTCAGTGTCATCCTGTCCTGTGTTGAATCACATCAGTGTGTTATGTGTACAGTGTGTGTTATCCTGTTTGTACTGTACTGTGTGATGTTTGTTCTGCAATGTGTGCTGTTTGTACTGCAGTATGTACCATGACATTCCAGTGTGTGTGTACTGTTGACAGGTAACCCCAATCCAGACCTGTGTCGTCAGTGTGTTGACAGGTGACCCCACGCAGACCTGTGTCATCAGTGTGTGTACTGTTGACAGGTAACCCCAATGCAGACCTGTGTCATCAGTGTGTTGACAGGTAACCCCAATGCAGACCTGTGTCGTCAGTGTGTGTACTGTTGACAGGTAACCCCAAAGCAGACCTGTGTCATCAGTGTGTTGACAGGTGACCCCAATGCAGACCTGTGTCGTCAGTGTGTGTACTGTTGACAGGTAACCCCAATGCTGACGTGTCATCAGTGTGTGTACTGTTGACAGGTAACCCCAATCCAGACCTGTGTCATCAGTGTGTGTACTGTTGACAGGTAACCCCAGTGCAGACCTGTGTCATCAGTGTATTTACTGTTGACAGGTAACCCCAATACAGACCTGTGTCATCAGTGTGTGTACTGTTGACAGGTAACCCCAGTGTGTAGACCTGTGTCATCAGTGTGTGTACTGTTGACAGGTATCCCCAATGCAGACCTGTGTCATCAGTGTGTGTACTGTTGACAGTAACCCCCAGTGTGTTTACTGTTGACAGGTAACCCCAATGCAGACCTGTGTCATCTGTGTGTGTACTGTTGACAGGTAACCCCAATGCCAGCCTGCTGCAGGCATCGGTCATCAGTGTGTATGTGGTCTACCTGACCTGGTCAGCGCTGACCAGCGAGCCACCAGAGGAGAGTGAGTGTTGAGACTTTGCTGTAGAGCCGTGGTCCGGCCAGTGGCTGGCATGGCAGACTGGTGTGGAGTTCAGAGGTCACAGTGTGTGACTGCTGTATGTAGATGTAATTGTGATGTGGAGTTCAGAGATCACAATGTGTGACTGCTGTATGTGGATGTCATGGTGATGTGGAGTTCAGAGGTCACAGTGTGTGACTGCTGTATGTAGATGTCATTGTGATGTGGAGTTCAGAGGTCACAGTGTGTGACTGCTGTATGTAGATGTCATGGTGATGTGGAGTTCAGAGGTCACAGTGTGACTGCTGTATGTAGACGTCATGGTGATGTGGAGTTCAGAGGTTACATGTGACTGCTGAATGTAGACGTCATGGTGATGTGGAGTTCAGAGGTCACAGTGTGTGTGACTGCTGTATGTAGATGCAGGGTTCGTACCGAGTCCCGGAAGTCTGGAAAAGTCTTGGAAAAATGGGAAAGGCTTTTCCAGGGCTGGAAAAGTCTTGGAAAATTTGCTTTTACCCAGCAGGGTTTGGAAAAGTCATGGAATTTCCAGAGTTCCATCATGAACGTTCAAGTCATGAATTGAAACAAACTTGTTTACATCAAATTTCGGAAAAGGTCGATGTCGATTTGCCACCCCGTCAACACTCGCGCATCCAAACAGCAGAATTATTTATTTTGCCGTCCGAATAGTCTCCCTTGTGTCAAGTGCGCATGTGCGCAATTCCCCCCCCCCCCCCCCCAAACTTCCGTTCTATCATTTCTTCTCCATGGTTTGCGCCTGCAGCAAGAATTAAAAAAATGGGGAAGTGTGTATTCAGCCAAGCGTGGTTGACCAATAGCCAGTACCAGAACTGGATCGGAAAAGCATCGGACGGCAGTAAATTTCGAGCCCGTTGTCGCCTGTGTCAAAAAGACTTCGATGTGTCCAACATGGGTGAAGCGGCCTTGAAAAGCCACATGTCGGGGAAGAAACACGTGTTTCTGGCACAGGCTGCGAGTAAGTCGACAGGGTCGATGATGACGATGAATGACTTTTTTACAGCCAGTGGGAGGTAAGTTGAAGACCAGAATGACCTCTCTCTCTCTCTCTCTCTCTCTCTCTCTCTCTCTCTCTCTCTCTCTCTCTCTCTCTCTCTCTCTGTGTCTCTCCGCTTCCCCTCCTGAGTTTTCTTACTTTTTTTTTTTTGAACGGGGCTTCCTAGCTCCTTTTTTTTTTTTTTTTAAAGCGGGTATTTGTACTGGGAATAGGATGCATGTTTTTGATTAGCTCACTCACTCTGTCTGTCTATCTCTCCCCCAGTCTCGGTCTTTATCTTTGTCTGTCTCGGTCTCTGTCTGTCACTATCTCTCTGAAGTTAGGAGATAGGGACAGAGGGGCAGGGAGGGGAGAAGAGTTAGTTGCTAAACTTTCCTAATCAATCTGCAAAACAAGACACATGCTGATGCATAATAAGTAAACACACACACACACACACACACACACACACACACACACACACACACACACACACACACACATGATCAGTATCCATTCAGGAATTGTTTGTTTGGTGAGTTTCTTTTTTTTTTTTTTTTTTTTTTTTTTTAAATACAGAATTTAAAATAGTGTTTTTATCATAAAAGAAAAAAAGAAAAACGGAGTTAGTGTGTAATTATTTTGAACATCATGCAACAAAATAAAAATGTATCTCATCTGTCCGTTTCTGTCTGTCTGTTTCTCAGTCTCCCTCTGTCTCTCTCTCTCTGTTTCTCTCTGTCTGTCTGTCTCTCTCACTTGGCTGCTTTGTCTGTCTTGCTTACTGATTTAAACACACACAACACACACACACAACACACACACACACACACACACACACACACACACACACACACACATACACACACACACATATACACACACATGATCAGTATCCATTCAGGAATTGTTTGTTTGGTGAGTTTCTTTTTTCTTTTTTTTTTTTTTTAAAAGAAAATACAGAATGTAAAATAGTGTTTTTATTATAAAAGAAAACGGAGTTAGTGTGTGATTATTTTGAACATCATGCAACAAAATAAAATGTATCTCATCTGTCCGTTTCTGTCTGTCTGTTTCTCAGTCTCCCTCTGTCTCTCTCTCTCTGTTTCTCTCTGTCTGTCTCTCTCACTTGGCTGCTTTGTCTGTCTTGCTCACTGATTTAAACACACACACACACACACACACACACACACACACACACACACACACACACATACACACACACATATACACACACACATGATCAGTATCCATTCAGGAATTGTTTGTTTGGTGAGTTTCTTTTTTTTTTTTTTTTTTTTTTAAAGAAGATACAGAATTTAAAATAGCGTTTTTATCATAAAAGAAAAAAAAAAGAAAACGGAGTTAGTGTGTAATTATTTTGAACATCATGCAACAAAATAAAAATGTATCTCATCTGTCCGTTTCTGTCTGTCTGTTTCTCAGTTTCCCTCTGTCTCTCTCTCTCTCTGTTTCTCTCTGTCTGTCTGTCTCTCTCACTTGGCTGCTTTGTCTGTCTTGCTCACTGATTTACACACACACTCACAACACACACACAACACACACACACACACACACACACACACACACACACACACACACACACACACAGTATATATTATGAAAACGTGTATACAGTTACAGATGGCATTGAACTTTTTTTTCTGTTTCCAGTTCAGGTGTTCAGCAGTCCACTTCAGCATCAGGATGTGAACCATCTACATCTGCAAGTGATTTATCCAGCATCCAGGGCACACTAGACAAGGCTGTCACCAAGAATGACCTGCTTACAGCTGAGGTGTATTGGACCATGTTCGCCATGGAAAAACATTTTTCTTTCAAAAGTTTTGGAGGGGTAGGAGACATTTTCAGAAAGATGTTTCCAGCATGTGAGGTTGCACAACAATTTCAGTGCAGTGAAACCAAAGCCAGGTATTTAGCGACTTTTGGAATTGCACCGTACTTCTCAGAACTATTAACATCCCGGGCCAGAAATGCAGAGGAATACGTTCTTCTGTTTGATGAAACTCTCAATCATCAACTCCAGCAAAAGCAGTTGGACATGCATGTTCGGTTTTGGGATGGAAATGAGGTAAAAACTCATTATTTGATTTCACGATTCCTGGGACATGCCACAGCTGATGTCCTGTATACTGAACTTGAAGATTGCTGCAGCATTTTGGGGAAATCAGGAATTTTGCAGTTATCAATGGATGGCCCCAATGTCAACTGGGCTACTTATGACAAGCTGAAAGATGACATAGAGAAGGAGACAGGAAAAGGCCTGTACAACATTGGCAGCTGTGGGTTGCACATTGTGCATAATGCATTTAGGTCCGCCTACAACACACAAGGCTGGGACATTGAACATAAATTAAACTCTCTTTACTGGATGTTTAAGGACTCACCAGCTCGGAGAGAGGACTTCACACAGCTGACAGGATGTTCTGTTTTTCCAAAGAAATTCTGTTCTCACAGATGGCTTGAAAATGTGAGCGTTTGCAATAGAGCGTTGGAAATGTGGCCTCATGTTATCACATTTGTGAATGAAGTTGTGAAAAAAAACAAATGCCCACAGACAAAGTCATTCAGTGAGGTGAGAGCCAGCTGCAGTGATCCATTGTTCACGGTGCGCTTGAACATCTTCATCTCTGTTGCCAGTCTCATTGAACCTTTCCTGACCAAGTATCAGACTGACAAGCCCATGCTGCCATTTTTGGCTGAAGACCTGAAATTGTTGGTGATGAACATTCTGGAGAGGTTCATGAAGTCAGAGGTTGTTAAAAGAGTGGAAAGTGTTGGAAGTGTGTTAAGGGAGATCAAGGATATTTCGAACAGTAAACTGCATTTGGACATTGCAAACATTAATTGTGGATACATTCCAAACAGAGATCTTAAGGATCTCAGGAGAAAGGGAACAATTTCAGAAACAGACTATGCGCGAATCAAGCTTGATACCAAGAGGTTTCTGATCCAGCTTGTGACAAAACTGCTTGAAAAAGCCCGTATTCGCTATGGCCTTGTTCGCTTTCTTGATTGGTTGAAACCAGCTCAGATTGTGGCAAGCAAAACAGCAGCAAAACAGAACTTGATGAAATGCCTGGATTATATGGTGGACAGAGGAAGCATACAGAAAAACGACTGCGACAGTATCCTCAGCAACTATGGAGACTTTGCTTCTGAGATGGCAGGAAATGAACATGTTCTGTCATTTGACAGAGATAGAGACAGACTTGATACATTCTTCTTCTCTGTCCTGTCAGCTCGCAAGGAGTGGAAGAATCTTTGGAATGTTGTCAGAAAAGTGCTGGTTTTGTCCCATGGTCAGGCATCAGTTGAGAGAGGCTTCTCTGTTAACAAGGAGGTTGCAGCTGACAACATGAAACAGAGGACTGTCACAGCTCTAAGAATAATTGCTGATCATTTGTCCAGTGTTGGGGGTGCAAGCAAAGTGACAATCACCAAAAAACTTCTTGCTTATGCAGCCAGTGCTAAATCAAGATACAATTCGTATTTGGCAGAACAGAGAGAAGAACAGGAGAAAAAAGAGGCTGCAGGGAAGAGAAAGGCAATGCTTGATGAACTTGAAGAGGTGAAAGCAAAGAAGAGAAAATTGGAAATTTGTGTCAAAGACCTGCTTAAGTCTGCTGATGAGTTTGCTGAGAAAGCAGAAAGAACACAAAACTTCACCTTCATAGCAAAGTCAAATGCTCTCCGTAGATCTGCTAAGGACAAGACAGCTGAAGTTTCTGTTCTTGAGGCCCAGATAAATGAGAAAGTGGAAGAAATCAAAAAGTAAAACTGGGGTCAAGATACATTTTCAGGTGTGAATGGGATTGTGTAAATTTTACATTACGTCTAAATGGCTACTCTTTGCATGGTAAAGGAACTGTGACTGTTAAATGATAGTGTGATTCAAGTGCTGGCAGTGTGAGCAAAGAAGAGGAAACTGGAAATTTGTGTGAAAGACCTGCTCAAGTCTGATCAATGAGAAAGTGGAAGAAATCAAAAAGTAAAACTGGGATCAAGATACATTTTCAGGTGTGAGTGGAATTGTGTAAATTTTAAAATTACATCTAATGGTAAAGGAACTGTGACTGAATGATAGTGTGATTCAAGTGCTGGCAGTGTGACCATGATTCATTGATTGGTAAGTGAATTGTTCATTCTGTTGTGTTCACTTGCATTTGTGTGCATGCGAGTGTGTGTGTATATAATGTGTGTGTGTGTGTGTGTGTGTGTGTGTGTGTGTGTGTGTGTGGTGTGTGTGTGAAGCCTGCATATATAATATGAAGGTTGAGGGGTGCCGGGTGAGTGGGAGGTGAGATTGGGGGGGTGGGTTTAGTCCTGGATTTTGGTCCCGGAAAAATATTGCTGAGGTCTTGAAAAGGTATGGAAAAAGTATGGAATTTTGTTCTGACTAATTGGTATGAACCCTGTAGATGTCATGGTGATGTGGAGTTCAGAGGTCACAGTGTGTGTGACTGCTGTATGTAGATGTCATTGTGATGTGGAGTTCAGAGGTCACAGTGTGTGTGACTGCTGTATGTAGATGTCATGGTGATGTGGAGTTCAGAGGTCACACTGTTTTATATGTCATGGTGTTGTGGAGTTCAGAGGTCATGGTGTGTGACTTGTATATCAAGACCAGATAACGGACTGCTGTATTGTCACCATCAGTAATGACTGAGTAAAAGAGCTCTTCTTGAAAACCTTCATTGTGCGAGATGTGTACTCACCTAGTTACCTACTGTTTTCTCTCACCTCCGTACACAGTATAATAAGATCAGCAGTACAAAACGTTACAGTCAGCTCTCTCCATTCTCACAGGGTCCAACAGTGAGCAGGAAGAAACTCGGGGGGGGGGGGGGGGAACTGGACAGCAGAAGGCCTTTACAGAAGAAGCCCCCACCCTCAACCCCACCCCCCCCTCCCCCCACCCCTTTCAGACAAGTGTCGGAATAGCTCAGTTGGTAGAGCGCCTGACTCGTAATCTTGGTGATCCTGGGGTTGCGGGTTCGAATCTCCGCCGGAGTGTTTCGGTACAGGGGGATTTTTCCCTCGGAGTTAACATTAGTTCTGACTCCTTTTCCCATACAGTCCTTCGAATGAGACTATAAACCGAGGTTCCGTGTGTGAACGCACGCATAATATCTTGCACACACGTAAAATCCCATCACCAACTTTCGGAAGAGTAGGCCAGTTTGGCCATTGGTATGGATGACACGTTACACACAGCATGCACCCTGCGTAAGAAATGGAAAGAATGAAGGAAGTAAAGAAACTGAGTGAACGATATTGAACGATATTGACTGGATGACACGGGAAACGACTGAATGAAGCGCCAGCTGGCAGCTCTTCAGTCGGCACTACCCAGGTAGGCAGCCCGTTGTGTAAGCGATTGTAAAGCGCTTAGAGCTTGGTCTCTAGCCGAGACTAGGCGCTATATAAGTATTCATTATTATTATTATTTTAGGGCACTGAACGTATTACACTGTCAGGGGGCGGGGCCTCATCTAGTTCATGATTCAGGATGCTGTGCTGTGATCCTGTTTCCCATTGACACTGTGACACTGCAGGGATTTGAACCTGCAGCACCTGGACTGTGGGGCTTCTTACTGCCAAGCCGCTTGGAGACGGATGTCTGGCCCACACCGCTGTCACACACCTCTGGTACTGTGGGAAATTTCAGCCTTAGCACATCCTCCTTAACCACATCCAGCTGGACATTCTTTGCAGCTGCCTCGGCCATTGCCTTCAGGGTCCTGGTCCTCTTCTGACCTAAAAGCCCCAGCTGTGCTATGAGGTCAAAGGCTGATGAGCCAGCAAATCCCCTTCGCTCCAACCTCTGTGGCAGGGACTGCGGCCTGGAAGCCAGATTCTCTCAGGCTGCTGCCTGGACTGGCATAGATCTCAGTCTTGTGGATGTGAGCTTGCTTCTCTCTGCTTTCGTTTGGCACAGTGAGTTCACTGAGAATCATTAGTTTCAATGAAGCTGAGTGGAGCACTGTGTTTGGTCTCCTGCCACTCCTCCTGATGATCTCTGGGTGGTGTTTCCCAGCCTTCCACCCTGTCCAGTGAACCTGGCGTCCCTAGTGTGGATGTCGCAGGTGCACTAAGTCATGATATGTGGCCTCCTGCTGGCCTGGTGTTTCCTCTGGTTGTTCATTCCCTGTGTGACGAATTAAGCTCTGGGTCAGTCCTTTGTGTGTTAATTCTCTGTGTGACGACTTCAAGCTCTGGGTCAGTCCTTTGTGTGTTAATTCTCTGTGTGACGACTTCAAGCTCTGGGTCAGTCCTTTGTGTGTTAATTCTCTGTGTGACGACTTCAAGCTCTGGGTCAGTCCTTTGTGTGTTAATTCTCTGTGTGACGACTTCAAGCTCTTGGTCAGTCCTTTGTGTGTTAATTCTCTGTGTGACGACTTCAAGCTCTGGGTCAGTCCTTTGTGTGTTAATTCTCTGTGTGACGACTTCAAGCTCTGGGTCAGTCCTTTGTGTGTTAATTCTCTGTGTGACGACTTCAAGCTCTGGGTCCATCCTTTGTGTGTTAATTCTCTGTGTGACGACTTCAAGCTCAGGGTCCGTCCTTTGTGTGTTAATTCTCTGTGTGACGACTTCAAGCTCTGGGTCAGTCCTTTGTGTGTTCATTCCCTGGGTTTACCCGCTTTGCAAGAGCTCAGGGCATGTGGCGTGTGTGTTTTGCGGGAATGCAGGGCATGTGATGCTGTGTGCTTGCTAAGATATGATGCACTCTCAGGGGTAAGAGGTCATATGCAAATCTGAAGACAATCTGATTCAAACACAGGTAAGTCACATTCCGTTCCAGCTGAGAGTTCTTTGTGGTCTGTTTTCCCATGTAGTCCACCGCCCTCGTTTGGCCTCAGTGACTGCCTTCTGGATTCCCTTGTTGGCCTCAGTGACTGCCTTCTGGATTCCCTTGTTGGCCTCACTGACTGCCTTCTGGATTGCCTTGTTGGCCTCAATGACTGCCTTCTGGATTCCCTTGTTGGCCTCAGTGACTGCCTTCTGGATTCCCTTGTTGGCCTGACTGACTGCCTTCTGGATTGCCTTGTTGGCCTCAGTAACTGCCTTCTGGATTCCCTCATTGGCCTCAGTGACTGCTTTCTGGATTCCTTTGTTGGCCTCAGTGACTGCCTTCTGGATTCCCTTCTTTGGCCTCAGTGACTGCCTTCTGGATTCCTTTGTTGGCCTCAGTGACTGCCTTCTGGATTCCTTTGTTGGCCTCAGTAACTGCCTTCTGGATTCTCTTGTTGGCCTCAGTGACTGCCTTCTGGATTCCCTCATTGGCCTCAGTGACTGCCTTCTGGATTACCTTGTTGGCCTCAGTGACTGCCTTCTGGATTCCTTTGTTGGCCTCAGTGACTGCCTTCTGGATTCTCTTGTTGGCCTCAGTGACTGCCTTCTGGATTCCCTTGTTGGCCTCAGTGACTGCCTTCTGGATTCCCTCATTGGCCTCAGTGACTGCCTTCTGGATTCCTTTGTTGGCCTCAGTGACTGCCTTCTGGATTCCTTTGTTGGCCTCAGTGACTGCCTTCTGGATTCCCTCATTGGCCTCAGTGACTGCCTTCTAGATTCTCTTGTTGGCCTCAGTGACTGCCTTCTGGATTCCCTTGTTGGCCTGACTGACTGCCTTCCGGATTCCTTTGTTGGCCTCAGTGACTGCCTTCTGGATTTTTTTGTTGGCCTCAGTGACTGCCACTTGATTCTCTTGTTGGCCTCAATGACTGCCACTTGATTCTCTTGGCGTCCTCTTCTGTCTTTAACTCCTATGTCTGTCTTTGCTTTTCCTGTTGCCTTTGACATATCTCCATTTCAGTGGATCCCAGTTGGCTGTGTGTCATGTTAATTCCCTGATTCAGAGATGTTCCTTTGCCCATCAGCAGTCTTATGAATGTTGCATTGTCTGCCAGTCTTCAGTTTGGGCTGGATGTGTGTGAATAGATGGGAACCAAGGCAGAGCAAGTGGCTTATGAGAATATATCTATAGATATTGACCTGTACAGAGGAAGATGTTCATGTTTATAGATAGTAACCTATACAGAGAAAGGTGTGTGTATGTAGATTTTCATTTACAATTATACTTAGACATTCTATTTGTCTTTCATTTGCACTTAGGAAAGAAATAATATTTTCAACTTTTCATGTCCTGATTTCTTATTTCTCACTATTGCTGCTGGTAGTGTGTTAGCCAGCACTAACTGCTTTTCTTTTGCTCTTTCTTGCGTCTGAATTGGGGTGGACTATTTGGTTTGCAGTTGCAGCATAATGATAATGATAACAACAACGATGGCAAGAGCAATTCATATAGAAATGATGATGAAGATAATAATAGTGAGAACAATAATTGTACTTTTATTATTGTTATTATATAATGATGATGATGATTATGGTGCTGAAATTAACACTGACAAATCCAGCGTCCTCTTCATGGCAGTTGAAAACATCATTGACACGCTGACGGCTCGGGCGAAGCACGGGGAAACGGTGTCAGCCACAGAGGCCACGGTGGCCCCCATACTGACAGTGACCTCCCCTGCCAGGCTGATCCAGGTGAACATGGAGCACAAGATGATGAAGAACATCTCCTACAAGTGTCGGCCAGAGCCCGCCTTCCCCAAAGGCGACATGGTGTCGGCCTATGCTGGCCTTCTGATCAGCTTTGTCATGGCTGTCTATGCCAGGTCAGTCAGCAACTTGATACCCCTTCCCCCACCACCCCCACCCCCCACCCCACCCCCCAACCCTCCAGTAAATCACCCCATTTATGTCAGATAATGTACAGCTTATCTCCTGTCTCACCATCCCCAACCCTCCACTATGTCCCCCACTTTGTCATGGCCATTTATGCCAGTTAGTGTGTGCACGTTGACTCTTCCCACCCCCCTACCCCCCTAAACCTCCAGTAGATCCTTCCTCTTTGAACAGCCAAGTGTTGAGCTTGGTAGATGAATTGGGTGCAGAAACATGCATGAGACTTGTCCATCTTTCATTGGATTTCAGTCGGTTGGGGAATCCCAACGGTCAGTCTTGAGATCTGCATAAATCTGTTGAAAAAATTTACGGGTATATGTATGTGATAGATGTGTTTTCTGTCAGTGGTCAGGCGATGGATCTGTATTCCCAGACAAGCGCCAAACTACAAGGTAGCTTAAGCCAGCTTAATAATGACTTGGAGAACACGTTGTTGCCATATGTTTCAAATGCTGAGTGAGAAAGAGAAGATTCTCACACATTGCGCAGACAAAGATGATGGGACAAAAGTTTGCTGGAACTTGATCTGGCTTCAAGAAAGCGTTCTGATGTCATGGAAAGATCTGGGCAAGAGCCATCTGGTGAAGAGGCGCGAGTCCATTGTAATGAACACTGAAACCAGTTGCATGAATCAGCTTGGGAAAGCGCACTGCCACTTTGCATTGATACCATAAAGAACGGCTGTACTGGGGGAAAGCATCAATCAGTCACATGGAAAGTGAAAAACTACCCCTCAGCTGAAACTGAGAAGTTGGAACCTGTGTGTTGGATCATTTAGCGAAATCACAGCATCGATTTGCAAACTGCCCCAGCCTCCTCCCGTACAAGTGTTTCTCTCCAACAAAAAAAATAGAAAAAAATGTATTAAAAAAAATCATGATTCGTGCAAAATGATTTTCATGTTGATTGGGTCAAGGCCAACAGCACTGAAGGGGTTGTTTTGAAATGAGAGAGCTAAGAACAGAAATCAGCCCCTGCTAACCCTGGAGTTGCCTGTCACTTGGGCTGCCAGTCAGTAGAAGACATGGCTTCAGCCAGTGATGTCATCCTGAATTATAAGTAGAAGACATGGCTGTCATATCCTGAATGACAAGTAGAAGACATGGCTTCAGCCAGTCATATCATCCTGAATGATAAGTAAAAGACATGGCTGTCAGTCAGTCATATCATCCTGAATGATAAGTAAAAGACATGGCTTCAGCCAGTGATGTCATCCTGAATGATAAGTAGAAGACATGGCTTCAGCCAAAAATATCATCCTGAATGATAAGTAGAAGACATGGCTGTCAGCCAGTCATATCCTGAATGATAAGCAGAAGACATGGCTGTCAGCCAGTGATATCATCCTGAATGATAAGTAGAAGACATGGCTGTCAGCCAGTCATATCATCCTGAATGGTAAGTAGAAGACATGGCTGTCATATCCTGAATGATAAGTAGAAGACATGGCTGTCAGCCAGTGATATCATCCTGAATGATAAGTAGAAGACATGGCTCCAGCCAGTCATATCATCCTGAATGATAAGTAGAAGACATGGCTGTCATATCCTGAATGATAAGTAGAAGACATGGCTTCAGCCAGTCATATCATCCTGAATGATAAGTAGAAGACATGGCTGTCAGTCAGTCATATCCTGAATGATAAGTAGAAGACATGGCTGTCAGTCAGTCATATCCTGAATGATAAGTAGAAGACATGGCTGTCAGTCAGTCATATCCTGAATGATAAGTAGAAGACATGGCTGTCATATCCTGAATGATAAGTAGAAGACATGGCTGTCACATCCTGAATGATAAGTAGAAGGCATGGCTGTCAGCCAGTCATATCCTGAATGATAAGTAGAAGATATGGCTGTCATATCCTGAATGATAAGTAGATGACATGGCTGTCAGCCAGTCATATCATCCTGAATGATAAGTAGAAGACATGGCTGTCAGGTAGTCATGTCATCCTGAATGATAAGTAGAAGGCATGGCTGTCGGCCAGTCATATCCTGAACGATAAGCAAACGTTGTGATTAGTGGTCAACCAGGTCATTGTGCATATTGGTGTATTTGCCCATGGCATTTGCACAAGAAAGCTGATGCTTGTGCCAGTATACCAGCACTTAAAAGCATATGCATGCATGTATGCACACACCCACCAATGCACGCACACTCGTATGCACGCACACACACACACATACATGCACAAACACACACACACACCTACACACACGCGCGCGCACACACACACACACACAAACACACACACACACACACACACACACACACACACACACACACACACACACACCAATACACACACACATACTGTCGCTGACCTCCTCTTAATGATGTATTAATGGGTCATTTTTTTTGCGATGGTTTGGCAGTGTGAGGACATCCATGAAGCACACAAGCTGGGCCTTCGCAACAAGGTAATGGCTTTGTTCGTGTTTAAAACAATGAGTCATGTCAATTAACAACATAGGTGACAAGGTAATGGCTTTGTTCGTGTTTAAAACAATGAGTCATGTCAATTAACAACATAGGTGACAAGGTAATGGCTTTGCTCATGTTTAAAACAATGATTCATGTCAACTAACAACATAGCAACAAGGTAATGGCTTTGTTCGTGTTTAAAACAATGATTCATGTCAACTAACAACATAGCAACAAGGTAATGGCTTTGTTCGTGTTTAAAACAATGATTCATGTCAACTAACAACATAGCAACAAGGTAATGGCTTTGTTCGTGTTTAAAACAATGATTCATGTCAACTAACAACATAGCAACAAGGTAATGGCTTTGTTTGTGGTTGAAACAATGAATCATGGGTTAAGCAACAAAGTAATGCTTTCTTTGTGTTTTAAACAATGAATCATGGGGTTATGCAACAAGATAATGGCTTAGTTTGTGGTTTAAACACTGATACATGTCGTTTAACTCTTTCATTCCTACTTTTCTATGAACCATTACTTCCCCTTGTTCCTAGAATTTTATAATATGCGTATTCCCTTTATTCCTGGATTTAGAGAAAAAGGGAAGAAGTGCAAAGTGAGAACTGCCACATATGCAGTAGCAAACTGGCCAGAATAGAGCGGCAACCACTTTCCCAGGCTGTAGGGGCCATCTGGCATCCATTCCATTCATAAACACTGCCCCGCAAGCGACCCAGTCAGCGAGAAATGATGTGTACTGATGATGTGACTGGCATGAAGTTCAAAGCGCTTACTGCGAGAACTGATTTTCCAGGCTGCAGGAAGGAAAGGAGGGATTTTGTGCTGCCCAGTTTTCCGGGCTGCAGGAAGGAAGGGTAGGATTTCTGCAAACGGGAAAACCAGGTTGTGGGGATTAAAGAGTTAAGGGCATAGGCAACAAAATCACTGCTCTGTTTGTGTGTGTGTGTGCGTGTGTTTCCAATGAAAGAATCATGTCTACATGCAGAGATATTGGCTACAAGGTAGCTAATCTGAGTCTTATTTAACTATTTCACTTCCAAGATTCCCAGGTTTTCTACAAATTACATTTCTTCATCTACCGATGATTTTTTTACTCTCCAAATGAAATTCAGTTGAACTTTTGAAATACAGGTACTGGGTTTTTTAAATTGCCAAACACAAATTGTACATCCTGATCAAATGAACTTTAGTACAAAAATGTAGTAATGGTTGTAGTTCATGATGCGTGTCAGTGTGTCTGCCGGTCATGTAGATGACTGACCATGGGGATGACTTCTCTTGGTTCTGAACATCAGAAATCCATCTTTAATCCTGGAGCCAAATACCCACTTCTTAGTCACTGGTCTCAACATTTAGCAGATGTGGCGTGGAGTATATGGACTAGTCACTGGTCTCAACATTTAGCAGATGTGGTGTGGAGTATATGGACTAGTCACTGGTCTCAACATTTAGCAGATGTGGTGTGGAGTATATGGACTAGTCACTGGTCTCAACATTTAGCAGATGTGGTGTGGAGTATATGGACTAGTCACTGGTCTCAACATTTAGCAGATGTGGTGTGGAGTATATGGACTAGTCACTGGTCTCAACATTTAGCAGATGTGGTGTGGAGTATATGGACTAGTCACTAGTCTCAACATTTAGCAGATGTGGTGTGGAGTATATGGACTAGTCACTGGTCTCAACACTTGGCAGATGTGGTGTGGAGTATATGGACTAGTCACTGGTCTCAACATTTAGCAGATGTGGTGTGGAGTATATGGACTAGTCACTGGTCTCAACACTTGGCAGATGTAGTGTGGAGTATATGGACTAGTCACTGGTCTCAACACTTGGCAGATGTGGTGTGGAGTATATGGACTAGTCACTGGTCTCAACACTTGGCAGATGTGGTGTGGAGTATATGGACTAGTCACTGGTCTCAACACTTGGCAGATGTGGTGTGGAGTATATGGACTAGTCACTGGTCTCAACACTTGGCAGATGTGGTGTGGAGTATATGGACTAGTCTACATGCAGTGACACCTCCTTGATGAAACTGAAGGTGACATTGTTGAGTCAGGCTGGTTTCTTGGCTTATATGAAGAGGCAACTGAAAGAAAGGAAAGTAGGATCATCAGACTTGTTTCTGCTGTGATCTTTGGAATGGAGTCATCCATTGACTCTCTCTGTGTTCTTTGGTGTTTGGAATGGAGTCATCCATTGACTTTCTCTGTGTTCTTTGATGTTTGGAATGGAGTCATCCATTGACTTTCTCTGTGTTCTTTGACCATTGGAATGGAGTCATCCATTGACTCTCTCTGTGTTCTTTGATGTTTGGAATGGAGTCATCCATTGACTCTCTCTGTGTTCTTTGATCATTGGAATGGAGTCATCCATTGACTCTCGCTGTGTTCTTTGATGTTGGAATGGAGTCTGTCACGGAAGGGAAAGTGAGAGGTGTATGTGGAAATATATGTAGTCTGTCTCCTTGTGTGTTCAGAAGGCGTGTATGTTGTTTGTATAACTAATAACTGCACTCCCTCTCACTCACACCTTGCGACAACAGACCAGTCAGGTATGGAGGAGTTCACACATTTAGTGCACCATGAGGATGAGGGGGAAAAGGACTTTCCTTATCATACTATGTTATAATAGTTTCCACTACACTAGGGATGTCACATCAACTATAGGTGAACAAATGAATCAATCTCCCTCAGGTGACACTAGGCAGATTCCATCCACCTGCTGGTTCAAAAAGAATACATAAACACTTTTCAGCAGAAGACTGTACCATACACAAAATGTAGAAGACAGTTATAATATATATTCCTGCTGTCAAAGACACAAATATACTGTCAATCTTTCAGATATATTGGCTATTACTAATTAGACCCATAGGCCTCTCTCAATGCATGGCTGCCTACCGTCCCGGAGTATCCGTATTTGTCCCCCGAAGTAATAAAATCATTCAGCCTGTCCCTGGAATCCACTTTTTTATTCTATGTCCCGCGAAAAAAAATTCTGGGGGGAAAAAAAAAAAACCGAAGTCGAGTTCGTTAGCTGATTACCGACTGACCGACTTCCGTTGTGGCCATCCTGACCAAATCCGTCGAAAAGACCCGAACATTGCCGAACTGACCAGTGCGCATGCGCATACACCGTCTTCCCAAGTTTTGAAAGCGAGAAAAATGGACGCAAAACAGGGAAAGCGTAAAAATGCCGATGGCGATCTCGACAATGGGGCTTCTCTCAAGAAGAAGAAACGTCAGCAGACATTCCTGTCAAAATATACGGAAACCTGGCCGTTCATCAAGCGTGGCAAGATCGAGACTTATGCGTCTTGTGAAATTTGTGCGTGTGAGTTCTCCATCGGATCTGGAGGTAGGGACGAAATAACCCGTCATGTCGCCACTGAAAAGCACAAGAAGAACACAAAAATCCGTGAGAGCGAGAAATCTTGTAACATCAGGGGATTCTTTCAACGCGCTCAGACGTCAACCAGTCAGGAAACTTTTGACGTCATAAGTGCTGAAACGATGATGGTTGACCTTGCAGCTGAACTGAATTTGCCGATGGCCACGTTGGACAAGCTAAACAAAGGCGTTAAATTGATGTTTCCTGACTCGGACATCGCAAAGAAGTTTCAGTGCGCAAGAAGCAAAGGCACGGCGATTTTGAAAGAAAATGCTGCCCAAGTTACCCTTACTCTCGGGGAAAGAATGAAAAAACAGCCTTTCACAATTTCAACAGATGGAAGCAATGACAAAGGAGGACAGAAACTGTTTCCACTGATCGTGAGGACTGTTGATCCAGACACTATGGAGGTGCGATCAGATGCACTAGCTGTGCCAGCAATTGAAGGATCAGCAACAGGTTAGTAACTTTTCTTCAAATTTGTTTAGGACTGAGGTTGTTTTTTTTTTTTTTGTTTAAAGTGAGCAATACTTTAGTTAAAACAACACACACACACACACAAACACACACACACACACACACACACACACACACACACACACACACACACACACACACACACACACACATATATATATATATATATATATATACAATATATATATCTGTCTCATTATTTCATTATTCATCACTTATAATTTCGTTTATTTTTACACTTCTTTTTGCACATGTTTGTACTTACAATAAATATGTATTACTTTTAATTTTTAAGTACATCTGCTGGGGTGTGCTGTTATATTAATGTTTTCTGAAAGATTAGCCAGTCTGTAGTGTTAATTTTGCCATTTTTGTATATAAATCTAAATGGGTGTGTGTACAATTTCTCTCTCTCTCTCTCTCTCTCTCTCTCTCTCTCTCTCTCTCTCTCTCTCTCTCTCTCTCTCTCGTGATGTAGTGTTGTACCACATACATTAAGCAATATAAGTTTTTCATCCCACTCCATATATTCCCAACTCAGTTTCCTCGGGTACAAATGCGCTATATAAGATGCAATGAATTATTAACCTAATGATTAGTGGTCATGATGGTGGTGGTACTATACCATACCATACATTATTACACACCATATGTATTCCCAACTCTGTTTTTTTTCTGGCACAAATGTGCTGTATAAGATGTAATGAATTATTAACCTAATGATTAGTGGTCATGATGGTGGTGGTAGTTGAAGTAGCAGCAGTGGTAGTAGCAGTATAGTAAGTTTTTATTTTGTGTTTCATCTGAAGACAAGAGCCACAAATTTTAAGTCATAACCTTCTCTCTCTCTCTCTCTCTCTCTCTCTCTCTCTCTCTCTCTCCTCTCTCCTCTCTCTCTCTCTCTCTCTCATATTCTGGGGTATTGAATTTGGTTTGGGTCTTGGCAGTTTCAGGGTGAAGATTTTTGACCTCATCAGGAAGGAGTTTGAGGTCCACAGCATTCCATGGGAAAACTGTCTGGCCCTGGGATGTGACAATGCCAATGTCATGGTGGGGACAGACAAAGGGGTCTTTGGCTGCATGCTAAAGGAGCACAAGAACTTGTACGTCTCAGGCTGTGTGTGCCACCTCATCCACATTTCTGCAGAGAAAGGTCATTTTAATTGTTTTTTTTAACCCTCTCTCTCTCTCTCTCTCTCTCTCTCTCTCTCTCTCTCTCCTCTCTCTCTCTCTCTCTCTCTCTCTCTCTCCTCTGTCTTGTCTCTCCCCCTTTTTCTATGTCTTTCTGTTTTATTGAATGTGTGTGTATGTGCTCTCTCTCTCTCTCTCTCTCTCTCTCTCTCTCTCTCTCTCTCTCTCTCTCTGTTAATTGAAAGGTAACTATTTGTTTTTATATGCCCCTCCCCCTCCCCCCATCTCTCTTTTTTTCTGTTTTACTGAGAGTGAGTGTGTGTGTGTTTGCAAGTGCAAACTGTTTGCCTCTGGATGTGAGCCGACTTCTGCTTGATGTCTACTACTATCCGGACAAAAGTAGTAAGCGTCAGGCAGCATTGAAATGCATGCAAGTCCTACACAGTTTGAGGGAATCCAAGATTCTAAAACATGTCAACACCAGGCGGCTTAGTATTGGCAAGTGTCTTCCAAGACTCATTGATAACTGGGAGGCCTTGTATGATTTTTTTCAAAGCTGAGGAGGAATCTGCCACCGAATCAGATGTGAAGAAGAAGTCTGGGGATCTGAAGAGAAAGTTCCAGTCTCCAACCAATAAGCTCTACTGCATGTTTCTGGCTGATGTGACCAAAGTGTTTGATGAAGTCAACACAACCCTTCAGGCTGAGGAGCCAAAGATTCATGTTTTGAGAAAAACCCTGCACGCTTTTCTGAAATCATTAATGCTTAGGTTTGTGAAACCATCGGCTATGAAGTTCACAGCTGTGACAGAGGTTAACTTCAAGGCAAAATACAACATCTGCCAGAACAGCGATATCATCATCGGAGATGAGGCAAGTGTGTTCATTGCTCGTGCTGAAAAAAACCACTTGAGGCAAGAAAAAATAGAGGAGTTCTACAACAGTGTCCAGGAGTTCTACAAGGCAAGCTGTTCGTATATTGTTAAACTGCCACTGTCAGATGAACTCCTCCAGCATGCAGAGGTAGTAGATCCCAGGAAGCAAGGGGACACCAGTTTTTCTTCTGTGGCCTACTTTCTCAATCGTTTCCCAAAGCTGAAACACCCTGATGCTACAGAGACTGAAATCCGCCTGGAGTTTAAAAGATATCAGTGTGCAGACATTAGGCAGTGCATTGCAGATACTAAGAGGGTGGATGAAACCTGGAGAGAAAGCAGCAAGCTGAAGGAAGATGGAGAATTTTCTTTTAAATACCTCCCAACAGTGATGCTGACCATCCTCACAATACCCCATTCCTCGGCTCATTGTGAGCGCATCTTTTCTGTTGTGCGGAAAAATCAGACTGATTTCAGAGGCAGTATGGGATGTGAGACACTGGAGGCCCTGGTGGTGGCCAAAAGCAGACCTGGATCAGCCCTGGACAGGAACTACAGCCAAAAACAGCTGCAGGATTTGAAGAGTGCCTATTACCGCTCTCTTCAGCCTGCAGTGCAGGACCTGAATTAACCAAAAGCCATGGTAGAAGTTGTACATTGTGTAAATAAAGGTAAGCTTTCACTTTAATGTTGATGTGGTTGTGATATGTGCTACCGCTGCATGTGTCCCTGTGACGAAACGCTTGACAAAACCATCCGATCGGTCCCACTAAAATCCCAAACAAAAAAAAAATGGATTTCAAATCTATACCCACTACCCCCTCTCAACCCCCCCTCTCCTCCTTTCTCCCGCTTAGTGCAAATCGCACGGCCGACACGAACTATGACAGATGAAGAAATTGCGTCACGATAAACTCGTGACGCCTTTCGTTCTTGTTGACCTACCCCCCCCCCCCCCCTCCTCCCCTCAACTCTCCTTCCCCACTCCGAGTAGCTACGGCACGGAGATTTCATTTGCATTGTGGCAAGCCCCCCCCCCCCTCCCCCTCCCCTGGTGCTAGCTTCACATGCCCTCCCCCCCCCCCCCCCCCCTCTATCCCGTGAAACAAAGGCATGTTGCCGTTCGGCACACCGCCACCACCACTCACACCCCCCCCCCCCCCCCCCCCCTTTCTACAGTCCGTGCACTGGCTGAACTGGTGACTTATGTCACCGGCGGATTGTTCCGCGATAGTATGTATCCATACGGACGCATAAATTAAACTGGCCACGGAAGTCCGTGAGCTATGCTGATTAGGATCAAACGGTTCCCGAGGCGACTAGTGATAAGACTAGATCCCTCCCCCTCTCACTCCTGATGTGTGAGTGACAGGTTGTCAAAATCGAATCCGGCAACTAGAATGCATATATACCAGACACACAGGGCTCACCTTCACTGACCCCTCAAGACTACCTGTAGACCAGACCAGAGGAAGACAAAGAGACAACTAGAGAAGGCGTGAGAAAATCTCGGTACCCTCGTTGATCTCCAGTCATTCACTGTTCATTCCCAGGAAAAGTGAGTTGGAACTCTGTTTTACCTTTTCGAAACTATGTATGGATTTTATGTATGCTGTGCGTGTTAACATTGTAGATTTGTACAAATGCTTAGCAACATGTATCAAACTGATGAATGATTATTCTGTGTAGGAGTTTGCTTGCCATCATATGGCAAAAGCTCTCTCCCAGTGGTTATGATTCTTTGTTAACTATCTGATCACTGTTCTTTGTATTCACCCTGACTTTTGCCAGTAGGCAATTCTATCTATTAAGATAATAATTAAATGATTAAGTTTGGTCAGGAAAACAATATACCTGTGCTAGGTTAGGAACTGCTACCCTGATTTATACATACTGGTGATTGTTGGAATGATTTGTAGTGTATGACTTTAAGTCTACACCACATGTGTACTTGGACTCAGTGTAGCCCAAGTCAGTGTGATTTAATTCATAAGAAACATGGAAGAGTTGTTTGACTGAAACTATGTAACATAGTATTACTGTCTCCTACCCTTTTGTAAGCTTACCTTAGCCTTTAAACAAAAGTGGAGATTAATAGTTATAGCAGAAACTCTACCATAGAGAATACTTTGCTGGCTGAGTCTCACACCTGTACTGAAAGTAAACAAGGGTAAATGTGGGCACTCGACAAACCAGCCATCAGATTCTCACCTACAGACCAAGTTCTCTTTATCGCAGAACTGGGATCCTGGTCACCCTATCCTGGATACGCGATCCTGGTCACCCAATCCTGGACACGCTACACATTGCGGCTGGACCAGAAGCTGGGACTTCGCCCAACACCAGGGCGACACCAGACACAACCAATCTACACCAGTGGGGCAGTCACCAACCACAGGAGAGATCAACTACCCTCTCCGAAGCAAAGCTAAGTTAGCTTACCACCTGGACTCAAAACCCATCAGACCCTTGCCCTCACTTTATGATGACATAGGGAGAACCAGTCTATGAGTACCACTCTGGCTACAGTCACCAGGTGATTTGCAAGCGAAGTGGATGTATAATAACCATATACATTCAGTGTAACTTAGACTGAACCCCCCCCCCCCCCCCCCCTATATGCCAACTTAAAACTTGCTGCACTGAGTGCAAGCGAGTAAAGTAGGAGTGAGGAAGGGCCTCTCATTGTGGTAGTCCAATGAGAATTATATCCAAGCCTATAGAACTGACCCGCCAATACTTACCTATGTGTAAACAATAAAAGTTGATGTGTGAAAGTGCACTTAACTTGTGTCAGTTCTCTGTTGTTCAATCAAATGTTGAATGTTTGAACTTCTGTCTTCAATTCTGTCTCTCGGAGCTACAAGTACTAATAAGAGTACAGGCCTAAGGAAAACTATCTCAGAGCCACTGTTCAGTATTTTACCCAGTCCCGGTATAAAATAAAAATTTCTTCGATGACTAGTACCGGAAAGTTGCTCCTTCCACCACTAGTAAGAGAGAGGGCGTAGGTGAAATGTTAAGGTAATTCTCATTGAGAAATTATCCCTAGTCCTTCCCCTAGAGGACCTACCTAACACTTACTCGTCTCGTCACAGTCCCTGGAAATCAGTCTGTGTCCCTGGTTTTGAAAAAGTATGTCCCTGAAAGAGGCGGAAGGGGGTAGGCAGCCCTGTCAATGGGAGAACATCAGCAGATTCCACAACTCCCACAGGCTTTTACACAACACATCAAAAATCCTGATACTTCACACAATCAGAAATACATCAATTTTCCCAAAACATGTCATCATACATTACAAGTGAGCTCCAGACTTGTCCTGAAAAATAATGTCCTGAAAAATAATGATAATTTTCCTGAAACATAAAATAGTTTACAGGACAAATACAAGTTGCTGACACGAAAGCAACTTGCGAATCAGTCTTTGACCAGTTCTGGAAAAGCGCTGTCAGGGAAAAAACCTGTGCACAAATACTTTAAAGAAAAATATATTCCGACCTTATTCCTGCCGTGAAGAGGGAAGGAAGCGTGGCGGTAGTCCGTACCGCAGAAGAGAACACACGATACAAAGTCCAATCTCATGTGCTGCGCACAGAGGAGAAAACAGGTCACTGAGTCATAAGTAGCCCACTCCTGCGACTAGGCACCAAGGGGAGGGGGTGGGGGGTTTAGTTCGACATCTTCTCACTGAGGCGTAGTGAAGGAAGCTGGCCCGGTGGTACACAGCTCTCAAAAGAAGGACCACCGAACTGGGTCAGGTGACTGCAGGGGGAAAACGTCGGCTGCTACCGCTCAGGGAAGTGGGAAGCAGCTCAAAGACAGCCCACAGCGCTCACCAGGGTGGATCCTCGTCCTGGTCAAGGTCTACATCAGAGCATGATAAAATAATCCCTTCTAGGAGGGGGTTAAAAAATAATCATGCTCTGAACAGCAAGCGACAGCACATCTGACAGCGGCAGTGGTCGGAGCTCGTCTGTTCGAAAACTGAAAAGAGTTCACTGACCTAACAAACTATAAGGGAGGTAATCCTAGTCGCCTTACTTCATTATACAAGCAGCCGATGCGCCGATCGTGCCTGTGTCATCCATTGACTTTCTCTGTGTTCTTTGATCATTGGAATGGAGTCATCCATTGACTTTCTCTGTGTTCTTTGATGTTTGGAATGGAGTCATCCATTGACTTTCTCAGTGTTCTTTGATGTTGGAATGGATTCATCCATTCACTTTATCTGTGTTCTTGATAAGACGTGATGTTGAGATGTTTTCAGCGTGTTGTGGTTTGTTGCAGGAGAGAAGAGCTTGTTGCTGCTGTATTATCAAGAAACGTAAGTTACTTTCTTAGTGGATTCCAGGGGCATGTTTGATTTCCTTATGAAGGCTATGGCTATATCACATGTTTGTGTGTATGTGTGTGTGTGTGTGTGTGTGTGTGTGTGTGTAGTTGAGCATGTTATGTGGTGGTGTGTCTTTGTGTGTATGTTGTGCATATTTGTATGGATAGTTGAGAATACTAAGAGGACATCAACATTTTCTTCCCTTTTGGGAGCAGGGGGGGATATGGAGGGGGTGGGTGACTGACTAACAGTCCATCGTTTTCGTGTGTGTAGGTTGTTGCAGATGTGCAAACAGGGCACCACTTCATGCTGTTGTAGTCGTCTCTGTCTATCCAGTACTTCAGGGCAGTGTGATACCTCTGTTCCATTTATTGTACCCGTGACACATCTCTGCGCACATGTGGCTGGACCTGTCTCATGAAATGTGGCTTCATTTTTCTATTGTTTTGTGATCATTCTGTAGAGTGTATTGTGTACTGTAGCAGTACAGAGTGGCCGTGAAATGTGGCTTCATTTTTCTACTGTTTTGTGATCATTCTGTAGAGTCTATTGTATACTTTAGCAGTACAGAGTGGCTGTGCAAGTGCTTTAAACAACCCCAGGTCAGGCTTTGGTGTGATGTGATGAACTCCCTCTCTCTGGTCTTTTTCCTCCACAGTTTCACATCCTCCCTCCTTCCCCCCCACCCTACCCATCCTCTGTTCTCACATCTCACCATCTGCACACCCTTACACCCAGCACCCTCAGAAGATTGCAGGTAGAGTGGCTGACTGTGTGTGGCCCTCACCTCTCACACCCGTACACCCAGCACCCTCAGAAGATTGCAGGTAGAGTGGCAGACTGTGTGTGGCCCTCACCTCTCACAAGGACTACAGTTTACCAGTGTTTCAATGCAAGAGTTTTATCATATAGATGGCACTGGCCTGCCACATACTTGTGTCCGTGCCGACCCAGGTGAAACAAGGTCATGAACTGACAGTGACATAACAGCAAGTGCACTGCACAAACACCTGTGCAAGCAATGGCTGCCTCATTCTCCTTTCTTTTACTGCGCTTGTAGGCGGTTTGTTTTTGTTTTTGTTTTTGCTGTCCCATCTTCAGTGTCACCCATGCTGCTCATTCCGACCCCCCTCCATCCACAGCCACAGCCCGGCACATTCCGACCCCCCATCCACAGCCACAGCCGGGCTTGCCACGGCCCGGCACATTCCGACCCCCCATCCACAGCCACAGCCGGGCTTGCCACGGCCCGGCACATTCCGACCCCCCATCCACAGCCACAGCCGGGCTTGCCACAGGCCCGGCACATTCCGACCCCCCATCCACAGCCACAGCCGGGCTTGCCACAGGCCCGGCACATTCCGACCCCCCATCCACAGCCACAGCCAGGCTTGCCACAGGCCCGGCACATTCCGACCCCCCATCCACAGCCACAGCCAGGCTTGCCACAGGCCCGGCACATTCCGACCCCCCATTCACAGCCACAGCCGGGCTTGCCACAGGCCCGGCACATTCCGACCCCCCATCCACAGCCACAGCCTGGCTTGCCACAGGCCTGGCACTGGCAATCTACAGGATGCAGTCAATGTCAAGTTATCAAGAGGCAACCCACCAAAGGAGACGCTGCACTGGTGGTATTTGGTGGTGCCTGTTCTGATCCAACTGACACAGGACACCACCTGTCAAGCTCTCTACTGACAACAATGATCAGTAAGTTGCAGAGCCGGCGTGAGTGAGCTTTCTCTCCAGAGGGTGCAACCATGTCCATCCAAAAACAGCCCCCACGAATTTGCCAAATCCAGGGACCTTGACAGAATCAAACAAAGGCTATTGACATGGAGAGGACATGGAAAACGGAGGGCATGAAGGGCCATAGAATTTGAGACTTTTTCTTTAATGCTGATTGATGAGGATGATGAAAATGATGCTACAGATTTCCAATCTAGTATAAGACTGCATGACAGGGCTGTACTCAGTGCTTACTTTCATTATTTAACCAACGTCAACCAGGCCCAGGAGATACAGACAATTGCAGTGTTGGTCAGAAAATTCGAGCAACACTCTCGGAGACAAATCTGTTAAGTGGATAAAACTCAACTGCATGGTCCCAGTCTTCCCAGCTGAGCCTGCAGCAAAATCAGCTCAGGGTAGGAGCTGGTCAAGGCAGAAAAATCCTGCAAATAAATGGTTCTGATGGGAATTGAACCCACAACCTCCCAGCCAGGAATGCACTAACCACTTCACCATAGCGGCTAGTCTTTAGGGCCATTCTTAATTGAACAAATTTTGGGTTCGCAAATCAAGATCACAAACTAATGACCAACCACAGCTTGTCTTTTAACTGAAGCAAGCAGTCCATGTTTTAGTTTGTTGAGTTACGATGAACTAAGGACTGATTCTTGTTAATTGAAGTTTGAACGATCGTTTGTCGAGGGAGGGAACTCAGCCTGCTCAGTGGTGGTCGGCTGAGATGTCTTATTAGGCCCACTGAATTCAGAACTGTGAGCCGTTGTTGATGTACATGGAGACATAGTCTGTGTGCCCTGTATGTCACGGAGTGCATGAGCTGTTGTTGATGTATGCTGAGAAGTGGTGCACTTTGCTCATGTCAGTATCCTGCTGAGTCTGATGTAGCACTTCATACATAACACATCAGAGTGTAGCTCATGTCAGTATACTGCTGAGTCTGATGTGGCACTTCATAGATGACACATCAGAGTGTAGCTCATGTCAGTATCCTGCTGAGTCTGATGTAGCACTTCATACATAGCACATCAGAGTGTAGCTCATGTCAGTATCTTCTGAGTCTGATGTAGTACTTCATACATAGCACATCAGAGTGTAGCTCATGTCAGTATACTGTTGAGTCTGATGTAGCACTTCATACATGACACATCAGAGTGCTGTCCCTCTGCCTCTGCATCAACACTCATGCCAGGATGGGTAGAGAGTTCCAAAGCATAAGTCACACACATTTTAAGCTTCCTTTTGATGTTTTTTTCTGTGTGTCCAACATTTCCCGTACAACTGATGCAAAGTGCAGTGTTTTGGTTTCTTCAGCTAGTGCCTCCATCATTCTGTTCACATCTCACCATGTGTGTTGAAACATTGAATCTGTTCACATCTCTCACCATGTGTGTTGAAACATTGAATCTGTTCACATCTCTCACCATGTGTGTTGAAACATTGAATCTGTTCACATCTCTCACCATGTGTGTTGAAACATTGAATCTGTTCACATCTCTCACCATGTGTGTTGAAACATTGAATCTGTTCACATCTCTCACCATGTGTGTTGAAACATTGAATCTGTTCACATCTCTCACCATGTGTGTTGAAACATTGAATCTGTTCACATCTCTCACCATGTGTGTTGAAACATTGAATCTGTTCACATCTCTCACCATGTGTGTTGAAATATTGAATCTGTTCACATCTCTCACCATGTGTTTTACAGCATTGAATCTGTTCACATCTCTCACCATGTGTGTTGAAACATTGAATCTGTTCACATCTCTCACCATGTGTTTTACAGCATTGAATCTGTTCACATCTCTCACCATGTGTGTTGAAACATTGAATCTGTTCACATCTCTCACCATGTGTTTTACAGCATTGAATCTGTTCACATCTCTCACCATGTGTGTTGAAACATTTAATCTGTTCACATCTCTAACCATGTGTTTTACAGCATTGAATCTGTTCACATCTCTCACCATGTGTGTTGAAACATTGAATCTGTTCACATCTCTCACCATGTGTGTTGAAACATTGAATCTGTTCACATCTCTCACCATGTGTTTTACAGCATTGAATCTGTTCACATCTCTCACCATGTGTGTTGAAACATTGAATCTGTTCACATCTCTCACCATGTGTTTTACAGCATTGAATCTGTTCACATCTCTCACCATGTGTGTTGAAACATTGAATCTGTTCACATCTCTCACCATGTGTTTTACAGCATTGAATCTGTTCACATCTCTCACCATGTGTGTTGAAACATTTAATCTGTTCACATCTCTCACCATGTGTTTTACAGCATTGAATCTGTTCACATCTCTCACCATGTGTGTTGAAACATTGAATCTGTTCACATCTCTCACCATGTGTTTTGAAACATTAAATCTGTTCACATCTCTCACCATGTGTTTTGAAACATTGAATCTGTTCACATCTCACCATGTGTTTTGAAACATTGAATCTGTTCACATCTCTCACCATGTGTGTTGAAACATTGAATCTGTTCACATCTCTCACCATGTGTTTTACAGCATTGAATCTGTTCACATCTCTCACCATGTGTGTTGAAACATTGAATCTGTTCACATCTCTCGCCATGTGTTTTACAACATTGAATCTGTTCACATCTCTCACCATGTGTTTTAAAACATTGAATCTGTTCACATCTCTCACCATGTGTGTTGAAACATTGAATCTGTTCACATCTCACCATGTGTTTTACAGCATTGAATCTGTTAACATCTCACACCATGCGTTTTGAAACATTGAATCTGTTCACATCTCTCACCATGTGTTTTACAGCATTGAATCTGTTCACATCTCACACCTTGCGTTTTGAAACATTGAATCTGTTCACATCTCTCACCATGTGTTTTACAACATTGAATCTGTTCACATCTCACCATGTGTTTTAAAACATTGAATCTGTTCACATCTCTCACCATGTGTTTTGAAACATTGAATCTGTTCACATCTCTCACCGTGTGTTTTACAACATTGAATCTGTTCACATCTCTCATCATGTGTTTTACAGCATTGAATCTGTTCACATCTCTCACCATGTGTTTTACAACATTGAATCTGTTCACATCTCACACCATGTGTTTTGAAACATTGAATCTGTTCACATCTCACACCATGTGTTTTGAAACATTGAATCTGTTCACATCTCTCACCATGTGTTTTGAAACATTTAATCTGTTCACCTCTCTCACCATGTGTTTTGAAACATTGAATCTGTTCACATCTCTCACCATGTGTTTTGAAACATTGAATCTGTTCACATCTCTCACCATGTGTTTTACAACATTGAATCTGTTCACATCTCTCACCATGTGTTTTACAACATTGAATCTGTTCACATCTCTCACCATGTGTTTTACAACATTGAATCTGTTCACATCTCACCATGTGTTTTGAAACATTCAATCTGTTCACATCTCACACCATGTGTTCTACAACATTGAATCTGTTCACTTCTCACACCATGTGTTTTGAAACATTTAATCTGTTCACATCTCACACCATGTGTTTTGAAACATTGAATCTGTTCACATCTCACACCATGTGTGTTGAAACATTGAATCTGTTCACATCTCACCATGTGTGTTGAAACATTAAACAGTAAACAAGTGGGGTAACTTTTGCTCCCATAAGTAAACCTAACACAGAGTAACTTTTATTCAAGACACCATGTGTTTTGAAACATTGAATCTGTTCACATCTCACACCATGTGTTTTGAAACATTGAATCTGTTCACCTCTCTCACCATGTGTTTTGAAACATTGAACCTGTTCACATCTCTCACCATGTGTTTTGAAACATTGATACTTTTTCTTTTTTTTTTAACTAACAAACAAACCCTTCTAGGTAGTAACCATTTTACACTAATAATGCTTATATACATTTTTTTTTCTGAAACTTACCTCTCCAAACAAATACCTAAATTCCCTCTTGAGAAGGGAAAGAAAACGGAGCTCTCCCTCAGAGGAAAAAGCAAGTTTAAACAGGCATCCATGGGAATCCATGGAGATGAGAATCAAAGTTTGAAACAATGGAGAGCTGACATTCATGGAATCCATGGAGATGAGAATCAAAGTTAAAAACAATGGAGAGCTGACATTCATGGAATCCATGGAGATGAGAATCAAAGTTTGAAGCAATGGAGAGCTGACATTCATGGGAATCCATGGAGATGAGAATCAAACAATGGAGAGCTGAAAGGGGCATGCTCCTCTACCAAAGAAAAAGAGAAAACTGAACAAGTTTGAACATGGTTTAGGAATTGAACTCACTAAGGGCAGTTACACTTGCAGGCTAATCAAGGGATTCAGGTGAAGTTAGATCCCTGCTTTCCCAATTTCTTTATGGTATTTTGACAATATGACATAGTTGCATGCCATGTGCAGGATAAGGCATTTGTTTGGACAGGTAATTATATTGTGAAAGTATCTTTTAGTTTAGTAGTAGAATTTCTTTATGGCATTCTGACGATATGACGTAGTTGCATGCCAAGCGCAGGATAAGTCATTTGTTTGGACAGGTAATTATATTGTGAAAGTATCTTTAGTAGTAGAATTTCTTTATGGCATTCTGACAATATGACGTAGTTGCATGCGAAGTGCAGGATAAGGTGTTTGTTTGGACAGGTAATTATTTTGTGAAAATATCTTTAGTAGTGAAAAATTCTTACACAACATCATCTGTCATTCCCTAGCTGAGTTCAAAGTGAATGACAGACACAGCACTGTCATCATGAAACACATGAAGCACTGTCATCATGAAACACATGAAACACTGTCATCATGAAACACTGTCATCATGAAACGCATGAAACACTGTCATCATGAAACACATGAAGCACTGTCATCAAGAAACACTGTCATCATGAAACACAAGAAACACTGTCATCACTGTCATCAAGAAACACAGGAAACACTGTCACCAAGAAACACATGAAACACTGTCATCATGCAACACATGAAGCACTGTCATGAAACACTGTCATCATGCAACACATGAAGCACTGTCATCATGAAACACTGTCATCAAGAAACACATGAAACACTGTCATCAAGAAACACTGTCATCAAGAAACACATGAAACACTGTCATCATGCAACACATGAAGCACTGTCATCAAGAAACACTGTCATCAAGAAACACAAGAAACACTGTCATCAAGAAACACAGGAAACACTGTCACCAAGAAACACAGGAAACACTGTCATCAAGAAACACATGAAACACTGTCATCATGAAACACATGAAACACTGTCATCATGAAACACATGAAACACTGTCATCAAGAAACACTGTCATCATGAAACACTGTCATCAAGAAACACATGAAACACAGTCATCAAGAAACACAGTCATCAAGAAACACAGGAAACACTGTCATCAAGAAACACATGAAACACTGTCATCAAGAAACACTGTTATCATGAAACACATGAAACACTGTCATCAAGAAACACATGAAACACTGTCATCATGAAACACTGTCATCAAGAAACACTGTCATCAAGAAACACAGGAAACACTGTCATCATGAAACACTGTCATCAACAAACACAGGAAACACTGTCACCAAGAAACACATGAAACACTGTCATCAAGAAACACATGAAACACTGTCATCATGAAACACTGTCATCAAGAAACACATGAAACACTGTCATGAAGAAACACATGAAACACTGTCATCATGAAACACATGAAACACTGTCATGAAGAAACACATGAAACACTGTCATCAAGAATCACATGAAACACTGTCATCAAGAAACACTGTCATCATGAAACACTGTCATCATGAAACACAGGAAACACTGTCATCAAGAAACACTGTCATCATGAAACACTGTCATCGAGAAACACATGAAACACTGTCATCAAGAAACACATGAAACACTGTCATCAAGAAACACATGAAACACTGTCATCAAGAAACACATGAAACACTGTCATCAAGAAACACTGTCATCATGAAACACATGAAACACTGTCATCATGAAACACAGGAAACACTGTCATCAAGAAACACTGTCATCAAGAAACACATGAAACACTGTCATCAAGAAACACTTTCATCAAGAAACACATGAAACACTGTCATCAAGAAACACATGAAACACTGTCATCAAGAAACACTGTCATCAAGAAACAAATGAAACACTGTCATCAAGAAACACTGTCATCAAGAAACACATGAAACACTGTCATCAAGAAACACATGAAACAATGTCATCAAGAAACTCATAAAACACTGTCATCATGACACACATGAAAATCAATTCCCAATGGTCACCACCAGAAGAAACAACAAAGACCTACACAGCCTGGCATTGACACACCAGAAGAAACAACAAAGACCTACACAGCCTGGCGCTGACACACCAGAAGAAACAACAAGACCTACACAGCCAGGCGTTGACACACCACAAGATACAACAAGACCTACACAGCCAGGTGCTGACACACCACAAGAAACAACAAGACCTACACAGCCTGGCGCTGACACACCAGAAGAAACAACAAGACCTACACAGCGTGGTGCTGACACACCAGAAGAAACAGCAAAGACCTACACAGCCTGGCACGGACACACCAGAAGAAACAACAAAGACCTACACTGCCTGGCATTGACACACCAGGAGAAACAACAAAGACCTACACAGCCTGGTGCTGACACACCAGAAGAAACAACAAAGACTTACACAGCCTGGTGCTGACACACCAGAAGAAACAACAAAGACCTACACAGCCTGGTGCTGACACACCAGAAGAAACAACAAAGACCTACACAGCCTGGCATTGACACACCAGAAGAAACAACAAAGACCTACACAGCCTGGCGCTGACACACCAGAAGAAACAACAAAGACCTACACAGCCTGGTGCTGACACACCAGAAGAAACAACAAGACCTACACAGCCTGGTGCTGACACACCAGAAGAAACAACAAGACCTACACAGCCTGGTGCTGACACACCAGAAGAAACAACAAGACCTACACAGCCTGGCGCTGACACACCAGAAGAAACAACAAGACCTACACAGCCTGGTGCTGACACAGTTCAGCCGGTGCCAGAAACTGGGTCAGGTCATGAAGAGGTCAGGGTGGGGTTGGTGGTGAGGTCAGGGTGGGGTGGGTGGTGAGGTCAGGGTGGGTCAGGGTGTGGGTGGGTGGGGTCAGGGTGGGGTGGGTGGAGGGGTCAGGGTGGTGGGGTCGGGTGGGGGGGTGGTGAGGTCAGGGTGGGGTGGGTGGTGGTGGGTCGGGGTGGGTGGTGAGGCGTGGTGAGGTTGAGGTAGGTGGGTGGGTGGTGGGGTCAGGGTGGGGTGGGTGGTGAGGCCAGGGTGGTGAGGTCAGGGTGGGGTGGGTGGTGAGGTCAGGGTGGGGTGGGTGGTGAGGTCAGGGTGGGGTGGGGTGGATGATGAGGTCAGGTCAGGGTGGGGTGGGTGGTGAGGTCAGGTCAGGGTGGGGTGGATGGTGAGGTCAGAGTGGGGTGGGTGGTGAGGTCAGGTCAGGGTGGGGTGGGTGGTGCACAGCTTGGTGGAAAAGGAAAAGAAGTCTGCACACTATCGTGAAACAAGAACTGCTTCCTCTCTCCTTCCCAACGTTTTCTGGCCATCCTTCCCTCTTTCCCCTGTTTTGTCTCCAGCAAGTAAGGCAAATTGCCTCCTTTGGTGGTTTTATCTCTGTCCAATTTTCACTGATTGTTTTGTTGTTGTTGTTGTTGTTTGTTGCTGATGGTGTGAGTGGTGGGTGTGTGTGTGTCAGGCGACAACCCCTCCCTGCTGGGCGGGCAGAAGGTGGTGTACAATGAGTCGGATGGCGTGGTGTATCCCTACGCCTTCTTCCACTTCGTCTTCCTCCTGGCCGCCTTCTACATCATGATGCAGCTGACCAACTGGTACAGGTAGGTCCTCCGCCTCTGTGTGTGTGTGTGTGTGTGTGTGTGTGTGTGTGTGTGTGTGTGTGTGTTGTTGTTGTGTGTGTGTGTGTGTGTGTGTGTGTGTGTGTGTGTGTGTGCTGTTGTGTGTGTGTGTGTGTGTGTATGTGTGTGTGTGTGTGTGTGTGTGTGTGAGCTGTTGTGTGCGTGTATCTCTGTGTGTGTGTATGTGTTTATCTCTGTGTGTGTGTGTGTATGTGTGTGTGTGTGTGTGTGTGTGTGTGTGTGTGTGTGTGTGTGTGTGTGTGTACACGCCCACCCGTCTGTGCATACCTGTGTACATGTGTGTTTGGCAGCACATATGTAAGTGTTAATTTCAGTACCAGTGTGAGCTTGTATCTGTCAGATAGGGAAGACATCAACTGCAGGAATCATCATTGACGTAGATGATGTCTGTCTGCATGAGAAATGCAGTTAGGTCATTGCTCATTGGCTGCTAAATCCAACATGTTTCACAGTGTTGTTTATGTTACATACTTGATCTGTTCATGTAGCCTGTGACCATTCTTTCTACAACACGCATTTTATATATTGATTCCGATTGTTCACTGTCAGCAGATTCGTTCATCAGTCTTTCTACAATACACATTTGTATTGTGATTCCGATTGCTCACATAGAGCAGATTCATCCATCAGTCTGTCTACAACACACATTTGTATTGTGATTCTGATCGTTGATATAGAGCAGATTCATCCATCAGTCTTTCTACAACACACATTTGTATTGTGATTCTGATCGTTCACATTCAGCAGATTCATCCATCAGTCTTTCTACAACACATGTTTGCTACTTTCAGACCAGGGGAGTGGGACCTGAATCGTTTTGGGCTGAACTGGGCGGCAGTGTGGGTCAAAATGGCGTCCAGCTGGGTGTGCGTCATCATCTACCTGTGGACGCTCTTCTTTCCTCGCCTCTGCTTCGGCCGCAATCTGGCCTTCCCCCACATGCCAGACACCCTGCAGGAGGCCGACCAGGGGGAGCAACTGGACAACGTGGAGGGCGCCGAGAGAGGCCAGGGGGATGCAGTCTCTTCACCACCACGACTGTCGTCCTCCTCCAAGCAGCCCTCTGCCGCATCATTGACCCGGTCGTCCAACGACCTGCCTCGATCGTCCAATGACGTCAGGTCGTCGCGGGAGGCTCTGGGTCATGCAGCCAGGAACCCGGAGCGTCCAGCGTCCAGAGGATCCAAGAGGTCAAAGTCTCGCTCACCCTCACGAGAGCGGCAGAGTTTTGTGTAATTTGGCTGTACCGCTGTTTTAATGGTGGTTGTCTGCTGGTGGATGTACCGCCGTTTTAATGGTGGTTGTCTGCTGGTGGATGTACCGCTGTTTTAACGGTGGTTGTCTGCTGGTGGATGTACCGCCGTTTTAATGGTGGTTGTCTGCTGGTGGATGTACTGCCATTTTAACGGTGGTTGTCTGCTGGTGGATGTACTGCCGTTTTAATGGTGGTTGTCTGCTGGTGGATGTACTGCCATTTTAACGGTGGTTGTCTGCTGGTGGATGTACCGCTGTTTTAATGGTGGTTGTCTGCTGGTGGATGTACCGCTGTTTTAATGGTGGTTGTCTGCTGGTGGATGTACCGCTGTTTTAATGGTGGTTGTCTGCTGGTGGCTCTTACGGTCTCTTAAACCATGTACATTGCTCAAGGATTTTTTTTAATTCTGTTTTTAGAAGTTTGAGTCTGCAGTTACCAAAACCCCCCTGAAATATGAAGTACCAGATGTCCAGTTTCACTAACAGCAGCTTTTTTTTTCAATTGTTACATGATTGCAGTGAGGGAAGGTCTGTTGTCTCTGTTATCAGTTGAATGGATTGACACCAGCTGCTCCTGATTCTCCTGCAGAGAGGACATTTCAGGAGCTCAGCACCTTATCCTGAAAGTCATACTTTGAAGAGTGCTGAAGTTCCCTTCAACACATCAACCTGAAACAGTGAAGGTGTTTTGTTGTATTCTAGCAGAGGAAAGGACAGAAATGAAAGTGAACTTTTACTCCGATTTACGTTTGAAAGGGAAAAAAGAAACCTGTGCATTTTTCTTATGATGGTATTGGTATGGCTCAGGTCTTATGAAACCATAGTTTAAACTAAGCGCTAAAATTTTCCAGTAGTGGGAAACTTGTTTGGTCCTTCCTCAGGGCACACCTTGCTAAAACACAGCTCAATGCACACAACAGAACGCAGTGTGAAGTTTCATACACAGTGTATCTTCAGCAGACATCACAAACAGCAGACATCAGCACCACACAAAGCAGTGCTGAAGTGCAGGTTGTTCCTCACTGAATCGTTTCATACACAGTGTGTCTTCAGCAGACATCACAAACAGCAGACATTAGCACCACACAAAGCAGTGCTGAAGTGCAGGTTGTTCCTCACTGAATCGTTTCATACACAGTGTGTCTTCAGCAGACATCACAAACAGACATCAGCACCACACAAAGCAGTGCTGAAGTGCAGGTTGTTCCTCACTGAATCGTCCTGCAGTCTCTGTGGAATTCACTCCTCTATGCATCAGCTGCAGTCTGCGATCATGGTGGATCTTATTCCTCTCTGGGTCAGTCCCACCACACACACACACACACACACACACACACACACACACACACACACACACTCTCCCCCTACTACCATCCCCCTTCCCATACACACACCCCCCCTCATCCCCCCCCCCTCCCCTTCCACCCCACCCCCCTAGCCCCCCTGCTGTCAGCAGTTACAATGATGACAGAGCAGGAGCTTGCAGGGTGCTATTCTTCAATCTGAGCTCTGTGCACTTTACCTAGGTCACAGGGACAAAGGTCATGGGTGTCAATGAGGAACACTGATTAACACACAAGCATGCATGTATGCATATCCATACACACACAGGTTCACACATACAGTTACACACAAATGTATGAGTTTGCATTGTGCCTTTTTTCCGAAATAGAAGTCTGTTAGCCAGATTGTCTGCCCTCAACCGTGTATCTATGTTGGCAGATCTTTTCTCCTTTATTCAGAATTACATTCACATGTGACGTGTCGCTGCTCCACTACACTCATGTTGATTGCCTTATGTTCTGTATTCTCCACATTCAGCTCAGTGTGATGACAGGCAGCATTTCTCTGTCTGCTTGACGCCAACAAGTGTCCTTGTCATTTCATTCGGGGCTGTCTTCCTAATACCAGGGAACACCAGTTGGTGTCATTTCTGTTTTACATGTTATGTGGTAGATCCACGCCTTAAAGGACAAGAGGTCATTGAAGATACCAGCTTAGAACAGAAAAATAGAAAGAAACCCGTGGGAGAGTTTGACAGCAGAAGGTCTCCAGAGAGGACCCCCCTCAGACAAGAGTTTTGGCCCTGAACTTGCACTCTCAGGGGGCCGAGCCACGTCCAGGTCATGATTCCTACATGTCCTTCTGCTGTCAGAATTTTTTTTTTCCATTGCACTGCCATATTTCGAACCAGGACCTTCTGTAGGGCGGCCGTCTCAGTGCATTGCCTTTTGACGCAGAACTACACTCACACATAGATACACACACATGTACACACGTTCTCACGGCAGGCTTTTGATGCAGAACTACACTCACACAGATACACACACATGTACACATGCTCACACGGCAGGCTTTTGACGCAGAACTACACTCACACATAGATACACACACATGTACACACGCTCACATGGCAGCCTTTTGACGCAGAACTACACTCACACATAGATACACACATATGTACACACGCTCACACGGCAGACTTTTGACGCAGAACTACACTCACACATAGATACACACACATGTACACACGCTCACATGGCAGCCTTTTGACGCAGAACTACACTCACACATAGATACACACATATGTACACACGCTCACACAGCAGACTTTTGACGCAGAACTACACTCACACATAGATACACACACATGTACACACGCTCACATGGCAGGCTTTTGACGCAGAACTACACTCACACATAGATACACACACATGTACACACGCTCACATGGCAGCCTTTTGACGCAGAACTACACTCACACATAGATACACACATATGTACACACGCTCACACGGCAGACTTTTGACGCAGAACTACACTCACACATAGATACACACACATGTACACACGCTCACATGGCAGGCTTTTATGGAGGATAACATTTATCGATAGAAAACATTATTTCGTCCTCTTACTCTTTCACTTTTGTCCTTCTTTCTCTCCACCACTCCCTTTCTCACCCCTCCCACCCCCTCCCTTCATCCTCTCCCCCTCCCTCCATTCCATTTTCTCCGCCTGTCTCCCCTCTTCTGGTAAATCATTTCTTTGAAGATGGCATTTTTTTAAAAATATGCACATGTAATTTTACACAAGTGATGTAATTTTATTTTGACACTGATTCTCAGCATACAGTTCAGTCTGTTTAATGCATGTGCATACTTCTCTTTGAGTCTCCACTCATGTGACATTTATTTCCTGATTTTTTATGGACGCATTGTATTTTAAACTAATGATGTTGTTTTGTGGGCTCGATTCGTTGTGTTTTAACAGAGATGGTGGACCTGGTTGTTTCAAGGACGTTGATGTTTTGTGGACTCAATTCGTTGTGTTTTAACAGAGATGGTGGACCTGGTTGTTTCAAGGACGTTGATGTTTTGTGGACTCAATTCGTTGTGTTTTAACAGAGATGGTGGACCTGGTTGTTTCAAGGACGTTGATCTTCTTGTTTTATCCTGGTGCTTGCTCGGTGCCATTTGTTCTTTTGTGCAATTTTGTTTTCATTCAATGATTTTGTTTTGTGTCGTCCTTTGAGGGCAGGCGTGACACAGCCCTTTGTGGTCCACCTGGCTGTAAACAACATCCACTGAAAGAAGTCTTTTGGAGTTGATATGTAGTCATTACAACCTTTAAAGACCAACAACAAATATTTTGAAGTGATTTAAGACACTATATATTCTTGCCTTTTGTAAAATTTGTTCAAAAGCTTTTTAAAGTTTTTTTTTTTATCACAAATTTTAGAAAAACGCATTTGATTTTGATCAATTTTACAGTGACATTGCTTGTAATTGTTTACGAAGGACAGGTTGACATGTTGCTTAGGAGTGAAACTGACAGCTGTGAGCAAGATGTGAAAGCCAAGGTTATATTACACTTTTATATATCAATATATAGATGGATAGATAGATACAGATGTATATTGTAAAGAAAATTCATCTGTATTTCCTATCACCATTACTATACCCAGCTTTTGCGAAGGGGTGAACGGGGGGTGGGGGTGGGGGGGGGTGTTAATGTTAACCAAGAAATTGACTGGCATTAGATCACATTGTGCAGAAAACTCTTAGTCCTGATTTTTGTGCATTTTGATGTTCATCTTAATGTATATTTGTATACATGTATTCTGTTTTATCAGCTTTTTTGTTGTTGTTGTTGTTTGTTTGTTCAATATGTAGTTGCTTGCTTTCCTGTCACTGAACATTGGTATTTGATTGGGTGAAGGTGCAATGCTGTATGGTGACAGTTAAACCATATTTGCTTCGAAATTAGCCATACTTTTCTAAAGATTGTGTTATTTTAAGCTTGTTTTTTTCCACATAATTATAAGGCCTGGTTTCTATTTACATATTTTTCTCATCCAGTAGTGTTAGCTTTGTTGTTGTGGACGTTGTGACTTGGGTAGCAACATTTCTGCAGTGTCTGCTTTGAAGTTTCTGTCGCTTTATCAGTTTGGCAGCGACTGCTTTTACGTTTCTTTCAGTTTGATATTTTTTGGTCAGTTAAAAAATGCTTTTCTATGCGCCAGTCTTTGATTACATGCAGATTTTCTTTTTCTTTTTTCTTGATCTACTTGTATGTAAGTAGTATCACTTTTCATGATTATTTGTCATATTTCTTCTTTTTGGCAATTATTTATTCAGGCATGCCTTGCTTTAATATTTTGAAAATGGTAAATAATTTATTAACATCTGTGTGGGCCAGGCATAGCAGTGCTTTTCATAGTTTCATTTACCCATTGTTTGTTTTAAGAGTGTGTAGAGTTGTATCGGATTGTGATTACTGTTGCGCTTGTATTTCACTCATTTTGCATTTGCACAGAGAATCTCAGTTATTTTTATATGCGTCTCAAAAAAAAATCAGAGAAAGAAAAATATCCAGTATATCAAATTTCTCTGGATCTGTTGGCCACATATACATTGCAAAAAAAGAGAATGAGAGAGAGGAAGTGAATGAATGAGAGAGACAGAGGGGGAGGGGAGAGAAGGGAGAGGGAGAAAGAAATAGAGGGGGAAAGGAGAAAGAGAAAATGCAAGGGAAAGAGAGAGAGAAAGGAGATGAGGAAGAAGGAACTAGCCTTAATTGAAAAGAATGAAAGGAGGGAGAGGAGAGGAGTGGCTTAAAACAGGAAGACAATGAAAGGGAAATGGCCATAGAGAGGAATGAAGGGAGAGAGAGAAAGGGAAATGGCCATAGAGAGGAATGAAGGGAGAGAGAGAAAGGGAAATGGCCATAGAGAGGAATGAAGGGAGAGAGAGAAAGGGAAATGGCCATGGAGAGAGGAATGAAGGGAGAGAGAGAAAGGGAAATGGCCATAGAGAGGAATGAAGGGAGAGAGAGAAAGGGAAATGGCCATAGAGAGGAATGAAGGGAGAGAGAGAAAGGGAAATGGCCATAGAGAGGAATGAAGGGAGAGAGAGAAAGGGAAATGGCCATAGAGAGGAATGAATGGAGAGAGAGAAAGGGAAATGGCCATAGAGAGGAATGAAGGGAGAGAGAGAAAGGGAAATGGCCATAGAGAGGAATGAAGGAAGAGAGAGAAAGGGAAATGGCCATAGAGAGGAATGAAGGGAGAGAGAGAAAGGGAAATGGCCATAGAGAGGAATGAAGGGAGAGAGAGAAAGGGAAATGGCCATAGAGAGGAATGAAGGAAGAGAGAGAAAGGGAAATGGCCATAGAGAGGAATGAATAGAGAGAGAAAGGGAAATGGCCATTGAGAGGAATGAAGGAAGAGAGAGAAAGGGAAATGGCCATAGAGAGGAATGAAGGGAGAGAGAGAAAGGGAAATGGCCATAGAGAGGAATGAAGGGAGAGAGAGAAAGGGAAATGGCCATAGAGAGGAATGAAGGGAGAGAGAGAAAAGGAAATGGCCATAGAGAGGAAGGAAGGGAGAGAGAGAAAGGGAAATGACCATAGAGAGGAAGGAAGGAAGAGAGAGAAAGGGAAATGGCCATAGAGAGGAATGAAGGGAGAGAGAGAAAGGGAAATGGCCATAGAGAGGAATGAAGGAAGAGAGAGAAAGGGAAATGGCCATAGAGAGGAATGAAGGAGAGAGAGAGAAAGGGAAATGGCCATAGAGAGGAATGAAGGAGAGAAAGGGAAATGGCCATAGAGAGGAATGAAGGAGAGAGAGAAAGGGAAATGGCCATAGAGAGGAATGAAGGGAGAGAGAGAGAAAGGGAAATGGCCATAGAGAGGAATAAAGGAGAGAGAGAGAAAGGGAAATGGCCATAGAGAGGAACGAAGGAAGAGAGAGAAAGGGAAATGGCCATAGAGAGGAATGAATGGAGAGAGAGAAAGGGAAATGGCCATAGAGAGGAATGAAGGAGAGAAAGGGAAATGGCCATAGAGAGGAATGAAGGGAGAGAGAGAAAGGGAAATGGCCATAGAGAGGAATGAAGGGAGAGAGAGAGAAAGGGAAAGGGCCATAGAGAGGAATAAAGGGAGAGAGAGAGAGAAAGGGAAATGGCCATAGAGAGGAATGAAGGAAGAGAGAGAAAGGGAAATGGCCATAGAGAGGAATGAAGGAAGAGAGAGAAAGGGAAATGGCCATAGAGAGGAATGAAGGGAGAGAGAGAGAAAGGGAAATGGCCATAGAGAGGAATGAAGGAGAGAGAGAAAGGGAAATGGGCATAGAGAGGAATGAAGGGAGAGATAGAGAAAGGGAAATGGCCATGGAGAGGAATGAAGGGAGAGAGAGAAAGGGAAATGGCCATAGAGAGGAAGGAAGGAAGAGAGAGAAAGGGAAATGGCCATAGAGAGGAATGAAGGGAGAGAGAGAGAAAGGGAAATGGCCATAGAGAGGAAGGAAGGGAGAGAGAGAAAGGGAAATGGCCATAGAGAGGAACGAAGGAAGAGAGAGAAAGGGAAATGGCCATAGAGAGGAATGAAGGGGGAGAGAGAAAGGGAAATGGCCATAGAGAGGAATGAAGGGAGAGAGAGAAAGGGAAATGGCCATAGAGAGGAAGGAAGGAAGAGAGAGAAAGGGAAATGGCCATAGAGAGGAATGAAGGGAGAGAGAGAGAAGGGAAATGGCCATAGAGAGGAATGAAGGGAGAGAGAGAAAGGGAAATGGCCATAGAGAGGAATGAAGGGAGAGAGAGAAAGGGAAATGGCCATAGAGAGGAATGAAGGGAGAGAGAGAAAGGGAAATGGCCATAGAGAGGAATGAAGAGAGAGAAAGGGAAATGGCCATAGAGAGGAATGAAGAGAGAGAGAAGGGAAATGGCCATAGAGAGGAAGGAAGGGAGAGGAGAGAAAGGGAAATGGCCATAAGAGGAAGGAAGGAAGGAGAGAGAGAGAAAGGGAAATGGCATAGAGAGGAAGGAAGGAGAGAGAGAAAGGGAAATGGCCATAGAGAGGAATGAAGGAAGAGAGAGAAAGGAAATGGCCATAGAGAGGAATGAAGGGAGAGAGAGAAAGGGAAATGGCCATAGAGAGGAATGAAGGGAGGAGAGAAAGGTGAGGTGAAAAGGCATGGAGAGAGGAAGAAGAATGAAAAGAGAGAGGAGAGAATGACCTAAAAAGGAAGGAGAGAGAGAGGAGGAAGACCAAAAGGAAGAAGAGAGAGAGAGAGAAGACTAAAAAAGGAAGAGAGAGAGAGGGAGAGAAGCCTAGAAAAAGGAAGGAGAGAGAGGAGAGAAGACCTAAAAAAAGGAAGGAGAGGAGAGAGGAGAGGGACGAAGAAAAAAGGAAGGAGAGGAGAGAGGGAGAGAAGACTAAAAAAAGGAAGGAGGAGAGAGGAGAGGAGGAGAGAAGACCTAAAAAGGAAGGAGAGAGAGGGGAGAAGACCTAAAAAAGGAAGGAGAGGAGAGGAGAGGGAGAGAAGACCTAAAAAAGGAAGGAGGAGAGGGAGAGAAGACCAAAAAGGAAGGAGAGAGAGGGAGAGAGACCTAAAAAAAGGAAGGGAGAGGAGAGAGGGAGAGAAGACCTAAAAAAGGAAGGAGAGGAGAGAAAGGGAGAGAAGACCTAAAAAAGGAAGGAGAGAGAGGAGGGAGAGAAGACCTAAAAAAGGAAGGAGGGAGAGAGGGAGAGAAGACCTAAAAAAGGAAGGAGATGAGAGAAAAGGGAGAGAAGACCTAAAAAAGGAAGGAGAGGAGAGGGAGAGAAGACCTAAAAAAGGAAGGAGAGGGAGAGAGGGAGAGAAGACCTAAAAAAGGAAGGAGAGAGAGGGAGAGAAGACCTAAAAAAGGAAGGAGAGGAGAGGGAGAGAAGACCTAAAAAAGGAAGGAGAGAGAGGGAGAGAAGACCTAAAAAAGGAAGGAGAGGGAGAGGAGAGAGAGGGAGAGAAGACCTAAAAAAGGAGGAGAGAGAGAGAGAGGAGAGAAGACCTAAAAAAGGAAGGAGAGGAGGAGAGAGAGAGGAGAGAGAAGACCTAAAAAAGGAAGGAGAGGAGAGAGAGGGAGAGAAGACCTAAAAAAGGAGGAGAGGAGAGAGGGAGAGAAGACCTAAAAAAGGAGAGAGGAGAGAGAGGGAGAGAAGACCTAAAAAAAGGAGAGAGAGGAGAGGAGGGGAGAGAAAAAACCTAAAAAAGGAAGAGAGGAGAGAGAGGAGGGAGAGAAGACCTAAAAAAGAGGAGAGGAGAGCTAGGAGAGAGGAGAGAGAGAAGAAGACCTAAAAAAAAGGAAGGAGAGAGACTAGGAGGAGAGAGAGGGAGTGAAGACCTAAAAAAGGAAGGAGAGAGAGGGGAGAGAAGACCTAAAAAAGGAAGGAGAGAGAGGGAGAGAAGACCTAAAAAAAAAGGAAGGAGAGGAGAGGAGGGAGAGGAGAAGACCTAAAAAGGAAGGAGAAGGGAGAAGAGGGGAGAGAAGACCTAAAAAGGAAGGGAGGAGAGAGGGAGAGAGAGACCTAAAAAAGGAAGAGGAGAGAGAGGGAGAGAAGACCTAAAAAAGGAAGGAGAGGAGAGAGAGGGAGAGAAGACCTAAAAAAGGAAGGAGAGGAGAGAGGGAGAGAAGACCTAAAAAAGGAAGGAGAGGAGAAGAGAGAGGAGGGAGAGAAGACCTAAAAAAAAAGGAAGGAGAGAGAGGAGAGGAAGAACCTAAAAAAAAGGAAGGAGAGGAGAGATGGAGAGAAGACCTAAAGAAAGGAAGGAGGGAGAGGGAGAGAAGACCAAAAAAGGACGGAGAGGAGAGGAGGAGAGAAGACCTAAAAAAAGGAAGGAGAGGAGAGAGAGAGGGAGAGAAGACCTAAAAAAGGAAGGAGAGGAGAGGAAAAAGGGAGAGAAGACCTAAAAAAGGAAGGAGAGGAGAGAGGGAGAGAAGACCTAAAAAAGGAAGGAGAGGAGAGAGGGAGAGAAGACCTAAAAAAGGAAGGAGATGAGAGAAAAAGGGAGAGAAGACCTAAAAAAGGAAGGAGAGGAGGGAGAGGGAGAGAAGACCTAAAAAAGGAAGGAGAGGAGAGAGGGAGAGAAGACCTAAAAAAGGAAGGAGAGAGAGGGAGAGAAGACCTAAAAAAGCAAGGCGAGGAGAGAGAGAGAGGGAGAGAAGACCTAAAAAAAGGAAGGAGAGGAGAGGCCAGCAAATGATCTGAGAAAGGGAAGAAAGGCAAGGGGCAGGGGGGGGGGGGGGGCAGTATCGAAAGATGAAGGGAAGTGGGGGGGGGGGGGGAGAGCAGGGAACTGAAGGAGAGAGAGAGAGAGGAATGGAGGGAGAGAGAAAATCAGTGAAAGTATAAAGAGAGGGAGAGAGGATGACATGGAAAGGAAGCAGGGAGAGAGGATGACATGGAAAGGAAGGAGGGAGAGAGGATGACATGGAAAGGAAGCAGGGAGAGAGGATGACATGGAAAGGAAGCAGGGAGAGAGGGGAAGAGAGGCAGAAAGGTTTGCATTATCAGCATTCAGGTCAGTCCCAGTGCTTGTTTCCCTTTTCGTGATGTGTTCTTGGGAAATGGAATTCATGTGTGTGTGTGTGTGTGTGTGTGTGTGTGTGGTGTGTGGTGTGTGTGTGGAGCGTGTGTGTGTGTGTGTGTGGTGTGTGTGTGTGTGTGTGTGTGTGTGTGTGTGTGTAACCTTGATACATTCAGACATTTTTTCAACTACAAGGCACTGTTATGATGATCTGATCTTGCTGTAGAATTGTAAGAGATGCTGTGGACTGTTATTGCTGTTACATAACCTATCACCATCACCATCCTATAGGTGTTGTCTCTTGGTGTTGTTGAGTGTTTACATGGTGAAGCGGTTGAAGCCCATAGTGAGAGGGCTTGGAATGAGACAATATAGTTGAACAGTTCTTGTAGTCAGATGGTTCTGAATGGAATGAGACAGTATAGGTGAACAGCTCTTGTGGTCAGATGGTTCTGAATGGAATGAGACAGTATAGGTGAACAGTTCTTGTAGTCAGATGGTTCTGTATGAATGATACAATATAGTTGAACAGTTCTGTAGTCAGATGGTTCTGAATGGAATGATGGGAAATCTCTTTTCTGCCAATCCAGTTTGTTGATGATCTCAGTCCATTTGAATCAAAGCCCAGCTGTGATTCTGAACAGCAGTACATTAAATCTGCCCTCCACCATGATTCTGAATTGAATGAAGTTGAATTTGCCGTTGGCCAATGTAGCTTGGTGATGATTTCAGGTTCATTTTTTAACTGAGCCAAACTTTGAGGAAGCAGATTTTTAGGGGAGAGAATGCACATTTTTGGCTCCTGTTTTTTTCTTTCAGTGGAAGACACATTTGAGTTTTGCCCATTTGAAATGCAGCATTTTTACTCAGGTACAACTCTAAGGTACCAAGGTATGTAGGGGTTCTTTGATTGATGTGCAGGAGGGTCGTTTAGACATGTTTCTGCCCAGCCAATGCAAACTGCTTGAATAATCCACACCTAGATCAGTTATATATATATATATATATATATATATATATTCCCATTTTCTTCATCTTCAACCCCCTTTTTTTCTTTTTTTTTTTTTGATTTTCAAATCTTTGCCAAGTCATTACTATAATGATGGAAGAATTGTTAACCTGCACTTGTTTTCCCACACTACTTAATTGTTCAGCACTAGATCAGTTATTCAGTTGATCTGAACACAAAGCAGTGCAGTACATCTGATTGTTCGCAGACTCTTCACCCAGTGTGAACGTGGCCATTGAAACATTGGTCAGTGGTCATTAGTCTGTGAAGTTCTGGTACTTTCGAACATTTTTATGTTTAGGATGATAGCCAAAAAAAATCCACTGTATGAGGTAAGTAAAAGTTCACTCACTTGAGTCCAGTCTATGGATTTGGTTGAGACATGTGGATATGGTCAGTTAGGTTTGTAATGAAACAGGTGACAGGAGGAATCTTTGGCTTAGTGAAATTGTGACTGCAAGAGAGGGGGTGTGGGTGGGGGGTGATCTCCCTTAGATGAATGGAAGTGTAGTGTAGGGATCTTCAGGGAGTGAGTTCAGTTTCTGTGGAATCAAGCAGTTCCACCTATTCCCCTGCTGAAGAAAATCCACATGGTCAGGCTGTCACCGTGAAGGGGAAACACACTTCCCTGAAGATGGCTGATGACACGGCCTTCTGCCAGGCTGTCACCATGAAGGGAAAACACACCTTCCCTGAAGATGGCTGATGACACGGCCTTCTGCCAGGTTGTCACCGTGAAGGGAAAACATACCTTCCCTGAAGATGGTTGATGACACGGCCTTCTGCCAGGTTGTCACCATGAAGGGAAAACACACCTTCCCTGAAGATGGTTGATGCAGTGTGATTATGGACTAAATGGACACAACAGATTTATAACACAACAGCTGAACTGTGGACGTTTGTAAGGGAGATAAGACTGGGTAATGTTAGTCCACCTGCCCCTCCTCTCGATTCATTACCTCCAGTGTGAAAAAGAGAAGGGGGATAAATCAGTGGGATAGAACAGACCACGGCGTTAGTGCAAACAAGACAGGATACAACCAAGCACACAACACAAGGTGTCAGGAAATGCTGTGGTCATGCACAGCGCAAACCAGACAGTCAGTGTTGGACCACTGTGTCTGTGAGACTGCAGAGCACCTCCAGGGGCCATTCTTCTGTGCCTTTCTCAAACCTCTGTAAAGTCTGAAGAAAACATGCAAAAATGTACTTGCCTGCTCTGTACTGAATATTATATAAGCATTACTTTGTTTCATGTCATTGTGTGGTTATTTGCATTTTGCGGTGAATGGAGGCACAGAGAATACACAAGAAGCCCATGTGGGCCACTGAACAATGCAGGGTGGACAGCCATGGGGACAGTGGACAGCCATGGGGACAGTGGACAGCCATAGGGACAGTGGACAGCCATGGGTATGTGGACAGCCATGGGTATGTGGACAGCCATGGGGACAGTGGACAGCCATGGGACAGTGGACAGCCATAGGGACAGTGGACAGCCATGGATATGTTGACAGCCATGGGACAGTGGACAGCCATAGGGACAGTGGACAGCCATGGGACAGTGGACAGCCATAGGGACAGTGGACAGCCATGGGACAGTGGACAGCCATGGGGACAGTGGACAGCCATGGGGACAGTGGACAGTGGACAGCCATAGGGACAGTGGACAGCCATGGGACAGTGGACAGCCATGGGAACAGTGGACAGCCATGGGACAGTGGACAGCCATGGGGACATGGGGACAGTGGACAGCCATGGGACAGTGGACAGCCATGGGGACAGTGGACAGCCATGGGACAGTGGACAGCCATGGGGACGGTGGACAGCCATGGGGACAGTGGACAGCCATGGGACAGTGGACAGCCATGGGGACAGTGGACAGCCATGGGGACGGTGGACGGCCATGGGGACAGTGGACAGTGGACAGCCATAGGGACAGTGGACAGCCATGGGGACAGTGGACAGCCATGGGGACGGTGGACAGCCATGGGGACAGTGGACAGCCATGGGGACGGTGGACAGCCATGGGGACAGTGGACAGCCATGGGTATGTTGACAGCCATGGGACAGTGGACAGCCATGGGGACAGTGGACAGCCATAGGGACAGTGGACAGCCATGGGGACAGTGGACAGCCATGGGGACAGTGGACAGCCATGGGGACAGTGGACAGCCATGAGGACAGTGGACAGCCATGGGGCAGTGGACAGCCATGGGGGCAGTGAACAGCCATGGGGACAGTGGACAACCAGGGGACAGTGGACAGCCATGGGGACAGTGGACAGCGGTGTAGAAACCATCCCCTCAGTCATGATGTAAACCAGTGTGGACAGCGGTGTAGAAACCTTCCCCTCAGTCATGATGTAAACCAGTGTGGACAGCGGTGTAGAAAGTTCCCTTCAGTCATGATGTAAACCAGTGTGGACAGCGGTGTAGAAACCTTCCCCTCAATCATGATGTAAACCAGTGTGGACAGCGGTGTAGAAACCTTCCTCTCAGTCATGATGTAAACCAGTGTGTACAGCGGTGTAGAAACCATCCCCTCAGTCATGATGTAAACCAGTGTGGACAGCGGTGTAGAAAGTTCCCTTCAGTCATGATGTAAACCAGTGTGTACAGCGGTGTAGAAACCTTCCTCTCAGTCATGATGTAAACCAGTGTGTACAGCGGTGTAGAAACCTTCCTCTCAGTCATGATGTAAACCAGTGTGTACAGCGGTGTAGAAACCTTCCTCTCAGTCATGATGTAAACCAGTGTGTATAGCAGTGTAGAAACCTTCCCCTCAGTCATGATGTAAACCAGTGTGTACAGCGGTGTAGAAACCTTCCCCCAGTCATGATGTAAACCAGTGTGTACAGCGGTGTAGAAACCTTCCTCTCAGTCATGATGTAAACCAGTGTGTACAGCGGTGTAGAAACCTTCCCCTCAGTCATGATGTAAACCAGTGTACAGCGGTGTAGAAACCTTCCCCTCAGTCATCATGTAAACCAGTGTGGACAGTGGTGTAGAAACCAGTGTCAGAAGAATTGGGACTGAAGGATGTCAGATTTAGACTGGAGGATGTCAGAATTGGGACAGGAGGATGTCAGAATTGGACTGAAGGATGTCAGAATTGGACTGAAGGATGTCACAATTGGGACTGAAGGATGTCACACTTGGGACTGAAGGATGTCAGAATTCGGACTGAAGGCTGTCAGAATTGGGACTGAAGGATGTCTGAATTGGGCTGAAAGATGTTAGAATTGGACTGAAGGATGTGAGAATTGGGACTGAACGATGTCAGAATTGGGATGGAAGGATGTCCGAATTGGACTGAAGGATGTCAGAATTGGATTGAAGGATGTCAGAATTTGGACAGAAGGATGTCAGAATTGGGACAGAAGGATGTCAGAATTGGACTGAAGGATGTCGGAATTTGAACTGAACGATGTCAGAATTGGGACAGAAGGATGTCAGAATTGGACTGAAGGATGTCAGAATTGGGACAGAAGGATGTCTCAATTGGGACAAAAGGATGTCAGAATTTGGACAGAAGGATGTCAGAATTGGACTGAAGGATGTCGGAATTGGACTGAAGGATGTCAGAATTGGGACTGAAGGATGTCTGAATTGGACTGAAGGATGTCAGAATTGGACTGAAGGATGTCAGAATTTGGACTGAAGGATGTCAGAATTGGGATGGAAGGATGTCCGAATTGGACTGAAGGATGTCAGAATTGGACTGAAGGATGTCAGAATTGTAACAGAAGGATGTCAGAATTCGACTGAAGGATGTCAGAATTGGGACAGAAGGATGTCAGAATTGGACTGAAGGATGTCAGAATTGGGACAGAAGGATGTCTGAATTGGGACTGAAGGATGTCAGAATTGGGACAGAGGGATGTCAGAATTGGGACAGAAGGATGTCAGAATTGGGACAGAAGGATGTCAGAATTGGACTGAAGGATGTCGGAATTTGGACTGAAGGATGTCAGAATTGGACAGAAGGATGTCAGAATTGGGACTGAAGGATGTCAGAATTGGGACTGAAGGATGTCAGACTTTGACAATCAAAGTCACTGGTTCCTGTGTCATCTGTTGATCACCTTTGTTCAGTGTTACTGTATCCAGCTGTAATCTTGTTTCCCCAGTACATTGGTAGCCCACAGAAGGCCCAGTGTGATCCAGTCATGACAGACTGAAACAGACCTTCACTGCTGACCTCACAGCAGCCTGTCACATGACCCCTGACCTGCACTGCTGACCTCAGCAGCCTGTCACATGACCCCTGACCTTCACTGCTGACCTCACAGCAGCCTGTCACGTGACCCTTGACCTGCACTGCTGACCTCACAGCAGCATGTCACATGACCCCTGACCTGCACTGCTGACCTTACAGCAGCCTGTTACATGACCCCTGACCTGCACTGCTGACCTCACAGCAGCCTGTCACATGACCCCTGACCTGCACTGCTGACCTCACAGCAGCCTGTCACGTGACCCCTGACCTGCACTGCTGACCTCACAGCAGCCTGTCGCATGACCCGGTGCTGCTGGGTCACCAGGCTTTGTCCTTGGTCCCCAGTGACGTGGGCAGGACTTTGCTAATAACACTGACAACAGATGTGGATGTGGATGTTGCTGTGGTTATGTTGTTCTGCCTTTGGTGTCCAGTGTGGTGGGCGGGGCTAATAACACTGACGACAGATGTTGATGTGGTTGTTGATGTTGTTCTGCCTTTGGTGTCCTGTGTGGTGGTGGTGGGCTCTGCTAATAACACAGACAACAGATGTTGATGTTGATGTTGCTCTGCCATTGGTCTCCTGTGTGGTGGGCGGGGCTCTGCTAATAACACTGACAACAGATGCAGATGTTGATGTGGATGTTCATGTTGCTCTGCCTTTGGTGTCCTGTGCTGCTGCATCGTCTTCTAGGGGGACCTTGTCAAAGGAAAACAGTTCAGGGGATACTATGCACTTGTGCCTCATGGGATACGTTTATCTTGACATTGTCGTGTGGCAGCATATTTGTTTTTTAAAATATTTTTTGTCAACTTCCTATTCCTTTTTCTATTCCTTTCTGTCCTATCTCCCCCTCTCTCTCTCTCTCTCTCTCTCTCTGTCTGTCTCTCTCTCTGTCTGTCTCTCTCTCTCTGTCTCTCTCTCTGTCTCTCTCTTGCTTTTCCTGTTTCATTGTCAGTGTTGTTATGTGAAAGTGCAACATTCGGTTACAATGTTATCCATTTGAGAAAAAAATGTGCATAATGTCGGTGTATCCATTTCATAGGCCAGTGTTCATAAGGCCAATGCATCCAGGCAATCAATGAATCCAGTCAATCGAACAATGGTCATGATGTCCTAAACAGTTGGTAGAGCAATGTACACACACACACACACACTGTGTCTAGTCTGTTAAGAAGCTTGCATGGAAAGTTTATGATGTTTAATGTTTGCTTGTTAATAGGTTTGTTCGCCACTTTGTGATAATGTTATTGATTAAGTTATTGTAAACAGCTTTGACTGTATGCAGGATACATTTAGACAAGTGAAAGAATGAAACTGAATGAATCTTTTATTTAACAGGTTTTCACCATAACTGGTGATATTACATGAAAAAAAAAAGAAAAAAAAAAAGAAAAGAATTAAATCGATAAATAAATGAAATGAAATGAAAAGCTAAGACACACACACACACACACACACACACACACACACACACACACATTCCTACCTATACATATACAAGTATACTACATTACGAGGAGTTGGTGAGCGACAGCCGTGTCGAGAGGACGTGTTGTTGTTTGCTAGTGTTAACCGACGGTGAGTTGTTATCGCACGTTCATTGGGACTTAGTGTTCTTTTTCTCTGTAGCATCTGTTTGGATCTTTCTTTCGGACTGTGTTTTTTTTTTGTTTTTTTTTTAAATTTTTTATTCTGCAGTTGTTTCTGTTTTAGTCTCTTTTCGCCCGACTTGCTGCATACAACTAGTTTTATACAGGAGGTGATAGAAGGTTGGAGAAAAAAAAAGAAAAGAAAAAAAAAAGGTAATGGCAGTGAGAGTGACGCCGGTGTTTGTGAAGGCTAAAGACATGCCAGTAACAGACAGCAAGGAGCCCCTCTCTGTATTAGAGGTATGTCTAGCAGCTGAGAGGATTGCTGGCCAAGGATCAGTAGTGGGAGTCCAGCAGATCGGGGGTTTATGGCGCATATACCTGGCCACCAAAGAGGCAAGATCCCAGCTGCTGATCCAAGGAATGCGGGTAAGAGGTGTTGTGGTACAGCTTTTGAACACAAATCCGTTTATCCTGAGAGATGATACTGGGGAAGAAAAACCCCTCAACGAAGGTTTTCATTGATCAGGTACCACTTTCGGTGGCGGACAGTGAAATCAAACGTGTTACTGAAAGCAGGGTGTGAGCTCCGATCCAACATCGAAAGCGAAAGAGCTAGAGACAAAGATGGTAAATTGACACGTTTTCTAACAGGACGAAGATTCCTATTCATAACAGTGCCGAAAGTTCCACTTGACACCGCCATAAAAGTCAGTGTTTTCATTGCCAAAGTGTACCATAAGGAACAAAAAATGCTGTCTGTTCAAAGTGCCTAGAACAAAATCATCATGTTTCAGTGTGCACAAATGATGTGGTGTGTCGGGCATGCAGAAAGCCTGGGCACAAAAAGGGAGAACCACAATGCCAGATGATCAGCACAGAAAATGAGCGGAGTGAGTTTGAGAGTGAGGGTGAAGGTGAAATTGGAGAGAGGGAGGAGGAGACAGGCGAAAATGATGAAATGAGGGAGGAGCGAAAGGAGCAGGCCGACAATGTGCGGAAGGGGGAGGGGACTGAGAAGGAGAAGAAGGACCACAGAGGACGATCTCCTATGCAACAGGTGGAGCTGGGAGTCGGAGTGGGACAGAAGAGTCCTACTCGTCACTGCTCGGAGACACCCAGTAAGCGGCCCAGAGCCCCATCTTCAGAAGACAATCTGGAGGGGGAGGGAAGCAACCGGGTCAAGAAGGCGGGTAAGACTGTCGCCGAAGCCCAGGGAACTCAGGGAGGGGTAGACGCAAGTAATACCCGAATTGACAAGGACTGACCTTTTCGACTTCGAACCTGGCTATGAATAACGATTTCCTTTTGGTTAATGGACAAATGATTTCCTTTGTGTGATATATGTTATAACATAAAAACGCTGTGTATATGGACAAAATTAAAGTAACATCATTAAATTGTAGGGGGTTAAAAATAATGTAAAAAGATTATCAATATTTGGATATTTAAAAAGCAAAAAGATAGACATTACGTGCTTACAAGAATCACACATCACTGACAAAGATTTACCACAATGGGAAAAGGAATGGGGAGGACAAATATATCATTACCAGGGAACAAACAGGAGCAAGGGAACAGCGATCTTGATAAGTAAATATTTTAATGGGGAGATAAGTTAAAAACAGCAGAAGATAGAATCCTTATCATCTCTGTGAGACATGAAAAATTTAGTTTTAACTTAGCAAATGTTTATGTTCCTAATAACCTTGTAGAAAAAAAATAGCTTTCTTTGATGAACTATACTACAAATGTAACGATTTCTCTGATAATTTGATTCTGCTTGGAGACTTTAACTGTGTTCTCCACATTGGAAACGATGTAATATCTGGAAATCCTCACCGTGAAAACGAAGTTAAAGAATTTAACAAACTAGTAAGGAAGCTAGAATTAACTGATGTATGGAGAAGGCTCCATATTAACGAGAAGGATTATACATGGAGTAGAAATAATCCATTTATAGCGCGTTGCCTCGACTATTGTTTTTTGTCGGAGAGCATGATAGAGTACTGTGAAACATGTGAACACATAACTATACCTAACTCTGACCATAAGGGAGTATCTATTGAACTGAATGAAAAAGAATTTGTGTGAGGACCCGGATACTGGAAAATGAACAATAGTTATTTAACAAACAAGGTATTTGTGCAAAAGATGAACATGCTGCTCGATACTTTCTTAAATAATGAAGTTTATGAAGATATGTCTAATATAGACAAATGGGAAAACTGTAAGGTTGAGATTCGATCTTTGTGTACAGAATTTGGAAAAAAAAATTAGCTTCTCAAAGGAAAAATGAGTATCAAGACACATATATGAAAATCATAGAAACAGAGAAGGAAATAATAGATAATCCAGGAAAGAAAGATGTTCAGTCCAAGCTCTTACATTTAAAGCAAAAACTTGAAATAGAGCAGATACATGAAGCAAAAGGAGCGCAGATTAGGTCCAGAATAAAATGGATAGAGGAAGGAGAGCGCAATACTAAATACTTCTGTAGCTTAGAAAAGGATAGGGGAAAGAAAAAATCTATAACTAGGCTTCAAAAAGTAACAGGAGAAGTTATAACTGAGCAGGGCAGCATTATGCAAGAGCTTACATCTTTTTATAAATCGCTTTACAGTCAAAAAACAGCAACAGATAATGTTGAAGAAGTTAATATGTTCATTGAAAATGAACAGTTTCCACGACTAAGTGAAGAAGACGCAACCAAATGTGAAGGCATAATCACTTTAAACAAAACTACTAATGCATTAAAGAAGTTAAAAAATGGTTCAGCTCCAGGATGTGACGGCATAACAATAGAGTTCTTAAAATTCTTTTGGGGGAAACTAGGCAATATGATTACTAATTCGTTTGCAGAATCTTTTCAGAAAGGGGAGCTATCATATACACAAAAAAGAGGAATAATAACGCTGTTACATAAAGGAAAGGATTTAGAAAGAGATAAATTAACAAACTGGCGACCCATAACACTTACTAATTGTGATTATAAGATATTAGCAAAAGTATTAGCAGAAAGACTTTGTAATGTAATACATAAGATAGTTAGTGAAGATCAGGCGGGGTACATTAGAGGGAGAAATATTTCAACAATAGGAAGATCTATTGACGATGCGATTAACTACCTTAACATAACTAAAAAAAAGCAGGGTATCTTCTAGCAATTGACTATTCCAAAGCATTTGAGTCTATATCAAAAACATTTTTGTATCAGGCATTGGAAGTCTTTGGATTCAGAGCAGACTTTAGAAAATGGGTATATGTCTTAAACAATGGGACCGTTAGCTCTATTAGTAATGGAGGATGGATTTCTGAGCCATTTGATGTGTTATGTGGCATTCGACAAGGATGCCCCTTTTCCCCACTGGCTTTTGTATTAGCAGTGGAACTTCTCGCTATCAAAATAAGAAATAGCAGTATAGAAGGAATAAAGTTACCTATGACATCTCAGACTGATCCAATGTACTTGAAAATAAAACAGTTTGCTGATGACATGACTGTTTTTGAAACATGCGCAAGATATGCATACATCGGTTGAAATACTTGCCATGTTTGAAAGATTTTCTGGGCTTAAAATGAATACACAAAAAACAAAAGCTTTAAGAATAGGGCAACATGGTAATGAAAACATCCCATTTACTATAGTTACTAAGATAAAAATACTGGGTATATACTTTGAAGCACATAGATTAGCAAAATAAATTGAAGACAACTGGACACACAGGTTAGAGCACGTAAATAGAATGATAAGGGATTGGAGCAAACGAGACCTAAGTATTTTTGGTAAGATGGTAGTGATTAAAAGTTTTCTTATTAGTCAGTTTACATATGTAATGCAATCCATTAGTATTCCAAGCAACATTTTAAGTAAAATTAATACTATCTTATATAAATTCTTATGGCAGAAAAAACGAAGCAACAGAAAAGCATTTGAAAAGTAAAAAGAAAAATAATAGAAGCTGAAGTAGAGGAAGGAGGTATTACAATGATTAACATGATTGACCAGCAAAAATACTTGAATCTACAATGGGCTGGAAAACTATTTGAAGTCACTGATAATCAAAACTGGGGGTATATTCCAAAATGGCATATTGAAAAACTGGCAAAGTATGGCAGTATTTTCTACATCAATTGTAAAGTACGTGAAGTAAAAGGATTAGATGAAATAGATAATGCCTTTTGGAAAGAAGTTATTTGTAGTTATCTAGAAAGCAAATCGGTTACTTTATCAGAAGTAACTAGTGACAATTTCCGCAGTCAACTACTTTTTAACAATACATTGATCACCCATAGAAGCAAAACACTGCTCTTTAAAGCATGGCAAGAGAAAAGAATTACTCATGTGAGAGATGTTATTCACCAAGATGAAAATCGACTATTAACCATAGAAGAAATCCAGAATATACTGGGTCCAAATAAACCAAACACTATCATTGAATACAACCTGTTAGTCAATGCTTTTCCCAAACCATGGCTCTGGTGGGTCCAAAGAGGGGAAAGAGAGGGAAACACATGTGCATGCAGAGCAAGTCAATACAACACTAAACCAAAAGCTATAAAGAAAATAATAGCACAATCCAGAGAGCCAGTGACACCTCGTGCATCTCAGTTTTGGTTAAGAAAGTTTGGAATGAATAAAGATAAAGAAATTTGGGTCAGAGCTAAAGAAGTAACAAAGGAAACCCGACTAAGAGTTCTTCAGTGGAAAATATTACATAATATTTACCCAACAAACATTCTTTTAAATAAAATGAAAGTAAAAGAAAACAACAAATGTTCCTATTGTAGGAATACAGTGGATTTTGTGGAACATTTCTATTGGGAATGTCCTACAGTGTGTTCACTATGGAATTATGTTGAAGAAACCATATATAACAAAATAAATGTACAAATAAAACTAAGAGTTACAGATGTATTGTTTGGGATAGCAAGAGCTAGATATTCATTGCAAAAATACAAATATATAAATCACCTTATACTGATTGGTAAAATGTGTATAAGTATTTATATAAAAAAAACTGATTCAGCTATAGCATTGCGGCTCATTTTTGACAGATTAATATGAGACAACTTTCAGTATAAAGAAAACAAAACACACACGCACACACACACAACACACACACACACACACTCACACACACACACACACACACACACACACACACATATACAATATTGGAACAATTTAACAATCTGACAGAATATGATGGAATATGATGGAAAATAATTGGAAGAAAATGACATCATACTAAAAGGAGGATGAAATTTATGTTAATACTTTATGTGTAACGTTGATTACATTGATTTATACTCCGTAAGGACGTGTACATAGTTAATAGAAATTATGTTGATTTATTATTTGCGGCAGAGTGCCCAATTTTGACCTGAATATGTGGACTAAGCTGATAGACACGTATCTGTACATATGTATTCACATAAACAAAATTCATGCATAAACAGACAAGCATGAGCAAAAACAAGATATGAATGTACAAGGGGAGTGTCACAAGCAAGCAAAACATGAACTATATAGACTAGGTCAAAAAATACCAGGCATATAACTGTGTAACAAATCGCCATCAAAGAAGAAACAAGCATGTCCATCGATTAAGAGTAAACACACACACTTTGGGCTGAGCAGAAAAAGGGGAGTGGGGGGGGGGGGGGGGGGGGAGAAAAAGGAGGATAGAAACTCTCTCCATGTCTCCCTCTCTCTGTCTGTATAGCTTTCTCTCGCTCTCTCTCTCTCTCTCTCTCTCTCTCTCTCTCTCATTGATACTGATTGTCTCGCTGCAGAGATTTCCTCGTGCCTTGTAGTCTCTCTCTCTCTCTCTCTCTCTCTCTTGTTTCCTTTTTCTCTTTTCACTATAAGGATATCCTTCCAGGGGAATAGGCCAGTTTGCGAGACGAGTTGTATGATTTCTTTACTACATCTCTCTCTCTCTCTCTCTCTCTCTCTCGTTCCCTTCGCTCTCTCTTTCTAGCTCTCTGTCTTGCTCTCTTCTTTATTTTTTGTTCCTCCCTTCTCTCCTTCCCGCACATCTGGTATCATCCTTGCATAGTTATTTTAGTGTTTCGTTTCAAGGATGGTTCCCGGAAGATATCCGGGCCTTTTTTTAATTTTTTTTTTATAATCTTTTCTTTTTTTCCTATAACCTTTGTATCTGTCTGTTACACGCAGTGTGAAAGTGTCATAACACTAAACATTAGCACAAAACCAAACCCAGACGCGCTGTAACAAAAGCCAAAACATTAAAATCAGCAAAATGGTGTACATTAATAGCAATAAAACATACAGACTCGCATGGTGCGTGAGAGTTGAAGGGTACAAAAAAAAAAAAAGGAGAAAAAAGAAAGAAAATAAAGGACCGCCTTTAAAAAAAAAAGCCAAAAATAAAGAACATTTTTTTTTTTAAATCAAGCAAATAAAAAAAAAAGACAAAAGGAAAAAATAAAAGGAAAAAAAATTGCTAAAGGCAGGGGTGGTGGGAGGGAGAAAAAAAAAAGTATACTACATTACATTACATTACAATTTTAAATAATATTGTCTAAAGATGACTGAATGCTGCAGACTGATCAACCACTGGGGAAGGAGTGGGGATGGAGGCAGAGATAAAGACAGGAAAGAAGGAATAGATCAGTATGTGTTTCTCATTCTTGGTGATTGTCTCAGCAGTGAAATAAATGTTAAAGACAAATTAGCATTTTTCATTAAAGAAAAGCAAAAACAAAATTTCTAAAAAGCACTAAACAAACGAAAATCTGTTTGGGACTTTAAAGTGTTCATACGGCATTTGTGGACATTGATGGTACATTAGATGTTTCAACTCTGTGCCTGCTGTTGATTTTGCATTTGTGTCTTTTTTTTTCTTTTTGGAGGGGGGGGGGGGGGGGGGGGGGGGGCTGGCTTTTTGTTGTTTTCCTCTAACAGATCATTGCCAGTGTAGATGTGTATAAGTCAGTGGCTGTGTGTGCAGTGTAAGATCTGTGTCTTGATCTGATCACCAGAATGTTTGGAGGGAACAGTTGGCCCGGTGGTAACGTGGTTGTTGTTAGAGAAACAAAGGCAGACAGTTAACACAGGTTCAAATCCCACTCAGGCCACGGGCTTCCTGTCCCAGGCGTCTTTCCCACCTTCAGTGTGAAAAAGGCACATCTGAGGCATGTTATGCTGTGCTTTTTTTTTTTTTTCTTGTCCTGTCTCCCCCCCCCCCCCCCCCCCACCTCCCTTCCTCCCCTCCTCCCCCCCCTCCTCCCCTCCTCCCTCCCTCCCATCTCTCTCCATCTTCTCTACTGTCCTTCACCTTTATCATCATTTCAGTGTTTAAAAAAATCGTCATTCTCATATTTGATGTGTCAGCTTAGGTTTAGACAGCACCAAACGTTTGATGCAAAGTCTGTTATCATTCAAAATCGGTTTTTGTTTTTGTTTGAGTGTTTGAATTCCTGCAAGTCTAAGGAGAAGTGAAATGCAGGTTGACAGTCTAAGGAGAAGTGAAATGCAGGAAGGTTGACAGTCTAAGGAGAAGTGAAATGCAGGTTGACAGTCTAAGGAGAAGTGAAATGCAGGAAGGTTGACAGTCTGAGGAGAAGTGAAAGGCAGGTTGACAGTCTGAGGAGAAGTGAAATGCAGGAAGGTTGACAGTCTGAGGAGAAGTGAAATGCAGGTTGACAGTCTGAGGAGAAGTGAAATGCAGGAAGGTTGACAGTCTGAGAAGAAGTGAAATGCAGGTTGACAGTCTGAGGAGAAGTGAAATGCAGGAAGGTTGACAGTCTAAGGAGAAGTGAAATGCAGGTTGACAGTCTAAGGAGAAGTCAAATGCAGGAAGGTTGACAGTCTAAGGAGAAGTGAAATGCAGGTTGACAGTCTGAGAAGTGAAATGCAGGAAGGTTGACAGTCTGAGGAGAAGTGAAATGCAGGAAGGTTGACAGTCTGAGGAGAAGTGAAAGGCAGGTTGACAGTCTGAGGAGAAGTGAAATGCAGGAAGGTTGACAGTCTAAGGAGAAGTGAAATGCAGGAAGGTTGACAGTCTGAGGAGAAGTGAAATGCAGGAAGGTTGACAGTCTGAGGAGAAGTGAAATGCAGGAAGGTTGACAGTCTAAGGAGAAGTGAAATGCAGGAAGGTTGACAGTCTGAGGAGAAGTGAAATGCAGGTTGACAGTCTGAGGAGAAGTGAAATGCAGGAAGGTTGACAGTCTAAGAAGTGAAATGCAGGAAGGTTGACAGTCTGAGGAGAAGTGAAATGCAGGAAGGTTGACAGTCTGAGAAGAAGTGAAATGCAGGAAGGTTGACAGTCTAAGGAGAAGTGAAATGCAGGAAGGTTGACAGTCTGAGGAGAAGTGAAATGCAGGTTGACAGTCTGAGGAGAAGTGAAATGCAGGAAGGTTGACAGTCTGAGAAGTGAAATGCAGGTTGACAGTCTAAGGAGAAGTGAAATGCAGGAAGGTTGACAGTCTGAGGAGAAGTGAAATGCAGGAAGGTTGACAGTCTGAGGAGAAGTGAAATGCAGGGAGGTTGACAGTCGCTTTGTGTACTATCATCTCTGGCATGACTTCATTTGTGTATTTTTGTGGCCATAGGTATCTTTGTTGTTTGGATTAAAAAAGAATGTTTTTGTTATTTGCTTTCCATTTAGACATGTGTGATTGGTCTGTAATACAATGTTCATGGAGACATTATTCCTTCTCCACTCACAGCACTTGTCAGTAAGGTGACACTGAACATTGCTGTTTAGCAGAAATGTTTGATGGTTTAAGCTGTTGTCAACATTGTCTAAAGAATAGTATCTCTATGTGCATTGTGTAAATGTGTCCACACAACTCAGTGTAGACCACACTTAGGTATGTAACGAAAGCGTCTGATTTTGAAAAAAGATGTCGCATTGGCCAGTATTGTTAAAAAAAAAACACACACACGCATGCACGCACACATGCAGGTTTGTTTTAGAAAATATTCATAATGGCCTGTAACCAGATATTCTTATATGTCAGTACTTCAAATGTGTTATTAGAACATTGTTACAGGCCAGTGCAATCACTGTTTTAACAGGTCATATTCGTGGTGTAATTGTTTACTAGCTGAGAGAAAGAAATGTGACTTAAAAAGATCAGACGAAAAGAACTGAAAGTGGTGGATACTTGGGAGAGGTGTGGGACAGCTGTTCACACTGATCAGTGGTTTGTGAACAGGAAGGGAGAGGTGTGGGACAGCTGTTCACACTGATCAGTGGTTTGTGAACAGGAAGGGAGAGGTGTGGGACAGCTGTTCACACTAATCAGTGGTTTGTGAACAGGAAGGGAGAGGTGTGGGACAGCTGTTCACACTGATCAGTGGTTTGTGAACAGGAAGGGAGAGGTGTGGGACAGCTGTTCACACTGATCAGTGGTTTGTGAACAGGAAGGGAGAGGTGTGGGACAGCTGTTCACACTGATCAGTGGTTTGTGAACAGGAAGGGAGAGGTGTGGGACAGCTGTTCACACTGATCAGTGGTTTGTGAACAGGAAGGGAGAGGTGTGGGACAGCTGTTCACACTGATCAGTGGTTTGTGAACAGGAAGGGAGAGGTGTGGGACAGCTGTTCACACTGATCAGTGGTTTGTGAACAGGAAGGGAGAGGTGTGGGACAGCTGTTCACACTGATCAGTGGTTTGTGAACAGGAAGAGAGAAGATGGCCTGTCTGCAGTGATGTCCTTTGATGATTGTGTGTCAGGTGTCTGCAGTGATGTCCTTGATGATGTGTCAGGTATCTGCAGTGATGTCCTTGATGATGGTGTGTCAGGTGTCTGCAGTGATGTCCTTGATGATGGTGGTGTGTCAGGTGTCTGCAGTGATGTCCTTGATGATGTGTCAGGTGTCTGCAGTGATGTCCTTGATGATGGTGGTGTGTCAGGTGTCTGCAGTGATGTCCTTGATGATGTGTCAGGTGTCTGCAGTGATGTCCTTGATGATGATGGTGTGTCAGGTGTCTGCAGTGATGTCCTTGATGATGTGTCAGGTGTCTGCAGTGATGTCCTTGAGGATGTGTCAGGTGTCTGCAGTGATGTCCTTGATGATGATGGTGTGTCAGGTGTCTGCAGTGATGTCCTTGATGATGATGATGTGTCAGGTGTCTGCAGTGATGTCCCTGATGATGATGATGGTGTGTCAGGTGTGGTGTGTCAGGTGTCTGCAGTGATGTCCTTGATGATGATGTGTCAGGTGTCTGCAGTGATGTCCTTGATGATGATGGTGTGTCAGGTGTCTGCAGTGATGTCCTTGATGATGATGGTGTGTCAGGTGTCTGCAGAGATGTCCTTGATGATGATGATGTGTCAGGTGTCTGCAGTGATGTCCTTGATGATGATGATGTGTCAGGTGTCTGCAGTGATGTCCTTGATGATGATGGTGTGTCAGTTGTCTGCAGTGATGTCCTTGATGATGATGATGTGTCAGGTGTCTGCAGTGATGTCCTTGATGATGATGGTGTGTCAGTTGTCTGCAGTGATGTCCTTGATGATGATGATGTGTCAGGTGTCTGCAGTGATGTCCTTGATGATGATGGTGTGTCAGTTGTCTGCAGTGATGTCCTTGATGATGATGATGTGTCAGGTGTCTGCAGTGATGTCCTTGATGATAATGTTTCAGGTGTTTTGTTGCCTTTGACTCAGCTGTTGTAACAGTGTTTTCTTTCTGTGACTAATGTCTCTCCTGACTGGCTGTTAACTTTCACTCACAGCTGTTGTAACAGTGTTTTCTTTCTGTGACTAATGTCTCTCCTGACTGGCTGTTAACTTTCACTCTCAGCTGTTGTAACAGTGTTTTCTTTCTGTGACTGATGTCTCGCCGAGTTAGTCATCAACTTTGACCTCCAGTAGTTGTAACAGTGTTTTCTTTCCAGTGACCAACATCTTTCCCAGTTGGCTATCAACTTTGACTCAGCGTTTTGGTTGTTCTATCTTCCTTCTTTAAGTGACAAATGTCTCTCCCAACTAGTCATCAACCTTGACTCACAGTTGTTGTGAGGGTAACCAGCAGAATGCTCTCTCTCTCTCACTCTGTCTCTCTCTCTCTCATTCTCAAAAGACATCGTCTTTTTGTCACAATTTTCTCCGATTTATGCAATCTGATTGTCAAAGCAAAACTTTTTTTTTTTTTTTTTTTTGTCATTGAAAACAAGTTTTATGGAAAACATGGGGATTTGAATGTCTGTGCTGCTTCTATCTTCAGCCATTTTGCAAAAGGATGGCCATGATTGGTTGTATCATGGTGAAATACCACTGAACTATGACGTTTTTTAACAGGATGATGCAATTTATGTATTGACTGTACAACAAAAAGAAATGTTTGTTTTTATCTTGTTTATTTGCTTTTATCTCATTTTATTCTTACAGGATGTTCATGTATTGCTCACACAGTGAAAAGAAATGTTTCTTTTACTGTCTGGTGGGAAATGCTAAAACTTATTTGGAGAAATATGTTTAAGACAGTGTTGCAATGCAGCTGGTAGTAAATTGTCGTTTTCCTTTCATGGCAAATCGTGCAGGATTTTTTTTTTTTTTTTTTTTTATTAGGAAGTAGTTTAGTCTCAGCGAGCAAACTTCCCTTGGACATGCTGGTCATATAATGTTACCTTTTGTAGATACAGCTTTGTGGATTACAAATTGTTGTATACCTTTGGCTAACATGCATGAAATACTTTTCCTTCATGTTTGTCAGCAAGGATTTTTTTTTTTGACCGTTTTGATGGACCAGTTCTTTATAAACGAATGTACTTTTCTTGGAAACCAGAATTTGTGTGTGTGTGTGTGTGTGTGTGTGACTATGTGTGTGTGTGTGTGTGACTCTGTGTGTGTGTGTGTGTGTGTGTGTGTGTGTGTGTGACCGTGTGTGCGTTTGTTTTGGCTCTGTGTGTGTGTGTGTGTGTGTGTGTGTGTGTGTGTTGGCTGTGTGTGTGTGTGTGTCTGTGTTGGCTGTGTGTGTGTGTGTATGTGTATGTGCGCGCGCATTCTCTCTTCAAGAAATGTTCAGGCTGAAAAAATTGCAAATAGCCAAAAAAAAAAAAAAAAGAAAAAGAAAAAGAAAAATCGTGAAAGTAGATTTTACTGCTGATCATATGCACATATTTGTTTATACTTGATTAAAAAAAGGAATAAATGTTACATGTCTCGAGTGAAATCGCCCAACATGAGATATAGAAAAAAACCTAAGGAGAAAAACTGTTATCACAATAATAATACATAACTGCACTAAAGACATGCTTTAGCTTCTCAATATTGCACACCCTGCACAATCAGATTTTATGCTTGTTCATCTATGTGTTCGAAAACTGCACAAAGAAAGGAATGTACATGTCACGACTAACAAAAAAGAAACTCCAATATAAATCCATGAGAATGAAGTAACGAACAGAAAAACAATCGTCTGCACTGGGGGTATGGTTTCTTTGCTACCAGTCACTCTGTAGCACATACAACTGATGTCAACTACAGAGCATAAATGCAGAAACCATGTCTTGGTGCCCATACAGAGGTCTCTGTACAAAATCATTATTCACTGGGCCTCAGAAAATGCACAAAGGTTTAAGCAGCACAGGAATGCTTGGATATAAGGGGAAAAATCGTCGAAAGATATAGATGTGAAAATGTCCAAGTGTACAAAATGTAATAACCTCCCCACTCCTCTTTCCAATTTGCAAAGATCGTAGACGATGTTTTTTTAAATCCAAATCTTAAGCAAACGAAATTGTATATGTGTCGTACATATATTCTCACCCCCACCCCACCTCCAAATAAAAAAAGAAAAAAATAAACAGTTTGCATTTGCACACCTATGGATCACAGAGATTTGAGTGTGACAGACCATCATTGGTCCCAACTCGCCCCCTAACCCCCACACCCGCTTCGCCCCACCCCTACCATCCACCCCCTGCACCTTCGTCTCTCCATGTCTTCTGCCCACCCCCTTCCCTGCCCCAATGCCTCCCTGTCCATCCCCTCCCTTCAAAACCCCCACAATTCATTTTCATGTCATGTCTTTGTATGTTTGTTTGCCACCACCCTCTGTGGATTGTGTAGGCTAAGTACATTTTGCCAGCAAACTACTGTATGTCATCTCTCCATCAATACTTATAGACATCATCTATCTAGCACAACATCGAGTCAGTTACGTGTCATGTATCACTACATCGTGTCAGTTTCTGTCATCTATCCATCACTACATCGTGTCAGTTACTATGTCATTTACCTGTTACTACATCGTGTCAGTTACTATGTGTCATTTATCCATCACTACACCGTGTCAGTTACTATGTGTCATTTATCCATCACTACATCGTGTCAGTTACTGTGTGTCATCTATCCATCACTACATCGTGTCAGTTACTATGTGTCATCTATCCATTACTACATCATGTCAGTTACTATGTGTCATCTATCCATTACTACATCATGACAGTTACTATGTGTCATCTATCCATTACTACATCATGACAGTTACTATGTGTCATCTATCCATTACTACATCATGTCAGTTACTATGTGTCATCTATCCATTACTACATCATGTCAGTTACTATGCGTCATCTATCCATTACTAATCATGTCAGTTACTATGTGTCATCTATCCATTACTACATCATGTCAGTTACTATGTGTCATCTATCCATTACTACATCATGTCAGTTACTATGTGTCATCTATCCATCACTACATCATGTCAGTTACTATGTGTCATCTATCCATCACTACATCGTGTCAGTTACTATGTGTCATCTATCCATCACTACATCGTGTCAGTTACTATGTGTCATCTATCCATCACTACATCATGTCAGTTACTATGTGTCATCTATCCATTACTACATCATGTCAGTTACTATGTGTCATCTATCCATTACTACATCATGACAGTTACTATGTGTCATCTATCCATTACTACATCATGACAGTTACTATGTGTCATCTATCCATTACTAATCATGTCAGTTACTATGTGTCATCTATCCATTACTACATCATGTCAGTTACTATGTGTCATCTATCCATTACTACATCATGTCAGTTACTATGTGTCATCTATCCATTACTACATCATGTCAGTTACTATGTGTCATCTATCCATTACTAATCATGTCAGTTACTATGTGTCATCTATCCATTACTACATCATGTCAGTTACTATGTGTCATCTATCCATTACTACATCATGACAGTTACTATGTGTCATCTATCCATTACTACATCATGTCAGTTACTATGTGTCATCTATCCATTACTAATCATGTCAGTTACTATGTGTCATCTATCCATTACTACATCATGACAGTTACTATGTGTCATCTATCCATTACTACATCATGTCAGTTACTATGTGTCATCTATCCATTACTACATCATGTCAGTTACTATGTGTCATCTATCCATTACTAATCATGTCAGTTACTATGTGTCATCTATCCATTACTACATCATGACAGTTACTATGTGTCATCTATCCATTACTAATCATGTCAGTTACTATGTGTCATCTATCCATTACTACATCATGACAGTTACTATGTGTCATCTATCCATTACTACATCATGACAGTTACTATGTGTCATCTATCCATTACTACATCATGACAGTTACTATGTGTCATCTATCCATCACTACATCATGTCAGTTACTATGTGTCATCTATCCATTACTACATCATGTCAGTTACTATGTGTCATCTATCCATTACTACATCATGTCAGTTACTATGTGTCATCTATCCATCTCTACATCATGTCAGTTACTATGTGTCATCTATCCATTACTACATCATGTCAGTTACTATGTGTCATCTATCCATTACTAATCATGTCAGTTACTATGTGTCATCTATCCATCACTACATCATGTCAGTTACTATGTGTCATCTATCCATTACTACATCATGTCAGTTACTATGTGTCATCTATCCATTACTAATCATGTCAGTTACTATGTGTCATCTATCCATTACTACATCATGTCAGTTACTATGTGTCATCTATCCATTACTACATCATGTCAGTTACTATGTGTCATCTATCCATTACTAATCATGACAGTTACTATGTGTCATCTATCCATTACTACATCATGACAGTTACTATGTGTCATCTATCCATTACTACATCATGACAGTTACTATGTGTCATCTATCCATTACTACATCATGACAGTTACTATGTGTCATCTATCCATTACTACATCATGTCAGTTACTATGTGTCATCTATCCATTACTACATCATGACAGTTACTATGTGTCATCTATCCATTACTACATCATGTCAGTTACTATGTGTCATCTATCCATTACTAATCATGTCAGTTACTATGTGTCTATCCATTACTACATCATGTCAGTTACTATGTGTCATCTATCCATTACTACATCATGTCAGTTACTATGTGTCATCTATCCATCACTACATCATGTCAGTTACTATGTGTCATCTATCCATTACTACATCATGTCAGTTACTATGTGTCATCTATCCATTACTACATCATGTCAGTTACTATGCGTCATCTATCCATTACTACATCATGTCAGTTACTATGTGTCATCTATCCATTACTACATCATGTCAGTTACTATGTGTCATCTATCCATTACTACATCATGTCAGTTACTATGTGTCTATCCATTACTACATCATGTCAGTTACTATGTGTCATCTATCCATTACTACATCATGTCAGTTACTATGTGTCATCTATCCATTACTACATCATGTCAGTTACTATGTGTCATCTATCCATCTCTACAAACAAAATGACGCAGTCTGCAGTGACAGGAATACAGGCTCAAATGCAAACACACAAAACAAAGTGTGAAATAACATGTTTTATGTACAGTACAAAACTGACAAGTAAATGTTGAACAAATATGTCTTATTCCCATGTGACAAACAAAATTAACAAAGCACAAAACAGAGCTGCCTGACAGCTGTCAGCATGACAATGACAGTGTATGAACAGGGAAGAACTGAGCACAATTAAAAAACAGAGGGCAGGAAGGGGGGATGGAGGTGCTGGGTAGTGAGAGAGAAGAGAGAGAGAGTGCATGTGCATGCGTGTGTGTGTATTGTCAGTTTATCTAGTATACTTTCTTGCCTTTTTTTATATATACATTTTTTTTTACCTATTTCAGAATCTGTGCGAGTGTTGCTAGTGCCTATTAGCATAAGTATATATTTCTCATATCTACAATATTCTTGTTTATACCCTTGTGGGTTTTTTTGTTGTTGTTGTTGCACTGCTATTGCACTTGTAGTCCAGCAATTTTGGATTTGATATCACAAAGGAAATGTATTTTGTGTCTATTGACCACACGGTTCTTGTGTTTTACATCCTCCGTCCCTTTCCCCCACCATTGTTCCTCTTCTTCCACTCCCCTTCCCATCCCCCACCCCCACCGCCACACCTACAGATTATTACTCCTGGCTCCCACCCCTAAATGTCATTTTTCAAAGTATGTATACCTTCCTCCCCCTCCCCTTACTTTTCGCTCTACATCTTTTCACTTACTAAGTATCGTCTATTCCATCACTAAACCTTGCCATTTAGTTACTGTGTCATCTCTCTCTCTCTCTCTCTCTCTCTCTATCTATCTATCTATCTATCTCTCTATCTCTCTCTCTCTCTCTCTCTATATATATATATATATATATATCGCTATATCTTGTCATTCAGTTACAATGTGTCATCTATATATCCATCACTACATCTTGTCATTTAGTTACCATGTGTCATCTATATATCCATCACTACATCTTGTCATTTAGTTACAATGTGTCATCTATATATCCATCACTTCACCTTGTCATTTAGATACTATGTGTCATCTATATATCCATCACTTCATCTTGTCATTTCGTTACTATGTGTCATCTATATATCCATCACTACATCTTGTCATTTAGTTACAATGTGTCATCTATATATCCATCACTTCACCTTGTCATTTAGATACTATGTGTCATCTATATATCCATCGCTACATCTTGTCATTTAGTTACCATGTGTCATCTATATATCCATCACTCATCCTGTCATTTAGTTACATGTGTCATCTATATATCCATCACTACATCTTGTCATTTAGTTACCATGTGTCATCTATATATCCATCACTTCATCTTGTCATTTAGTTACTATGTGTCATCTTCTCCATCACTACATCTTGTCATTTAGTAACCATGTGTCATATATAATCCATTACTACATCTTGTCATTTGCTGTGTGTTATCTATCCATCACTACATCTTGTCAGTGTTACAATGTGTTATCTATCATACCACACAATTGTCAGTTTAGTTATAATGTGTAATCTGTCCATCACTACATCTTGTCAGTCATAGTTACAATGTGTTATCTATTCATTACCCGACAATGTCAGTTTAGTTACAATGTGTCATCTATCCATCACTACATCTTGTCAGTCAATAGTTACAATGTGTTATCTATTCATTACCCGACAATGTCAGTTTAGTTACAATGTGTCATCTGTCCATCACTACATCTTGTCAGTCAATAGTTACATTTGTTATCTATTCATTACCCGATAATGTCAGTTTAGTCACGATGTGTCATCTATCCATCACTAATCTTGTCAGTCAATAGTTACTATTTGTTATCTATTCATTACCCGATAATGTCAGTTTAGTTACGATGTGTCATCTATCCATCACTACATCTTGTCAGTCAATAGTTACTATTTGTTATCTATTCATTACCTGATAATGTCAGTTTAGTCACGATGTGTCATATATCCATCACTACATCTTGTCAGTTAGTTACAATTTGTTATCTATTTCATGACCCATAATGTCAGTTTAGTTACAAATGTTATTCTTCATGACCAATAATGTCAGTTTAGTTACAATATGTTATCTTTTCATACCCAATAATGTCAGTTTAGTTACAATGTGTTATCTTTTCATCACCCAATAATGTCAGTTTAGTTATCAATTGTTATCTATTCATGACCCAATAATGTCAGTTTAGTTAAATGTGTTATCTTATTCATGACCCAATAATGTCAGTTTAGTTACAATATGTTATCTATTCATGACCCAATAATGTCAGTTTATTATAATGTGTTATTATCATCCATGGTATTCATGACCCAATAATGTCAGTTTACTTATAATGTGTTATCTATTCATGACCCAATAATGTCAGTTTAGTTATTTTATCTATTCATGACCAATAATGTCAGTTTAGTTATAATGTGTTATCTATTCATGACCCAATAATGTCAGTTTAGTTACAATATGTTATCTATTCATGACCCAATAATGTCAGTTTAGTTACAATATGTTATCTATTCATGACCCAATAATGTCAGTTTAGTTACAATATGTTATCTATTCATGACCCAATAATGTCAGTTTACTTATAATGTGTCATTCGTCCATCACCATATCTTGTCAGTCATCATCTGTCATCTGTCTGTTACTGCATTTTGTCAGCTACAGTTTGTTTACTGCATTTTGTCAGCTACAGTTTGTTTACTGCATTTTGTCAGCTACAGTTTGTTTACTGCATTTTGTCAGCTACAGTTTGTTTACTGCATTTTGTCAGCTACAGTTTGTTTACTGCATTTTGTCAGCTACAGTTTGTCATCTCTCCCTTCATTTTATTCCTTTACTCAGCTCATTCATGTCGTGAAATCATTGCTTTTCGTCTGTGGCGTTTGGTCGACCGTTCTGTGTAACAGGTCTGCTCTCAGTACTCACCATCAGAAGCATCATCAGAAGCATGTTTGTTCCTCCTGTTTTATGACAGCGTGGGACACTAATGCAAAATTGTAATGATAATATCAATAGATTTGAAAATACATAGAATTTGCAATACAACAAATGTTACAAGTGGCTGACACAAACAAACAAGTCATCCTTTGGCAAATTACAGCCAGTAGTAAATGTGCGGTGATACAACTGCTGCTAGTAGTCATGACAACGCCTTTGTGCAGGAAGAGAGGACACCTGCTCGTGGAGACTGTGCCTGTGGTTGTCACTGCATAGTGTTTTTACACAGCAATGATTGGGGACTTCTGTCCTGCTGCCTTTCTGCCAGCACACTTGTCCCCCTTAGCCCTCTGACACCACACACACACACACACACACACACACACACACACACATATACACACACGCATCACAGTTATGAGTCATTGGATAGCCTTCAACAATGCTATGATAAACTAAACAACAGATCTTATTCACAGTGTATGATAGATAACTGACACTGAATCACACTGTTGTACAAACTCTTTACAGGCGATCCAGCATCTGTTTTGCAAACTCTATAGAGCAACAGGTCTGGTGGTATCCTTTGACAAGATGAGCAGTCACAGACCTGTTAATAGCTCTATAGAGTGACCGGTCTGGTGGTATCCTTTGACAAGATGAGCAATCACAGGCCGGTTAATAGCTCTATAGAGTGACCGGTCTGGTGGTATCCTTTGACAAGATGAGCAGTCACATGACCTGTTAATAACTCTATAGAGTGACTGGTCTGGTGATATCCTTTGACAAAATAAGCAGTCACAGACCTGTTAATAGGGAGAGCAGTGACAGGTCTGGTGGTATCCTTTGACAAGATGAGCAGTCACAGACCTGTTAATAGGGAGAGCAGTGACAGGTCTGGTGGTATCCTTTGACAAGATGAGCAGTCACAGACCTGTTAATAAGACGGAGACTGAACACTATGAAGACAAAATACTGAATCCTTTTCTCAGTCCACTTATTTCTGTCTCCTTTATTTCCCTTCCCAAGAGTCCTCAACACAGATTCCCTTGACAGGAGACCTCAACACAGATTCCCCTGACAGGAGACCTCAACACAGATTCCCTTCCCAGGAGACCTCAACACAGATTCCCTTGACAGGAGACCTCAACGCAGATTCCCTTCCCAGGAGACCTCAACACAGATTCCCTTGACAGGAGACCTCAACACAGATTCCCTTCCCAAGAGACCTCAACACAGATTCCCTTGACAGGAGACCTCAACACAGATTCCCTTGACAGGAGACCTCAACACAGATTCCCTTCCCAGGAGACCTCAACACAGATTCCCTTGACAGGAGACCTCAACACAGATTCCCTTGACAGGAGACCTCAACACAGATTCCCTTCCCAGGAGACCTCAACACATTCCCTTGACAGGAGACCTCAACACAGATTCCCATGACAGGAGACCTCAACACAGATTCCCTTCCCAAGACTACCTGAACACAGATTCCCTTCCCAAGAGACCTCAACACAGATTCCCTTCCCAAGAGACCTCAACACAGATTCCCATACAGGAGACCTCAACACAGATTCCCTTCCCAAGAGACCTCAACACAGATTCCCTTGACAGGAGACCTCAACACAGATTCCCTTCCCAAGAGACCTCAACACAGATTCCCTTCCAGGAGACTTGAACACAGATTCCCTTCCCAAGAGACCTCAACACAGATTCCCTTGACAGGAGACCTCAACACAGATTCCCTTCCCAGGAGACCTCAACACAGATTCCCTTGACAGGTGACCTCAACACAGACTCCCTTGCCAGGAGACCTCAACACAGATTCCCTTCCAGGAGACCTCAACACAGATTCCCTTCCAAGAGACCTCATCACAGATTCCCTCCCAGGAGACCTAAACACAGATTCCCTTCCCAAGAGACCTCACACAGATTCCCAGGAGACTAACACAGATTCCCTTGACAGGAGACCTCAACACAGATTCCCTTCCCAGGAGACCTCAACACAGATTCCCTTCCCAGGAGACCTCAACACAGATTCCCTTGACAGGAGACCTCAACACAGATTCCCTTGACAGGAGACCTCAACACAGATTCCCTTCCCAGGAGACCTCAACACAGATTCCCTTGACAGGAGACCTCAACACAGATTCCCTTCCCAAGAGACCTCAACACAGATTCCCTTCCAGGAGACCTCAACACAGATTCCCTTCCCAAGAGACCTCAACACAGATTCCCTTGACAGGAGACCTCAACCCACTAGATTTCCCTTCCCAAGAGACCTCAACACAGATTCCCTTCCCAGGAGACCTCAACACAGATTCCCTTGACAGGAGACCTCAACACAGATTCCCTTCCCAGGAGACCTCAACACAGATTCCCTTGACAGGAGACCTCAACACAGATTCCCTTCCCAGGAGACCTCAACACAGATTCCCTTGACAGGAGACCTCAACACAGATTCCCTTCCCAGGAGACCTCAACACAGATTCCCTTCCCAAGAGACCTCAACACAGATTCCCTTGACAGGAGACCTCAACACAGATTCCCTTGACAGGAGACCTCAACACAGATTCCCTTCCCAAGAGACCTCAACACAGATTCCCTTGACAGGAGACCTCAACACAGATTCCCTTCCCAGGAGACCTCAACACAGATTCCCTTCCCAAGAGACCTCAACACAGATTCCCTTGACAGGAGACCTCAACACAGATTCCCTTGACAGGAGACCTCAACACAGATTCCCTTCCCAGGAGACCTCAACACAGATTCCCTTCCCAGGAGACCTCAACACAGATTCCTTTGACAAAGAAGATAGTCAGTGTAGAGGTAGAGAGTAGTTAGAGACTTCCTGGTGTTGTACCCACCCCTGGCAGCGTACCCCTTTCAGGTCTACCGCTAGCACCGTCAATGTACCAGTCAGGACTGGCCACACGCCACAATTAGAATGTTGCACTAAAACACCATATAATCCGTGTAAGCGTTTGGAGGCCTACCATGAACTTGAGCCAGTATTTAACATGAAACTGATAACTGATCAAAAGATCGACTCCCCAACAATTATTTCCGTTGTTTTGGGAGATTTTCACCGATGAAATCACGAACAATCTTTAAACACATGACCTTCCCCCTCGTTGACGTCACATTCCTGGCTGTTGCACTCACCCGTAACGCTACCTTTGTGCCAGCTTGAAGGGTCCACATAGTCCCATTCCTTTGGTTTTAATCTGTCTGCTTAGAACCGCCTGTCTAACTTGATGGCCATAGGAAAGAAAATGAGGAGAATCAGCTTTCACACACAATAAAAATTCTCAAAACAATCTACTTACCTACAGTCTATAAATACTAGACTCCCTAAGCAAGGCCTTAGCGCATTAATTTTTGGTGTGCAGCCACAGTGAGAGAAACACTGAGGAGCGACTGACTTCCTTTCAGACTTCCACTTTCCTTCCACCTCTCTTCCATCATCCCGTTCACTTCACCCTCCGGGGGAGGGGCAGAGGGGGCTGGAGGAAGAGAGGGGGGTGGTGGTGGGGGGCTAGGAAGCTGTGAGACGAGACAATAGAGGGAGAACTAACCGCGTGGTGGGGTGGCTGAATGTGTGTGGATGTTGGGGAGGGCCGAGGGGGGGGGGGGGGGGAATGTGTGTGCATGTTGTGGGGAACTGTCTTTTGTTTGTCTCGTCTGAATGTGTGTGTATGTTGGGGGGGGGGGGGGTGTGTGTGCATGTTGTGGGGAACTGTCTTTTGTTTGTCTGTCTGAATGTGTGTGATGTTGCGGGGGGGGGGATGGTGTGATGTGGGGGGTAACTGTCTATTTTGTTTGTCTGAATGTGTGTGGATGTTGGGGGGGGGGGATGTGTGTGCATGTTGGGGGAACTGTCTTTTGTTTGTCTGAATGTGTGTAGATGTTGGGGGGGGGGGGGGATGTGTGTGCATGTTGGGGGAACTGTCTTTTGTTTGTCTGAATGTGTGTAGATGTTGGGGGGGGGGGGGGGGGATGTGTGTGCATGTTGGGGGAACTGTCTTTTGTTTGTCTGAATGTGTGTAGATGTTGGGGGGGGGGGGAGTGTGTGTGCATGTTGGGGGAACTGTCTTTTGTTTGTCTGAATGTGTGTAGATGTTGGGGGGGGGGGGGGATGTGTGTGCATGTTGGGGGGAACTGTCTTTTGTTTGTCTGAATGTGTGTAGATGTTGGGGGGGGGGGGGGGATGTGTGTGCATGTTGGGGGAACTGTCTTTTGTTTGTCTGAATGTGTGTAGATGTTGGGGGGGGGGGGGATGTGTGTGCATGTTGGGGGTAACTGCCTTTTGTTTGTCTGTCTGAATGTGTGTGGATGTTGGGGGGGGGGGATGTGTGTGCATGTTGGGGGTAACTGTCTTTTGTTTGTCTGTCTGAATGTGTGTGGATGTTGGGGGGGGGGGGATGTGTGTGCATGTTGGGGGTAACTGTCTTTGTTTGTCTGTCTGAATGTGTGTGTGGATGTTGGGGGGGGGGGATGTGTGTGCATGTTGGGGGTAACTGTCTTTGTTTGTCTGTCTGAATGTGTGTGGATGTTGGGGGGGGGGGATGTGTGTGCATGTTGGGGGTAACTGTCTTTTGTTTGTCTGTCTGAATGTGTGTGGATGTTGGGGGGGGGGGGGGGGGGATGTGTGTGCATGTTGGGGGTAACTGCCTTTTGTTTGTCTGTCTGAATGTGTGTGTGATGTTGGGGGGGGGGGGGATGTGTGTGCATGTGGGGGGAACTGTCTTTTGTTTGTCTGTCTGAATGTGTGTGGATGTTGCAGGGGAGGGGGGGTGCATGTTGGGGGTAACTGTCTTTTGTTTGTCTGTCTGAATGTGTGTGGATGTTGGGGGGAATGTATGTGCACAATGGGGGGAACTGTCTGTTGTTTGTGTGTGGATGTTGCCGATTCTACAGCGAACCCCACAGGAGCTGACTAGCATGGTGCTGATGGAGATTCATCCCTTACTTTTTCTCCTGTGGCCTTTCTTTCTCCTCCCCCGGTCTCTCCCCTTTCCGGCCCTCCCTGTCCGCCCCCGGCCTTGAGTGGTTCCAGCCGAGGTCTGGGCCCTGGATTTCTTCACCGCTATGCTGGTCACCTCGCTCTCCTCTCCCTCCGCACCTGAAATAGGAAGAAAAAAGGCGGAGGAAGGGGAAGTATGGCCTCCGTCTTCCATCATGCCCTGCTCCAGACAAACCACTGCCCCTATGGCTATTACACTGTGGGACATTAACCTTTTAATCCTAAACGTGCTAGAAAATAATCTGCAATGTATGATACGAAAACTTTCGACTCTGAATTTTTCTCTCTAATTCAACAGAGTTAAACATGTTTAAGAATATCTGTACAACGTTGAATAGCAGATGATAAATGAATGTTATGCAGAATATAAAAGAATATCTGTACAGCGTTGAATAGCAGATGATAAATGAATGTTCTGCAGAATATAAAAGAACATCTGTACAACGTTGAATAGCAGATGATAAATAAATGAATGAATGTGCAGATGATAAATGAATACAGATTGACGGACGGATTGACCGAACGTACAATTAACCGACTGATTTTGCTGAATAATTTTGTTGAGTAACATAGAAGAATTATGTGTGTGGATCAAGATCAGTATGAAGCTGTCAAATTCAATACACCTTAAAAAAGGAGAGGTCAGGAAATTGGAAGGGGGGAGGGGGGGGGGATTAGGATGGAGGCAGAAGAAGAAACACAAGAGAGGAGCATGGAATCCCACGTCCACCCCAACTTCTGGGCTGTGAAGACCTACCTGGTTCCTTGGTCTCACGGCTTCCTCCAACCTCCTCTCCAAGCTTTGTCATGGACTGTTCCATGGCGGCAGCTTCGTTCAGAGCTCTTTGGTTGTCGACCCGTTCGCTCTCCTGCATTTCCCTCCAGCCATTCCTTGGTGTCTTTCTCCTCTGGTGCGTTTTGCGTCTCTGCTGGTGAGGCTTCTTTGGCGCTCTGAGTCTTTTGGGCTGCAGTTGGGTGCTGGCTACCGTGTTGACCACATCTTTCTGTATTTTTGACACCAGATCTTTGACGTCTTTCTCTTCGTGGTTCAGCACGGCTTCCACTTCCTTCTGCTCCCCGCTGAGTGCTGTCTGCATGTCTTCAGCTTCTTGGTCTTCTGTGGATCCGTCTGCGACGTCCTCTACGTCATCTGGTTCTTCGACGGTGGTGTCGTCTGCCGTCTTCTCCACATTGATTGGTTCACGCACCTCACGTGATTTTGTTTCGGTCTCTTCTGTGACCTCTGTTTCTTCCGATTTTGAGTCTCCCCGACCCCCCTGGGCCTGGTGTTTGACCTTCTTCTCCACCCTCACTTCGTCCTTCTCCTTGCTGCCTGATTTCTCCTGGCCTCTCCCTCCCCCATCTCTCTGGATTTCTTTGCTGGTCTTCATAGTCATGTGGACGTCGGTGGAGGTGGTGGTGTTGCTCATGCCTTCTTCTTCTGTGGGAGAGATATGCTGACACGTCACTTCACAGCCTGGTAGGCTGACAGGACCTCAGTCTTCTCAGACACACGCATAAGAAACAAGCAAGAGCACACTCACATACGTGTGCATTAGCACTCGCACACACACGCAGGCACACACACGCAGGCACACACACGCAGGCACACACGCAGGGGCGCACACACACACACACACACACACACACACACACACACACACACGCTGCCCTCTGTCTGTCAGTCTTTCTTTCCCTTTCTCTCCTCACCCCCCTTCTCTCTCACTCACTCTCCGCCCCCCCCCCCCCCCCCCCCCCCCCCCCCGTCTTTCTTTCTCCCTCTCCCCTCTCATCTCTCTCTCTTTCTCTCTCTCACTCCCTCATTCTCTCTCTGTGTGTCTTTCTCTCCCCTCATCTCTCTGTGTGTCTGTCTCTGTCTCTCTCTCTGTCTGTCCGTGTGTCAGTGACTGACCGGGCTTTCCCCTGATGTAGCAGGCCAGGAGGTCCAGGGCCAGGTAGGGCTTGTTGGCCCACTCGTGAGGGAAGAAGCCCAGAGCATCCGTGGACAGGGGGACGGGCAGGTGGAAGACCCCCACCTTCTGGGCCGTGGACCGGCTTCTGTTGCCTACTGTGAACACCTGCACCCATCACCTTCATCGTCATCATCATCATCATCATCATCATCACCATTATCACCATTGTCATCATCATCATCATCATCGTCATCACCGTCATCGTCATCATCATCGTCATCACCATCATCATCATAATCATCACCGTCGTCATCATTATCATCATCATCATCACCGTCATCATCATCACCGTCATCATCGTCATCATCATCATCATCATCATCGTCATCATCATCATCGTCGTCGTCGTCGTCATCATCATCATGGTCATCATTATCAACATCATCATTGTCATCGTCATCATCATTATCATCATTGTCGTCGTCATCATCGCCATCATTATCATCATCATCATCATCATGCCATCATCATCATTATTATCACTACCACCACCACCACACCAACACTACCACCATCATCATCACCTTAATCGTGTCTATCATCATCATCATCATCATCACCTTGATCATGTCCATCATCATCATCATCTACACTACACTACACTACACTACACTACACTACACTACACTACACTACACTACACTACACTACACTAATAATACTGTTGCAGCTTCTATTCCTGACCTTCACCAAGGAGGTCATATTGTGACCCACTTCTGTCTGTCTGTCTGTTTATCTGTGTGACGTCAAACTGCTGACCAGATCTGAATGACCAGGCAGGCAGGTGGACAATGGTCAAGGACTGTGCAACGTTGGTGCCGATCTACTGGACGGATCCGGCTCAAATGGATCCGGGGTCCAATGTGTTAAGATGACACAAACACTACAGAACCAACTGTAATCCAACTGTCTGCAACGATGGAATGTAGGTCAAGGCCAGCCCGTTTCCATTTTGTACCGATCCATGGCGTTGATATAGTAGTAGTAGTAGTAGTAGTAGTAGTTGCTGTTGTTGTTGTAGCAGCAGTAACAGCAGCAGTAGTAGAAGTGGAATTGCAGTGGTGTTAGGAGGGTGGTAATAAAATTAGTAGAAGTGGTAGTAATAATAATGAAAGCATAGCAGTTGCAGCAGCAACAGCAGCGGCGTTGGCGTCGGCAGCAACAGCAGCAGCAGTGGCAGGAGTATAGTAATAGTACAAAAAGAATGACCAATATCATCATCATACTAGACAAGCAACAAATATTCCAGGGTCCATAACCCTTCCCCACATTTCCCTGTTCATTTATAATTCACAGTCCTAACCCCCCATCACAGGTTTAACGCTACAGATCACAATCCTACACCCCCGTCACAGTTCACCATGAACTCACATGTCACAATCCTACACTCCGTCACAGTTTACCATGAACTCACAGATCACAATCCTACACCCCGTCACAGTTTACCATGAACTCACAGGTCACATCCTACACTCCGGCACAGTTTACCATGAACTCACAGATCACATTCCTACACTCCGTTTACCATGAACTCACAGGTCACAACCCTACACCTCCGTCACAGTTTACCATGAACTCACAGATCACATTCCTACACCCCGTCACAGTTTACCATGAACTCACAGGTCACAATCCTACACCCCGTCACAGTTTACCATGAACTCACAGGTCACAATCCTACACTCCGTCAGTTTACCATGAACTCACAGATCACATTCCTACACCCTTCACAGTTTACCATGAACTCACAGATCACAATCCTACATTCCGTTACAATTTACCATATATTCACAGATCACAATCCTACAACCACGTAATAATCTACCATAAACTACAGATCACAATCCTAAACCCCTCGACAAATCCCTGTTTATTCACAGATCACAATCCTAAACCTCCATGACAGATCCCTGTTTATTCACAGATCACAATCCTAAACCTCCATGACAGATCCCTGTTTATTCACAGATCACAGTCCTACACCCTGTCACAGTTTACCATGAACTCACAGATCACAATCCTACAACCACGTAAAAATTTACCCTAAGCTACAGATCACAATCCTAAACCTCCTCGACAAATCCCTGTTTATTCACAGATCACAATCCTGAATCTCTGTGACAAAACCTCGTTTATTCCCGGATCACAATCCTCAATCTGTATGGCCGATCCCTGTTTATTCACAGATCACAATCCTGAATCTGTATGGCCGATCCCTGTTTATTCCCGGATCACAATCCTGAATCTCTATGACAGATCCCTGTTTATTCACAGATCACAATCCTGAATCTGTATGGCCGATCCCTGTTTATTCCCGGATCACAATCCTGAATCTCTATGACAGATCCCTGTTTATTCACAGATCACAATCCTGAATCTGTATAGCCGATCCCTGTTTATTCCCGGATCACAATCCTGAATCTCTATGACAGATCCCTGTTTATTCACAGATCACAATCCTGAATCTGTATAGCTGATCCCTGTTTATTCCCGGATCACAATCCTGAATCTCTATGACAGATCCCTGTTTATTCACAGATCACAATCCTGAATCTGTATGGCCAATCCCTGTTTATTCCCGGATCACAATCCTGAATCTCTATGACAGATCCCTGTTTATTCCCAGATCACAATCCTGAATCTGTACGGCCGATCCCTGTTTATTCCCGGATCACAATCCTGAATCTCTATGACAGGTCCCTGTTTATTCACAGATCACAATCCTGAATCTCTATGACAAAACCTTGTTTATTCACAGATCATAATCCTAAACCACCAGGACAGATCCCTGTTTATTCACAGATCACAATCCTAAACCACCATGACAGATCCCTGTTTATTCACAGATCACAATCCTAAAGCACCAGGACAGATCCCTGTTCATCCCAGATCATAATCCTAAACCACCAGATCATAATCCTAAACCACCATCACAGATCCCTTTTAATTCACAGATCACAATCCTAAAGCACCAGGACAGATCCCTGTTGATCCCCAGATCATAATCCTAAACCACCAGATCATAATCCTAAACCACCATCACAGATCCCTTTTAATTCACAGATCACAATCCTAAAGCACCAGGACAGATCCCTGTTCATTCACAGATCGCAATCCTAAAGCACCATGACAGATCCCTTTTTATTCACAGATCAGAATCCTAAACCACCATCACAGATCCCTGTTTATTCACAGATCAGAATCCTAAACCACCATCACAGATCGCTGTTCATTCCCAGATCACAATCCTAAAGCACCATCACAGATCCCTGTTCATTCCCAGATCGCAGTCCTAAACCATCATGACAGCTCGCTGTTTACTCACAGATCACAATCTCAAACTCCAATGACAAATCCCCGTTTATTTACAGATCGCAATCCTAATCCTCAATGACCGATCCCCGTTTATTCACAGATGACAATCCTAAACCTCCACGACAAATCCTTGTTTACTCGCAGATAGCAATCCGAAATTTCTATGACAGATACCCGTTTGTTCACAAATTGTAGTCCTCAACCTCCATCACAGATCCTTTCTCATTGACATTCAGATCAAAAACCTAAACCTCCACGACAGATCCGTGTTTATTTATTGACCCCCATCCTGAAGGTTCAGCAGGGGGCCCACAGATTCCCCGATGGCGGAGTCAGGTCACTCACCCGTGGCGTGCCGGCGGCGTCAGAGTAGTAGACCCACTTGTCGGTCTTGGGGTTCTTGTAGAGCAGGGAGAACTTGGTGACGGCCCCCCACCGCCCCTTGTCCGCCCCCGCCTCCCCCAGCCCCGCCACCTTCACCGCCGTCACGTGAGACCTGACCACAGCATGACGTCATCAGCACGGCGTCACAGGTCCGGCTGCAAGCCTAGAGCAGGGGGTTCATGGTTCCACTCTCCAACAACCCCACTTCCCTCCCCTTTGTGCCTTCTCTCCCCTTCCTCTCTCTGCATTCTCGTCCTCTGTAGTATGTGTGTGTGTATGTATATGTTTATGTGTGGGAATGTGTATGTACGCTATTCTCGTCCTCTGTAGTATGTGTGTGTGCATGTATATGTTTATGTGTGGGAATGTGTATGTACGCTATTCTCGTCCTCTGTAGTATGTGTGTGTGTATGTATATGTTTATGTGTGGGAATGTGTATGTACGCTATTCTCGTCCTCTGTAGTATGTGTGTGTGCATGTATATGTTTATGTGTGGGAATGTGTATGTACGCTTGTATTCAGGGTCAGATGAGGTGCTGGGAGGTGGGGATGGGGAGCTCAGAGGTTTTGAAACCCTCCCCCCTGGCTGGAAGAAATGGCTTTGTTGGCACGTTCTCCCTGTCCTCTACCTGTTACTGGTATGTGTGTTTACTGTGTGCTCGTCCACTATGTATGCATTAATGTTTATATGTATTATCTATGTATGTGTACTCGTCCACTATGTATGCATTAATGTTTATATGTATTATCTATGTAGGTATGTGTGTATCCGTGTGTTATGCATGCATGTATGTCAGATGTCAAAACTGTCGATCTGACGTTGACGTAAAACCAAAGAATGACGGCCAGGAGAGAGAGAGAGAGAGAGAGAGAGGGAAGGAGGGAGAGATCAGTGAGGCAACTGTTCTTACACACACACACACACACACACACACACACACACACACACACATACACACACACACACACACACACACACACACACACACACACACACACAAAGGGAAAGAGTAAGAAAAACGTGAGTGAGAGAGAGAGAGAGACAGACAGACAGACAGACAGACAGACAGACAGACAGACAGACAGAGACAATGTAAAATGGTGGAGTAGATAAAACATTAAAATCATTAACAGGCATGTACGTACGTACGTACGTACGTACGTATGTATGTATGTATGTATGTATGTATGTATGTGTGTGTATGTATGTCTATGTGTGTGTATGTACCTACATACATATGTACTTATGTGTGTATGTATGCACGCACATACGCATGCACACACGCACGGATATACACACACGACAGACAGAGAGAGAAAATGTGAAATGGTCGCGTGAGTAAAATATCATACATGTGTATGCATGTATGTATGTATGCTTGCATGTATGCATGTATGTATGTGTGTATGTATGTATGTATGTATGTATGTATGTATGTATGTATGTATGTGAGTATAAGTGTGTATGTATGTATGTATGTATGTATGTATGTATGCATGCATGGATGTGTGTGCGTGCGTGTGTGTGTGTGTGTGTGTGTGTGTGTGTGTGTGTGTGTGTGTGTGTGTGTGTGTGTGTGTGATCTCTGACTGTATGTGTATGTTACCACATATGTGTGTAGATATATGTTTACATGTGTATAGATGGATATATGTATATGCATATATTTATGCATGTTTGTATGCCATGCTCAATCTGTAAACTTTTTATGTATATTTGTATGCTACGCTTAATCTGTAAACTTGCTTATTTTATCAAGAAAACCACAAAAAAAGGTGTTTAATTCAGGAACTGAGCAAACGTGTTGCGTAGTTTATCAACTATGCACACACACAAATCTTTCGCTAGAAACACGAAAAAGGCATGATGTGAAATTAAACTGTCCTGCAGTTTGCTCAATTCATGAACGACACAGTCTTGTATCTCGCCAATCTCATGTACTAGGCAAAGACTTTTTGTTTAGCTCATGAACTGTGCGGTTCATATGCTCAGTTTATGAAGTAAGCAGTCTGGCTGCTGAATTGATGAAATAAGCTTTTTTGTTTTGGTTGTTGTTGTTGTTGTTTTGTTGCTTTTTTCATAAAACAAGCCAGTTCACAGGTTAAGTATAACATCAACATATCAATGAAATAGTTTTCTCCCTGGCTTGAGTCTGGACCCACGACTCGGACAAAACCATTCACATTTGTATATGCCTGTGACTGCCACATCTTTCTGTATATGTGGGACTGCCACACCTTTCTGTATGCCTGTGACTGCCGCATCTGTCTGTATGCCTGCGGCTGCCACATCTTTCTGTATGCCTGCGACTGCCACATCTTTCTATATGTATGGGACTGCCACATCTTTCTGTATATATGGGACTGCCACATCTTTCTGTATGCCTGCGACTGCCACATCTTTCTGTATGCATGGGACTGCCACATCTTTCTGTTTGCCTGTGACTGCCACATCTTTCTGTATGCATGTGACTGCCACATCTTACTGTATGCCTGTGACTGCCACATCTTTCTGTATGCCTGTGATTGCCACATCTTTCTGTATGCATGTGACTGCCACATCTTTCTGTATATCTGTGACTGCCACATCTTTCTGTATGCATGTGACTGCGACATCTTTCTGTATACCTATGACTGCCACATCTTTCTGTATGCATGTGACGGCCACATCTTTCTGTATGCATGTGACTGCCACATCTTTCTGTATACCTGTGACTGCCACACATTTCTATAATTATGTCTGTGATTGCCACATCTTTCTGTATGCGTGTGACTGCCACATATTTCTGTATGCATGTGACTGCCACATTTCTGTATGCATGTGACTGCCACATTTTTCTGTATGCTTGTGACTGCCACGCATGTCTATAATTATGTCTGTGACTGCCACATCTTTCTGTATGGGTGTGATTGCCACATATTTCTGTATGCTGTGACTGCCACATCTTTCTGTATGCCTGTGATTGCCACATCTTTCTGTATGCCTGTGACTGCCACATCTTTCTGTATGCATGTGACTGCCACATCTTTCTGCATGCATGTGATTGCCACATCTTTCTGTATGCATGTGACTGCCACATCTTTCTGTATACCTGTGACTGCCACATCTTTCTGTATACCTGTGACTGCCAAATCTTTCTGTATACCTGTGACTGCCACATCTTTCTGTATGCATGTGACTGCCACATCTTTCTGTATGCATGTGACAGCCACATCTTTCTATAATTATGTATGTGACTGCCACATCTTTCTGTATGCATGTGACTGCCACATCTTTCTGTATGCATGTGACTGCCATATATTTCTGTATGCATGTGACTGCCACATTTTTCTATAATTATGTATATGACTGCCACATATTTCTGTATGCATGTGACTGCCACATCTTTCTGTATGCATGTGACTGCCACATCTTTCTGTATGCATATGACTAACACATCTTTCTGCCACATCGTTCTGCCCCATCTTTCTCGCTATGTCCAGTGACCTGCTCCGGAAGAGGATCTCCAGCAGCTGATGTTCGTGAGAGCGGGGCCCCCCGTGGGGAAGAGGTAGGGGGGATAAGCCAGCCCCAAGATGGCACGCCATGCCTGCTGGGGATTCCCGCGCGCCAAGAAAGAGTCCACCGGTGTGGGTTTGGCGGCGTAACGCCAGGTGGGCGGATGAACGCAGAATGTGTAGGGGAGGTGTGCTGGTATGGACAGATGACACAGGCTACATGGTGAGAGATTTGACACAGGCTACATGGTGAGATATTTAACACAGGCTACATGGTGAGAGATTTAACACGGGCTACATGGTGAGAGATTTAACACAGGCTACATGGTGAGACATCTAACACAGGCTACATGGTGAGAGAATTGACACAGGCTACAAGGTGAGAATTTTAACACAGGCTAGATGGTGAGAGATTTGACACAGGCTATACGGTGAGAGATTTGACACAGGCTATATGGTGAGAGATTTAACACAGGCTACATGGTGAGAGATTTAACACAGGCTACAAGGTGAGAGATTTAACACAGGCTACATGGTAAAAGAATTGACACAGGCTACAAGGTGAGACATTTAACACAGGCTACATGGTGAGAGATTTAACACAGACTACATGGTGAAACATTTAACACAGGCTACATGGTGAGAGATTTAACACAGACTACATGGTAAAACGTTTAACACAGGCTACATGGTGAGAGATTTAACACAGGCTACATGGTGAGAGATTTAACACAGGCTACAAGGTGAGAGATTTAACACAGGCTACATGGTGACAGATTTAAGACAGTCTACATGGTGAGAAATTTAACACAGGCTACATGGTGAGAGATTTAAGACAGGCTACATGGTGAGAGATTTAAGACAGGCTACATGGTGAGAAATTTAACACAGGCTACAAGGTGAGAGATTTACGACAGGTTACATGGTGAGAGATTTAAGACAGGCTACATGGTGAGAGATTTGACACAGGCTACATGGTGAGAGATTTGACACAGGCTACATGGTGAGAGAATTGACACAGGCTACTTGGTGAGAAATTTAACACAGGCTACATGGTGAAACATTTAAGACAGGTTACACGGTGAGAGATTTAACACAGGCTGCATGGTGAGACATTTGACACAGGCTACATGGTGAGAGATTTAACATAGGCTACATGGTGAGATATTTAACATAGGCTACATGGTGAGAGATTTAACACAGGCTACATGGTGAGAGATTTGATACAGGCTACATGGTGAGAGATTTGACACAGGCTACATGGTGAGACATTTAACACAGGCTACATGTTGAGAGAATTGACACAGGCTACAAGGTGAGAGAATTGACACAGGCTACATGGTGAGACATTTAACACAAGCTACAAGGTGAGAGATTTAACACAGGCTACATGGTGAGACATTTGACACAGGCTACAAGGTGAGACATTTAGCACAGGCTACATGGTGAGACATTTGACACAGGCTACATGGTGAGAGAATTGACACAGGCTACATGGTGAGAGATTTAACACAGACTACATGGTAAAACGTTTAACACAGGCTACATGGTGAGAGATTTAACACAGGCTACATGGTGAGAGATTTAACACAGGCTACAAGGTGAGAGATTTAACACAGTCTACATGGTGAGAGATTTAAGACAGGCTACATGGTGAGAGATTTGACACAGGCTACATGGTGAGACATTTAACACAGTCTACATGGTGAGAGATTTAAGACAGGCTACATGGTGAGAGATTTGACGCAGGCTACATGGTGAGACATTTAACACAGTCTACATGGTGAGAGATTTAAGACAGGCTACATGGTGAGAGAATTGACACAGGCTACATGGTGAGACATTTAACACAGTCTACATGGTGAGAGATTTAAGACAGGCTACATGGTGAGACATTTGACACAGGCTACATGGTGAGAGAATTGACACAGGCTACATGGTGAGAGATTTGACTCAGGCTACATGGTGAGAGAATTGACACAGGCTACATGGTGAGAGATTTGACACAGGTTTGACACAGGCTTCACAGTGTAAGAATTGACACAGGCTACATGGTGAGAGAATTGACACAGGTTAGAGAACTGACACAGACTACTTGGAGAGAACTGACACAGGCTCCATGGAGAGACATGACACAGGCTACATGGAGAGAAATGACACAGGCTCCATGGAGAGAAATGACACAGGCTCCATGGAGAGACATGACACAGGCTCCATGGAGAGACATGGCTCCATGGAGAGACATCACACAGGCTCCATGGAGAGACATGACACAGGCTCCATAGAGAGACATGACACATGCTACATGGAGAGACATGACACAACTTACATGGTGAAAAATCGCACGTGCTACATGGAGAGAGATTATACCGGTTATTCGGAGAGAGATGACACAGGCTCCATGGAGAGAGATGACACAGGCTCCATGGACAGAGATGACACAGGCTCCATGGAGAGCGATAATATATACTATTTCGAAAGAGATGACAGGCTACATGGATGACACCGACTACATGGTGAGAGCTTACACAGGATACTTGGAGAGAGATGACACACGTGGAGAGAGATGACACACGTGGAGATAACACACGCGGAGAGAGATGACACACGTGGAGAGAGATGACACGTGGAGAGAGATGACACACGCGGAGAGAGATGACACACGCGGAGAGAGATGACAGCTACACAGAGGGACGTGGGACGGGCTGAAGGGAAAAAAATGAAAAACCACATGAAGAGAGATGACGTAGGCTACAGGGAGAGAAATGACACAAGATACAAGCGACACACACAACACAGATAACGATTAATGGACATGGCCCAAGTTACAAGTAACAGACAGGATGCATTCTGCAAGTAACAGACATGACACAGGCTACATGTAACAGAGATCACACAGACTACAAGTAATGGTCATAACACAGACTACCAGAATCAGACATGTCACAGGCTACAAGTAACAGAGATCACACAAACTACAAGTAATGGTCATAACAGAATCAGACATGACACAGGCTACAAGTAGCCGACATGACACAGGCTACAAGCGGACAAGGAAGGAAGAGGTTGAGACAGGAACAAGATTTGTGGAGACCAGAACACTCCTTTATGCTGTTCATTTATGAGTGGGAACGTCCTTGAGTACCGTTCTCTCTCTCTCTCTCTGAGTATGCGTGTGAATGTGTGTGTGTGTGTGTGTGTGTGTGTGTGTGTGTGTGTGTGTGTGTGTGTGTGTGTCCGTGTGAGGAACAGACGGCAGACAGACATATTATTGACCTACTAGGCTTCTGCACGAAAATCTCGTCCTCTGTCTTGGGGGTCTTGATGCCCATGGCGGACTTGGTGGCGTCCAGGGCGGCGGCCAGGGTGCCCGAGGTTCTGGAGTGCTTCAGCTCCCCCTCCATCTCCGTCACCGACAGGTTCTCGTCCACGTCTGGCACACACACACACACACGTACAGACACACAAACACACACACACATGCATACACACGCACGCGCGCGCACGCACTGTCACGGACGGCTCAGCTTTTGAACTCTTTCTTGATAGGTTAACGTAGGGAAACTGGAGTTCTCTTCTGTTAATGGTTTTATAGTTCCCTAGTCACTTTTAGATACGTTCTATACTTTCCGTACTCCTTCATATTCCTTTTCATTCAAAAGGATCAGGGTCTCTTTATAGTGGTTTATCGTTGATTTTACTCACTTTTTCCTTCTATCCTTTTGAGTGCCCCATCTTTTAGGAGTACGAAACCGTACTTTTCGCAACCCCGATTCCTCTCTGTGTGTGGTTGTGGGTGTGTGTGTGGGTGTGTGTGTGTGGTGTGGGTGTGCGTGTGTGTGTGTGTGTGTGTGTGGGTGTGGGTGTGTGTGGGGGTGTGGGTGTTGGTGTGTGTGTGTGTCCTTTCTTCCCTACTCTTCTATTCTTAGGATAAGTGGGCCGGCCGTGGACCGTCCTCCCTCATCACCCCTCCACGTTCTTCACTTTTGTGTGTGTGTAACTGGGTCGTTTTTTGTTGTTGTTGTTTTTTGAGAGTGTACAGTTTCATATCAATATAAAATGCGCGTTATTCTTACAAAACCCCAGTTATTGTGGAATGTAGTCCGTTTATTTTGAGAGTTCTGGGGACCAAAGTGGTTTTGGTTCCATCATAGTACGGCTTGGTGTCAAGCCATAGTCAATGTAAAGGATTTTTTTTTCCCCTTTTCGTTTTTGACTGAGAGACGTGACCGCACAGTTGGCCCGGTTATGTGAATACCCCGCAGTTCGATGATATGTGTGTGAAATCTGTAGGCGGGCCGAAATCTTCTGCCATGGTAGTTTTTTTTGTTTTTTTTTTTTTATGTACAGTATATTTGCGCTTGCCACGGGACCGTAGATCCCAGCTACGTGTTTGTTTTGTCAAGTTTTGGTCGTGAGCGCGCGGCGTGCATCCAGGCGTGTGCAGTGCCCACTAAATTCTTGGGCGGCGCTCGCGTTCCCCCATCAGCACTCTCCATCGCCCTGCTCCTTGTCTGTGTTGTGTTCCCTCATCAGCATTCTCCATCGCCCTGCTCCTTGTCTGTGTTGTGGTCCTGTTCGTCTGTGTAAAAATGGGGGGGGGGGGGGGGGGGGGGGGGGAAGGGAGGTGTGCATGTAGAGGGTGTTGAATATTACATGTTGAATTGTTTGATTCAGGGTAGGAATTATGTTACTGCACAATTTTGATGCGTATACGTCGTATGGTTATGCTGATGAGCATAAATTTTGATAATCATTAGTGAGACAGTTGATTAGCGAACTTTGTGCATTGTAGATGCTGTGAGTTTTGATACAGGAATTTTGCTGAATCACGGAACTGGCGTAGGCTTTCAGCCCTTCTGAGATTTCGGTTAACCTTAGAGTTGTGTAAACAAATATTGATATCACATGCTCGCGCTTTTGTTTTTTCTTTGTGTATAGCGATTTGTCAACCTGTAATCCGTCATTCCGGAAATGAGGGAAAAAGAGGTGGAGTTTGGATATCACTTTCCCGTAATGTTTCCTTTTATTGATTGCAGTCCCTTACTTTGTAAGCAAAGGAGGGGTTTGGGGCTAATAGTAGAATTTATTAGGAGAAAGAAAAAAAAAAAAAGGAAAAATCAACACATAGCAAATTAGGGTTCTTCCCTGTAAATCAGAGCAAGTTAACAAGGAGGGCGGGGGTTTGACAGTGCTTACCTCTCCTAGCATAGTCACATAAGACACCCACACAGCTCCATATTTCGGAACTATATACAGACCATGATTGGCTTGCAGAGTTTGTTTCATCACCTTCCCTCTGGTGCTTCGTCCCACCTTTTGGTCACCTGCCCCTTTCTCCACCTTCCTACGTCTTCCACCTTCTCTGCACCTTCCACCTTCTCTGCACTCTTTCTTCCACCTTCTCTGCACCTTCCACCTTCTCTGCACCTTCCACCTTCTCTGCACCTTCCACCTTCTCTGCACCTTCCACCTTCTCTGCACCTTCCACCTTCTCTGCACCTTCACTTCTCTGCACCTTGCACTTCTCTGCGCTTCCTGCCTGGGAGCGCTGGGCGCTGACCCATCCTGGCCGAGATCGAGCCCCGCTGAGTGCCTGCACGAGGCCTCGCCAGCCACGGAGATCGCCGTCAGCTGGAGGGCTCCCGCCGGATCCCCGTGCCGTGAACCCCGTCGGCGTGGCTTCTGCGGCGCTGCAAGGACTGTCGTCCTCCGCTCCCACGGCGAGTCCCTTCGTGTTGTGTCGTGTGATTGTTGCTGGAGAGAGTGTGGCCTGTCTCCCCTTGCCCTTGTATGTGTGCTTGTGCAACGACAGTAACTGTAGCCCGACTCTCGGGATTTGTGGCCAAGGATCGCTACCCTTTGAAGGAAGTGACTGATGCAACGTGTGGCACATGCTCCTGTGTGCTGGGAGTTAAGAAAACTCAACATATTTATCTCTGATATTGGTTGTGTGTGCGTGTTGTGTAATAGATCCTTTATGCTAGGAATGTCCCTCCTCTTACCTTCTTTGGGTTGAGTGGGGTGGTAGCATTTTAGGTTGGGTATAGAGGAGGGGTGGTAATAGAGTGGGGGAAGTCCCAAGGGATGGTGTTGTTTTGGATTATATTTTCTTTTGGGAGTGTTTTTTTACCCGTATAGGTAGCTCAGATTCCTCTACAGGCACTTTTTCCCCGACTTTCTTTTTCCTCCCTCTACTTTTCCTTCTGTTTTTTTTTTTGTTGTTGTTTTTTTTCTGTATGGTCCTTTCCCACAGAGTGTGATTGATTTTTGGTGGTGCTTGTCCATATGTAATAAAGTGTTGTCTTAGTTGTTTATCTTTGCCTCCTTGTGTTTGTCCGTCAGTGTGTGGCGATTCGCGGATCCCGCCTGGCCCCTCTCCTGAACCCTCTCATTTTTGACACGCACGCACGCACGCACGCACGCACACACACAACGGCGAGAAGACATCCTGCGCATCTTGGACCGTCGCGCACCAAATCATGGATGGCACATCCTCAATTTTGCCTTATCTCATGAAACACTGACAGGTTTTCCTCAGTGTTGAGGAAGGTGTTGAGGTCATGTGCCTTCTACAGCTCTCTGGTCTCCATGGAGGTGCTGGCCATGCTGATCCAAGAAGGGACAGTCCTTGGGGAACTTCTCGGGTCTCCGCAAGAACCATCTACAGCTGCTCAGCATATCTAAGGGCCGGAATAGCTCAGATGGTAGAGCACCAGACTGGTAATCCTGGGGTTGCTGGTTCGAATCTCCGCCAGGCCGTTTCAGTACAGGGAGATTTTTCTCTCGGAGGTAACGCTGGTTCTGACTCCATTTCCCAAAAAGTCCTTCGTGTGAGACTATAAACCGAGGTTCTGTGTGTGAACGCACGCACAACATCTTGCACACACGTAAAATCCCATCAACTATCGGAAGAGGAGGCCAGTTTGGCCGTTGATATGGACGACACGTCACACATAGCATGCACCCTGTGTGAAGAATGGAAAGAATAAACGAAGAAAATCGATTGGCTGATAATGACTGAATGACAAGGGACACGACTGAATGAAGTGCCAGCAGGCAGCTCTTCGACTGCCTCTACCCAGGTAAGCAGCCTGTTGTGTAAACGAGAACATGGATTGTAAAGCGCTTAGAGCTTGGTCTTCAACTGAGGACAGGCGCTATTGAAGTTGCCTTAATAATAATAATAGTAATAATAATAACAATAATAATAATGATAACGATAAAAGCGATAATAGTAATGACGATATGGTGATGATAATGATGAAAAAATAGATAAAAGATAATAATAACAACAATAGTAATAATAATAACAATAATAATGATAATGATAACAATAATGATAATAATATTAACAATGATAATAACAGTAATGATTTGTACTGCGGAATTGATTGAATGACGTGGATAAAGCCGTCACTGAAAACGAAAAGGCAGACAGAGCGACAGACAGGGGGAAAGCAGAGGAGAGACAGAGAAAAAACAGGAGAGAGAGAGAGAGAGAGAGAGGGGGGGGGGGGGGGGCAGACAAACGCCCCAGCAGTGACTACCTACCTTCCTGCCGTAGAATTTTCCTCTCCTCAGCGGTCAGGTCCTGCTCATTGGCACAGAAGAACAGCTTGACGGACATGTACGGCACTCCGGACCACACCACCGGAGCCATACGTAAAGTCCGGGTCTCCAGGTCCTCCTTCAGCTCCACGTCCGTCAGGGTTTCCGGCCTGGCCAGGTTGCCGTCAGAGATAAACTCCTGGTGGGCAGAGGGGACACATAACAGCTGTTCTGCACTGTCTGGACTGGGACTGGACACAACCCCACTCCATGGCAAACAACACAACTGACTTCGGGGGAATGACAGCGTTGACTCGGCTTGGCCAGCTTGCCGTCAGAGATAAACTCCTGGTGGGCAGAGCGAGCACAGCTGTTCTGCACTGTCTGGACTGACTTGGGAACGACACCACGCCATGGCAAACACCACAACTGTGTTGTGGATAATACCTTTGACTCGTGAACAAGCCTATTCACATGAAAGTGCATTAATATGATAATGGTCGGTGTGAACGCACCTTCATACTTGGTCCGCCGGGTGGTTGTTGGCTTTCCTTTTTTTTTTTTCTTTTTTTTTTTTTTTTTTTTTTTTTTTGGGGGGGGGGGGGGGGGAGAGGGTTAAGTATCACTTGTTTGTTTTACCACCAGTAATAAACTCTTAGTTTTACTTTGCTACATACGGCAACATCTGTTTCTGTGGCCGACGTTTGTTGTATATTTATTCTGATAATCTGATCTTCTGCTTGGTTGAGACGGCACGGGAAAGTCTATTCTTGTTAGAATCTAAATTCAAATTAATTGAACAAGTTTTGCGTGAAATGTAACATATCTGTCATTAAGGCATAAAGCACTTACTGCAATGATCAAAATTTCTCAGAAAATGTCACGGTTCAAAACAGTACTGAAAACTGAATCGCAGGTTTACGGCCTTTACCACTGGGTGACATCTTCACAAATGGAATGGCTGGTAAGACTTTACGAACATTGATCAAGTTTGGTTATGTTAGGGCTTGTAACAACACACACACACCACACACACACACACACACACTGAGTTTTCACACACACACACACACACACACACACACACACACACACACACACACCTACACACACACCTACACACACACACAACACACACGCACGCACGCACACCTCTATCACCCCACCCACCCACCACCATCACCCCCACACCTCCTCATCGGTCTCCGGGTCGTTCAGGATCTCCACCTCCTCAGCCCTTCGTCCTCCTCCTCCTCCTTCACCCCCTGCTCCTCCATCACCCCTCCTCCTCCTCCTCCTCCTCCCCCTCTGGTCGGTCTGACGTAGGTGACGACGTAGCTGGCCACGTATCCCCGGCGCTTGGTGACGGGGCCGAACATCTCCCGGCCCGCCCCTTTAGGGTCCATCCCCGGACCAGCACGGGGCGGAGGAAGGAGAACTGGAGGAAGGTGATGTTGGGCAGGTGGTGCAGCTGCAGGTCCTCCTCACTCAGCACGCCCGACTTCACCATCAGACCGCCCAGCACCGTGCGGTTGTGCAACTCCTGGTCCTGGCATGGCCGCCCCTCTGAGGCTGGAAGAGGTGGCAGGAGGGGGGGGTGTGTGTGTGTGTGTGTGTGTGTGTGTGTGTGTGTGTGTGTGTGTTGGGGAAGGGGGTGGGGGGGAGGGGACGGGGAGTGGGGTGGGAAGGGAGCAAGAGAACAAGAAGGGTGTTCAGGCTGGCTCTCTCTCTCTTTGTGTGTGTGTGTGTGTGTGTGTGTGTGAGAGAGAGAGAGAGAGAGAGAGAGAGAGAGAGAGAGAGAGAGAGACAGACAGACAGACAGACAGACAGACAAGCAGGCAGGCAGGCAGGCAGGCAGACAGACAGAAACAGAAAAAGAAAGGGACAGAAAGACAGACAAAGACACACGGGCAGGCAGACAGAGATAGACAGACAAAGAGAGAGAAGAGAGAAACGTTGATAGTTTAAAAAAAAAAAAAAAAGGTTTATTTTTGTGTGGTTAGCTAAACAACGTAACATCGGTGGGGAAAGGAGATGGAGGGAGGAAGAAGATAAAATACAAAGTTCAGATAATCGCCTTTTACTCATTCGTCTTATCTCAATCACCAGAACAGAACATCAACATTTATCAATACAGTACTAGCTTCTACATCATCTAATGACCAAAATCCATTAATTACGGTGTACACGGATCTGGCAATTAGGCCTAACGTTCAAATTCTACTCATCCAGTCGTTCCCACTTCAACTCCATATTTCACAAAGGAAAGCATTCCATCCTCATCCTTTGACGCTGACATGCAGACAGGGTCCTTTCTCTGTGCTTCCTCTTACACACTTTTTTCTTTTGCTTTTCACAGTTTTTCGTATTTTGTTGTGACTAACGAGGAAATTATTATCTTCCAGATCTGTATCCATACATCAGATATAAAAGAGATTGAGGAAAGAGCGGGAGACATTGACAGACGGACAGACAGACATGGGGTTCATCACAATACGAGTCCCTCAAAACAATGATCCATTTACCTGTGTCTGTCAACGAGTTGTCGTCCCCTGGGCGTCTGTTTGAAAGAAGAAGAAGAAGAAGAAGAGAAGAAGAAGAAGAAGTAGAAGAAGAAGAAGAAGAGCAAGAAAAAGAAGCGTAAAACACGTGTACAAAACAGAATGAAGAAAAAAAGAGGAGGTTGGAGGCCCCACCGAGAAAAATATACACAGATCAGATTAATACAAAACATATATATATATTCAATTGGCTAGGAAAAGGCAAAAGAAAAAAAAAACGACAGAAAAAGAATATACAGAAATTAGAAGGCTGAAGAAAATAAAAGTCATGTAATTGTGATAGCAAATCTAGTTATGGCAGGACAACCAAACCATCTGAGCCTTACCAACCACGCCTTGAACGTCAACATGTCTGAACATTTTGACTTTTTGTTAGAAATATCAACACTTCTCCTCCTCCTCCTCCTCCTCCTCCTCTCCTCCTTTTTCTTCTTCTTCACTTCACGAAGTGTCATCGGAGCACTGATGTGAGCGATTTTCACCAGGTCCCTCAATCCCTGTTGTTTCTGTGCCATGGCTTTGGTTTCAGCACATCAGATCATTTCATACCGCATCAGGAACGTCAACATGTGGTAACATTTCCAATCACGTCAGGATTGGCAAAGGGATACACGGTGCCGCATTGACACGGTGACGCATGAACACCGTGAGAAATTGACAAGTGGACATACATGACCCTGACAAGACAGTTTGCATGCAAGAAACTGGAAATTCTAACTTTAAACATTCTGTCAATGCTTGAGTTATTGAACAGCAGAGCTGACCACTCAGACTGTTCCATATCTTTTGATCTCCCTTGCATCCTTGAATGGATCCTCAGGCATAGGCTCAAAGATTGTCCCCTACATTTTATACTATTTGCATAACGTTTTTAGCAACTTTTTTCCTCTCCACGCTTTCGTTTTATTCCATTTTACTGTCCTTCGCTGGCTGTTTTGGGGGTGCTGTTGGATTCTTTTTTGAACCCCTGGTGGTGATAACACCACAGAATTATGGACTGTGGTGTGTCTCTATTTGACACCAGGAGCGCAGACACAATCAGCCGTGTCTCCCTGATGAGTCCGAACCAGCGGACGAAAGGCCTAGGAGCAGGCAATACAAATACATCTGCTTTCGAGAGGGATTATGATGGTTCTTTCAGGCAGCTAGTGAAGGGTTTCTCGTGTTTGTGATATATTCCCCCCCCCCCCCCCCCCCCCCCCTCCCTTTTTCTTCATCTTCAACTTTTTTTTTTTCTCTCTTCTAAAACTTCAAATCTTTGTCAAGTCATTACTATAATGACTGAAGAATTGTTAGCCTGCACTTGTTTTCCCCCACTGCTTAATTGTTCAGCATTTTAAACATTCTGTCTGAAAACTCACAATCTAACTGAAAATGAAATCGCGCGGTGAAAAGCTTCCATCAATCGGGCATTCACTTCCTACAGATCTTAAAATGCTCAAAATGTCAACACTTCCGGAAATCTTATCGGCTTCTGGACAGAAAGAAAAGCGGAAGGTTATTAAACACATCATACAGAAAACTCAGACCTCTTAGGTAGTAACACGAGGCCTATGAAAGGAACTCGTAGAAACATGGGAAGTTTAGTGCCAGCCCCTGTGACTGCTACTACTGTTGGTTCAAATCTCCAAACCTGGTGTCAGCCCCTGTGACTGCTACTACTGTTGGTTCAAATCTCCAAACCTGGTGTCAGCCCCTATGACTGCTACTACTGTTGGTTCAAATCTCCAAACCTGGTGTCAGCCCCTGTGACTGCTACTACTGTTGGTTCAAATCTCCAAACCTGGTGTCAGCCCCTGTGACTGCTACTACTGTTGGTTCAAATCTCCAAACATGGTGTCAGTCCCTAGTACTGCTACTGCTGTTGTTTCAAATCTCCCATTTTTGCGGGATTAGAAAAGTGGGTCGACAATTCACATGGTCCTAACAATGATTACTAATCTTGAACTTGAACTTGTAGGTGTTTGAGGCCTTAGGAGGCATGCTCACGTTTCTTCAGAGATCTTATTCAGGTGTATAAAATAACAAATAATTTAGATGATTTAAGTTTTAATAAATTTTTCAGTATTAATACTGCACGATTAACAAGGCACTCTGACTTCAAATTATTTTTTAATTACAGCCGTACTAACCTTCGAAAATATACATTTAGAAATAGAGTTGTTCAACATTGGAATGCACTTTCAATAACTACTAAAAATGCACCAGATATTAATTAATTAAAAGATCTACTAGACAGAGACCCAAATCGCTTAGTTTGGAAATTTGATGTTGATTAGTGTTGGAAAATTTGCATGCACAAAGCAGACCTATAGCCTACACCTGTTATGATCAAGATGGGACGTATAAAGGCTAGTGAGAGCCTAACCAAAGTCCCAAATTTACTACTACTACTACTACTACTATATAATATCTAGGTCAAAAACTCTGCATGCATGATCAAATCAGTCTTCTCGAGTCCACATTTACCTGTCTATGTAAGATGCCGGCACGATGACAAGTCTGAGCAAAAACACAAACAGCCATGTTTGCGGCATGGTGCGGATTTCATCTTGGATTCAGGTTTCATCTTGTTTGCAGCACTTCCCGAGAAATGCCCACATTCTCAATGACTTGTATCAACATGGCATTGCGTTAGGCTAGTGGCGTGATGTCAAAGACATGCTCTAAAATGGCGTCATAGTGTAAATGACGTCAGTCGGAAGTGGTCTTCATTGTCACCGCGAGTTGGAATACAGTTCTGAGCCCCCAAGATGAGATCAAAAACACAGATCGAACAATTCAGTTCGTTTGTAATTGACTCAGGAAAGTGTGGAATAGCATCTTCTTTGTTCGCTTTGTGTATTTTTACTTTTTGTTTCGTCCTCTCATCTTATACGTCCCCTTTCGAAGACATGACTCCCACGCTGCTCATTTGGGCCTATGCCCTCAGTAAGCTCACAATCATTGCTTTGTTGTCGCGTCAGCCTGAGTGACTGCCCCTTCCAGAGGGCGCTACCACGACATTCAGCTCCAGTCCGCATGGACTCGCCTAGAAAGAATACTAGACAGAGAGATGTGTTCGCATGGACTGGCCTAGAAAGAGCAACAGACAGAGATGTGTTCGCGTGATCAACTTCGTGCGTATCTTGCTGAGCGTCTTTGAGCTACATTCTATCTTTTGATGATCTTTGATTGAATGGGCTCAGTAGCTGTTGTGCTATTTTCCTAACAACGGAACAAAGAAATGTGAGGGAAGACATCACCTCCCTCACCAACGGACCCATTGTCCTCTGTCGAAGAGACAACCATCGTGCCCTCCAGGAGCAGCGAAAAACCTTGCACTGCCTACAGTACGTCATAGGCTAGGCTATGACATGCAATGACTTTACCTTGCACTGCCTACAGTACGTCATAGGCTAGGCTATGACATGCAGTGACTTTACCTTGCACTGCCTACAGTACGTCATAGGCTAGGCTATGACATGCAATGACTTTATGTCAGGCAGGGTGCTTAGAACCTCACAACTGAAGGGTGAAAGTTCGCGGGAGGAATGGAAAAGGAAACAACTCTTTATTTATTGACTCGACCATTTAATAAACTGTATTTAAATCCCATGTTGACTGTGCTCGCTTATAAGTTACTCTCTCTCTCCTCTCTCTCTCTCTCTCTCTCTCTCTCTCTCTCTCTCTCTCTCTCTCTCTCTAAGGAATCCCCCCTCCCCTTTGCGTCTAACATCGAAAGTCACATCTCAGACCGCTCCAACAAAGAACAAAGAAGAAGAAGAAAATAGTGAACGGGAGAAGAATAAAGCACGTTAGCCACACTTTCTTGGCAGAGTAAAAACCCAATTACAACGTAAGAACAGGTCCTGCTTTTTGGTGCGACGGAGATTAATGTATGTAAGAAAAGATAGTGGTGCGAGTACAACCAAAAGTCATCATGATGATGAGGAGGATAATGGTTACAGTATTGCCGCCAAGCAACGAGTCTAGGGCATAAATGGGCAAACCAACCAGCCAGCACAGCGAACGATGTCCGACACGTCAAGCAACCCGGCTACCAGTCCAGCCAACGGCTTGCTGAGCTTGGCAGGCCACACACCACAATGAAGATTTGGCACAACAATACTATATATTCCATGTAAGACTTCTGACGCTACTATAAATTTGAGCCAACATTTAAAACTGACAACTGACCAAAAAAAAACCCAACAACTCGCCACCAGTTTTTCCCTTGTTTTTGGGCCATTCTCATTCCTTACGTCTGAAAGACCATTCTTCTATTTTTACTGCAGAATTAGAAGCGCTATACTTGGCTTTAAAGAACTTTAAAGTTCAACTCGAAAGTCTTTTGTTACAGTCGTTGATCCTCTCTCAGCTCTACAAGCTCTTAAATCGTCAACTTGTGACCATCCTAAGTTAATATCCGTTTAAGAACTTTTAACCGAACTCCCTGTAGATAAAGAAGTTGTGTTTTGGTGGGTCCCTAGCCACTGCGGTATTACGGGCAATGAGATAGCGGACAAAGCAAAGAAAGCGTTAAATGATCCTGTCAAGCGATCCCATCGGATACCTTATCTTAAACCGCTAATAAATAGGTTTGTAAAGAAACGTTGGCAAGATGACTGGAGTTTGGAATCGGAAAACAAACTCCATGAGATATTGCCAGACTTGTCTGAATGGTTACCTTCGGTTTGCAAAATCAGGAAAGATTGTGTATACACTCATAAGCATGTGTTGACCGAGTGTGATGATCTCAGTGAGATCAGAGGAAAATATTTTGATAAGATGTCACTTGGTGGCTTTTTAGAAATGTGCAATTATCTGTGATATTTCAGTTCTAAAGAGATGTGAACATTTTTTTTTTTATATAAGATTTAGTTTTTTTGTTTTTGTTTTTTATTTATTTTTATTTTTTTTTTACAGTTTAAGGTTGCAGATTGCATATGTGTTTGTATAACTCGAGTCATGTAATGACCCTCAGTGTATAGCTCTGATATCACCTCTTTATGGTGGAAAGGGCTTGTCCTTTATAACTATATATCTATCTATGCCTTGTTTTTGGTGATTTTCACGGATGAAATCACGATTTTCAAACACATGACCTTCTCCTTAGTTGACATCACAGTTTCAGGCCTTTACACTCACCCGTGACCCTATCTTTGCGCCAGCTTGAAGCGCCCAAATAGTCCCATTCCTTTGAGTTCAATGTCTACATGGAACCACATGGCTTGTACCTTAATGGCCATAGAAAGAGAACGAGGAGAGTCAAGTATTATTGCTATCAGTATTATTATTACATTAGTACTACTTCAACTCGCTTTGTCTCCTTCCCGACGGCCTCGTTTTCATTCAACGCCCATCTGGCGCCGAATTCAACAAAGATAAATGATTGCTCGTTCTTCATTTTCGTTGTCCTGCGTGTTGTTCATCTTGCCTGAAGAAGACGTAAGAGGTCAAAACGCGTTGTGTGTTGTCTTGTGATTTGTTTGTCCACGTTGTTCGATGGAGTCATTATGAATTTTTAAAAAAAAATTCAGGCACAACAAAAATTCTCAAAACAATCTAATTGCACCAGACTATAAATACACAACTTTTTAAGCAAGGCCTTGGCGCATTAATTTTTTATGTGCAGCCGCATCACAGACATACACACAGTTGGCGTGACAGACAGTGAGGGTGTGTGGTCTTGGCCTTACTGCAGCAAGACGGTTACAGGCCATGGCTGCAGGGGGGCGTGTGGCTTAACACAGGTCTAAACACAGCGGGCTGCTGTTGATGGCGGCGGCCCTTTCTCATTCCAAACGGTTTGGACCACAGCAACAACACTGAGACTGGAACTGAACAGTCCAGATATTCTGAGAGTGGATTTCTGACTGTTGGTCCATCGCTCGCTCTCTCTCTCTCTCTCTCTCTCTCTCTCTCTCTCTCTCTGTCTCTGTCTGTCTGTCTGTCTGTCTGTCTGTCTCTCTCTCTCTCTCTCTCTCTCTCTCTCTCTCTCTCTCTCTCTCTCTCTCTCAAGGATAAAGTGGGTTCTGACTGGCTGACTGGCTGGTTCATTGATTTGCTGGTTGATTTATTGGTTGATTGACTGGTTAGCTGACTGGTTGGTCGACAACTAGTTGGTTGCCTGAGTTTCGTTGACAGATTATTTGACTGACTGGTTGTTTGACTGACTGGTGGGTTAAATGACTGGTTGGCTGACTGAATGTTGGTTGACTGACTGCTTTGTTGACTGACTGGTCGCTTGACTTACTGGTTGGTTTCTCAATGCTTAGTTCGTCGAACAGATTTTTTTTTCTTTTTTTTCTTCTTCTTTTTTTTGCGAAGTGTTTGGCTGGCTGACTGGTTGACTGACTGTCTGGTTGGCTGGCTGTCTAGGTGGTCAGCTGCTGGTTGGTAGGTTGACTGGCTGTTTGGCTGTCTGCTCGGTTGGTTGTCTGGTTGATTGGTCGATTGATTCACTGACTCCCTAGCTGGTCAAAAGCCTGGTTAGTTGGTTGACTGATTCGCTAACTGCCTGGCTGGTCAGCTGACTGGTTAGTTGGTTGACTGATTCGCTAACTGCCTGGCTGGTCAGCTGACTGGTTAGTTGGTTGACTGATTCGCTAACTGCCTGGCTGGTCAGCTGACTGGTTAGTTGGTTGACTGATTCGCTAACTGCCTGGCTGGTCAGCTGACTGGTTAGTTGGTTGACTGATTCGCTAACTGCCTGACTGGTCAGCTGACTGGTTAGTTGGTTGACTGATTCGCTAACTGCCTGGCTGGTCAGCTGACTGGTTAGTTGGTTGACTGATTCGCTAACTGCCTGGCTGGTCAGCTGACTGGTTAGTTGGTTGACTGATTCGCTAACTGCCTGACTGGTCAGCTGACTGGTTCTTTGGTCGTATGATTTACATTCAGCAGGTGTGTTGAATGGATGAATGTGAGCGGATGAATGGCTGGTTGGTGTGTTGAATGGATGAATGATTGGTTGGTGTCTTGAGTGGATGAATGGCTGGTTGGTGTGTAGAATGGATGAATGGCTGGTTGTGTGTTGTTGGAGGTTGAATGATATGGTTGGTTGGTGTGTTGAGCGGATGAATGGTGGTTGGTGTGTTGAATGGATGAATGGTTGGTTGGTGTGTTGAGGGATGAATGGTGGTTAGTGTGTTGAGTGGATGAATGGTTGTGTGTTGGTGTTGTTGAGTGGATGAATGGTTGGTTGGTGTGTTGAGTGGATGAATGGTTGGTTGGTGTGTGTGAATGGTTAATGTGTTGAGTGGATGAATGGTGGTTGGTGGGGTTGATGGATGAATGGTTGGTTGGTGTGTTGAGATGGATGAATGGTTGGTTGGTGTGTTGAGTGATGAATGGTGGTTGGTGTGTTGACTGGATGAATGGTTGGTTTGTGTGTTGAGTGGATGAGGTGTGGTGTGTTGAATGGATGAATGGCTGGTTGGTGGTTTGAGTGGATGAATGGCTGGTTGGTTTGACGTGAATGGATGGTTGGTTGTGTGTTGAATGGATGAATGGTTGGTTGGTGTGTTGAGTGGATGAATGGTTGGTTGGTGTGTTGATGGATGAAATGGCTTGGTTGGTGTGTTGAGTGGATGAATGGTTGGTTGTGTGTTGAGTGGATGAATGGTTGGTTGGTTGTGTTGAATGGATGTAATGGTTGGTTGGTGTGTTGAGGGATGAATGGCTGGTTGGTGTGTTGAGGGATGAATGGTTGGTTGGTGTGTTGAAGTGAGTATGTGTGAATGGATATGGGTTGGTGTGTTGATGGATAAATGGTTGTTGGTGTGTTGAGTGGATGAATGGCTTGTTGGTGTGTTGAATGGATGAATGGTGGTTGGTGTGTTGATGGATGAATGGTTGGTTGGTGTGTTGATGGATGAATGTTGGTTGGTGTGTTGAGTGGATGAATGGCTGGTTGTGTGTTGAGCGATGAATGGTTGGTTTGTGTGTTGAGTGGATGAATTGTGTTGGTGTGTTGAATGGATGAATGCTGGTTGTGTGTTGAGTGGATGAATGGTTGGTTGTGTGTTGAGTGGATGAATGGTTGGTTGGTGTTTGAGTGGATGAATGGTTGGTTGGTGTGTTGAATGGATGAATGGTTGGTTGGTGTGTTGAATGGATGAATGGTTGGTTGGTGTTGTTGTGTGGATGAATGGTTGGTTGGTGTGTTGAATGGATGAATGGTTGGTTGGTGTGTTGAGTGGATGAATGGTTGGTTAGTGTGTTAAGTGGATGAATGTTGGTTGGTGTTGTTGAGTGGATAATGGTTGGTTGGTTGTTGAATGGATGAATGGTGTTGTGTTGAATGGATGAATGGCTGGTTGGTGTGTTGAATGGATGTAATGTGTTGTGTGTATGGATGAATGGTTGGTTGGTGTGTTGAATGGATGAATGGTTGGTTGGTGTGTTAATGGATGAATGTGGTTGTGTGTTGATGGATGAATGGCTGGTTGGTGTCTTGAGTGGATGAATGGCTGGTTGGTGTGTTGAATGGATGAATGGTTGGTGGTTGTTGAATGGATGAATGTGGTTGGTTGGTGTGTTGAGATGGATGAATGGCTGGTTGGTGTGTTGAATGGATGAATGGCTGGTTGGTGGTTTGAGGATAGAAGGATGGTGGTGTGTAAGTGGATGAATAGTTGGTTGGTGTGTTGATCGGATGAATGGTGTTGATGTTGAGCGGATGAATGGCCTGGTTGGTGTGTTGAGGGATGAATAGCTGGTTGGTATGTTGAATGGATGAATGAGGGCCTGTTGATGGTGATGTGTTGAGGGATGATATGGTTGGTTGGTGTGTTTGAATGGATGAATGGGTTGTTGGTGTGTTGAGTGGATAAATGGTGGTTGGTGTGTTGATGGATGAATGTTGGTTGGTGTGTTGAATGGATGAATGGTTGGTTGGTGTGTTGAGTGATGAATGGTTGGTTGGTGTGTTGAAGTGGATGAATGGTTGGTTGGTGTGTTGAATGGATGAATGGTTGGTTGGTGTGTTGAATGGATGAATGGTTGGTTGGTGTGTTGAGTGGATGAATGGTTGGTTGGTGTGTTGAATTGATGAATGGTGGTTGGTGTGTTGATGGATGAATGGCTGGTTGGTGTGTTGAGAGGATGTAATGGCTGGTTGGTGTGTAAATGGTGTTGTGTGATGAAGCTGTGGATGGTATTGTGATGGATGTGGCTGGTGGAGTTATGTTGAGGTTGGTGTGTGATGAGTGGATGATGTTGGTGGTGTGTTAGTGTTGACTGTTGTTGTGGGTATATGGTTATGGTTGAATGGCTGGTTGGTGTGTTGATGATGAATGCTGGTGGTATGTGAGTGGTTGATGATTGCTTGCTGTGTAGTGACTGTTTTGTTGACTGATGCTTTGTGTGTATGATGTGTTGTTGGTTTGGTTAATGGTGTTGGTTGTGAATGGATGAATGGCTGTTGGTGTTAATAGAATGTTGGTGGTGTGTGGGGATAATGGCTGGTTGTGTGTAATGGATGAATGGTTGGTTGGTGTGTTGAGGGATGAATGGTGGTTGGTGTGTTGATGGATGATGGTGGTTGGTGTTGATGGATGAATGGTTGGTTGGTGTTGAGTGATGAATGGTGTGGTGTGTGATGGTATGTGTTGAGGATGAATGGTGTTGTGTGTTGATGGATGAATGGTGGTTGGTGTGTTGATGATGATGGTGGTTGTGTGTGAGTGATGATGGTGGTGGTGTGTTGAGGATGAATGGTTGGTTGGTGTGTTGAGTGGATTATGTGTTGAATGGATGAATGGTGGTTGGTGTTGATGGATGAATGGTGGTTGGGTGTTGAATGGATGAATGGTTGTTGGTGTGTTGATGGATGAATGGTTGGTTGTGTTTGATGGTGAATGTGGTTGGTGTTTGAATGATGAATGGTGGTTGGTGTTGAATGGATGATGGTTTGTGTGTTGAGGATGAGGTGGTTGTTGTTGGTGGATGATTTGGTTGGTGTGTTGAGGATAATGGTGTTGGTGTGTTGAGTGATGAATGGTTGGTTGTGTGTTGATGAGATGTTAATGGTGTGGGTTGGTGTGTTGAGTGGTAATGTTGTTGGTTGTTGATGGATAATGTGTTGGTGTGTTGATGGATGAATGGTGTTGGTGTGTTGATGATGAATGTGGTTGTTGTTGAATGGATGAATGGTTGGTTGGTGTGTTGAGTGGATGAATGGTGGTTGTGTGTTGATGGTGTTGGGTGTTGGTGGATGTTTGGTGAATGGATGAATGCTGTTGGTGTGTTGAGTGATGAATGGTTGTTGTGTGTTGAGTGGATGAATGGTTGGTTGTGTTTGAGTGGTGAATGGTTGGTTGTGTGTTGAATGTGAATGGTTGGTTGTGTTTGATGGATGAATGGTTGGTTGGTGTTGGTGGATAATGGTGGTTGGTGTGTTGAATGGATGAATGGTTGGTTGGTGTTTGAGTGGATGAATGGTGGTTATGTGTTAAGTGGATGAATGTTGGTTGTGTTGAGTGGATAATGTTGGTTGGTGTGTGTGAATGGTGTTGTGTTGAATGGATGAATGGCTGGTTGGTGTGTGTGAGATGTTTGTGTTGATGGATGAATGGTTGGTTGTGTTTGAATGGATGAATGGTGTTGTGTGTTATGGAATGTTGTGTTGGATGATGAATGCTGGTTGTGTTTGATGATATGGCTGGTTGTGTGTTAATGGATGAATGTGTTGTGGTGATGATTGGTTGGTGTGTTGAGGATGAATGCTGTTGGTGTTTGAGGATGAATGTGTGGTGTTGACATGATGCGTTGGTGAAGGATGAATGGTTGGTGGTGTTTGAGGATGATGTGTGGATGATGAATGGCGGTTGTGTGTTGAGGATGAATGCTGGTTGGTTGTTGAGGATGAATGCGGGTGTGTTGAGGGTGAATGGTGGTTGGTGTGTTGAGGATGAATGGTTGTTGTTGAGGGATAATGGTGGTGGTTTGATGGATGAATGTTGGTTGTGTGTTGAATGGATGAATGGTGTGGTGTGTTGAGTGATAATGGTTGGTTGGTGTGTTGAATGATGATGGTTGGTTGGTGTGTTGATGGATGAATGGTTGTTGGTGTGTTGAATGGATGAATGGTTGTTGGTGTGTTGAATGGATGAATGGTTGTTGTGTGTTGATGTGAATGTGGTTGGTGTGTTGATGGATGAATGGCTGGTTGGTGTGTTGAATGGATGAATGGCTGGTTGTGTGTTGATGGGTTGATGATGAATTGTGGTTGGTGTGTTGAATGGATGAAATGGTTGGTGTGTTGAGTGGATGAATGGTTGGTTGTGTGTTGAGTGGATGAATGGTGGTTGGTGTGTTGATGGATGAATGGTTGGTTGGTGTGTTGAGGATGAATGGTTGGTTGGTGTGTTGAATGGATGAATGGTTGGTTGGTGTGTTGAGTGGATGAATGGTGGTTGGTGTGTTGAGTGGATGAATGGGTTGTGGTGTGTTGAGGGATGAATGGTTGGTTGTGTGTTGAGTGGATGAATGTTGTTGGTGTTTATGAGCGGATGAGTGGTAGGTTGGTTGTGTGTTGAATGGATGTATGGTTGTGGTGATGTGGTTGTGTGTTGAATGGTGTTGTGTTGAAGGATGAATGGTTGGTTAGTGTTGATGGATGAATGGCTGTTGGTGTGTTATGGATGTATTGGTGGATGAATGGTGGTGGTTCTTGAATGGATGAATGGTGGTTGGATGTGGTTATGGTGAATGTTTGAATGGATGAATGCTTGGTTGGTGTGTTGAATGGATGAATGGTGGTTGGTGTGTTGAATGGATGAATGGTTGGTTGGTGCGTTGAATAGACTGATGTGTGGAATGGATGAATAGTTGGTTGGTGTGTTGAGATGAATGGTTGTGGTGGTATGAATGGTGGTATGTGTGTTGAGTGTGTGTGGTGATGTTGATGGTGATGCTTGTTGGTGGTTGAATGGATGATGTGTTGAATGGATGATGGTTGGATGGTGTGTGGTTGGAATGATGAATGGGTTGTTGGTGTGTTGAGGTGGATAATGGTTGGTTGTGTGTGGGAATGGTGTTTGGTTGTGTGTGAATGGATGAATGGTGGTTGGTGTGTTGATGGATGAATGGTTGGTTGGTGTGTTGAGTGGAGAATGGTTGGTGGTGTGTTGATGGTGAATGGTGGTTGGGTGTGTTGATGGTTGAGTGGTTGGTTGGTGTGTGTTGATGGATGAATGTTGGTTGGTGTGTTGTGGTGAATTGGTGGTGTGTGAATTGATGGTTGGTTGTGTTGGTGAGGTGTGGATGAATGGCTGGTTGGTGTGTGTTGAGCGGATTTTGATGGCTGGTTGGTATAGTGTTGTCTGTGTGAATGGGATTGGTTGTGTTTGTGGATGAATGGTTGGTGTTGGGATGGTGGTTGGTGTTGAGTGTGTTGATGGTGTATGGTGGTGGTTGTGTGTGTTGGTTGTGGTAATGGTGGTTGTGTGTTGAATGGATAGGTTGGTTGTGTGAGATGTTGGTGTGGAATGATGGTGGTTGGTGTTGGTGGATGAATGGTTGGTTGGTGGTTGAATGGAATGGTTGGTTTGGTGTGATGGATAATGGTTTTGGTGTGTTTGATGATGAGGTTGGTGGTGTGTTGAATGGATGAATGGTGGTTGGTGTTGATGGTGTGGTGTGGTTGTGGTGAATGGTTGGTTGGTGTGTGAGGTGATGTGATGGTGTTGGTGGTTGAGCGGATGATGGTGTTGGTGTGTGAAGGGTTGTGTGTTGAGGATGAATGGTGGGTTGGTGTGTTGAGGGATGAATGGTTGGTTGGTGTGTTGGGTTGATGGTGTTGGTTGTGTGGGAATGGTGGTTGTGTGTTGAGGGATTGTTGTTGGTTGTTGTGGGAATGGTTGGCGGTGGTGTTGTGTGAAGGGTTTGTGTGTGTGAAGTGGTTGGTGTGAGGGTTGATGGTTGGTGTGTGTTGAATGGATGAATGGTTGTTGGTGTGTTGGATGAATGATGGTTGGTTGGTGGTTAGGATGAATGGTTGGTTGGTGTGTTGAGTGGATGAATGGTGGTTGGTTGTGAATGGTAAATGTGAATGGTTGGTGGTTGATGGATGAATGTGTTGGTGATGATGGGTGGTTGGTGTTGTGATGAGGTGGTGTGTGGTTGGTGTGTTGTTGGTGTTGAATGGTGATGTTGGTTGGTTTGGGTGTTGTGGTTGTGTTGAATGGATGATGGTGGTTGGTGTTTGAATGGTGATGGTTGGTTGTGTGTGTGAGATGATGGTGTTGTTTGGTGTTGTGTTTGAGGGATGGATGTGTTTGGTTTGTTTTTGGGGTTTGAGCGGTGATTGGATGGTGGGCTGTGTTGATGGATGAATGGTTGGTTGGTTAAATGGTGAATGGTGTTGGTGGTTGATGGATGAATGTGTTGGTGTATGATGATGGTGGTTGTGTGTGAGGCGGTGAATGGTGGTTGGTTGTATGGTTGAAGGTTGGTTGGTGTGAGGATGATGGCTGGTTGGTGTGTTGAATGGATGAAGGGTGGTTGGTGTATGGTGGATGGTTGGTGGTTGTGAGGTGATGGTGTTGTGTGAAGGATAAATGTGTTGAATGGATGAATGGCTGGTTGGTGTGTTGATGGATGAATGGTTGGTTGGTGTGTTGAGGGATGTGGTGGTTGGTGTGTTGTGATGAATGGTGGTTGGGGTTGAGCGGATGAATGGTTGGTTTGTGTGTTGAGTGGATGTATGTGTTGAATGGATGAATGGTGGTTGTGGTTGAGTGGATGAATGGTGTTGGTGTGTTGAGTGATGAATGTGGTTGGTGTGTTGAGTGGATGAATGGTTGGTTGGTGTTTGAGTGGATGAAGGGTGGTGTGTTGATGGTGAATGGTGGTTGGTGTTAGTGGATGAATGGTTGGTTGTGGTGAGTGGATGAGGTGGTTTGAGTTGAGTGGGTTGTTTTGAGGTTGGTTGGTGTTGAGCGGATGAATGGTGGTTGGTGTGTTGAGCGGATGAATGGTTGTTGGTGTGTTGAGTGGATGTTGTGTTGAATGGATGAATGGCTGTTGGTGTGTTGAGTGGATAATGGTTGGTTGGTGTGTTGAGTGGATGAATGGCTGGTTGGTGTTTTGTATGGATGAATGGTTGGTTGGTGTGTTGAGCGGATGAATGGTTGGTTGGTGTGTTGAGTGGATGAATGGTTGGTTGTGTGTGTTGAGTGGATGAGTGGATGAATGGTTGGTTGGTGTGTTGAGTGGATGAGTGGCTGGTTGGTGTGTTGAATGGATGAATGGTTGGTTGGTGTGTTGAATGGATGAATGGTTGGTCGGTGTGTTGAATGGATGAATGGTTGGTTGGTGTGTTGAGTGGATGAATGGTTGGTTGGTGTGTTGAGTTGATGAATGGTTGGTTGGTGTGTTGAGTGGATGAATTGCTGGTTGGTGTGTTGAATGGATGAATGGTTGGTTGGTGTGTTGAGTGGATGAATGTCGGGTTGGTGTGTTGAGTGGATGAATGGCTGGTTGGTGTGTTGAGTGGATGAATGGCTGGTTAGTGTGTTGAGCGGATGAATGGTTGTTTGGTTGGTGTGTTGAGTGGATGTATGTGTTGAATGGATGAATGGCTGGTTGGTGTGTTGAATGGATGTATGTGTTGAATGGATGAATGGTTGGTTAGTGTCTTGAATGGATGAATGGCTGGTTGGTGTGTTGAATGGATGTATGTGTTGGATGGATGAATGGCTGGTTGGTGTCTTGAATGGATGAATGGCTGGTTGGTGTTCAATGGATAAATGTGTTGAATGGATGAATGCCTGGTTGGTGTGTTGAATGGATGAATGGCTGGTTGGTGTGTTGAATGGATGAATCGTTGGTTGGGTGTTGAATAGACGAATGTGTTGAATGGATGAATGGTTGGTTGGTGTGTTGAATGGATGAATGAGTGAATGGATGAATGGCTGGTTAGTGTGTTGAATGGATGAATAGCTGGTTGGTGTGTTGAATGGATGAATGCTTGATTGGTGTGTTGAATGGATGAATGTGTTGAATGGATGAATGGTTGGTTGGCGTGTTGAATGGATGAATGTGTTGAATGAATGAATGGATGGTTGGTGTGTTGAATAGATGAATGGCTGGTTGGTGTGTTGAATGGATGAATGCTTGATTGGTGTGTTGAATGGATGAATGGCTGGTTGGTGTGTTGAATGGATGAATGCTTGATTGGTGTGTTGAATGGATGAATGTGTTGAATGGATGAATGGCTGGTTGGTGTGTCGACTGAACGAATGACTGATTGGCGTGCTGAACAAATGGATGTGTAGACTAGATAAGTAATTGTTAAGTCGGATGGGTCGATGTGTTGACTGGACGGATGGCTGGCTGGTGTGCTGTATAAATGAATATATTTGTGGGATTAGGTCTGGTTGGTGAGTCGGATGAACGGTTTGTTGTGCGTATGATAGTTGGATGTGTATTTGAAACAGGGCGGTTTTATGTGTTGCATTCGTATGCGGCAGATGTGCGAATGGCTAATGTAGTGCGGGATTTACCTGGCTGATTGATCAATATTTCCATACACTGGTGTCTTTTGGTTTGGGAATGATTTACACATCCTTGAATCAGTCGATCCGTTTACAAATTGATTCACACACACACACACACACACACACACACACACACACACACACACACACACAACACGCACGCACGTACGCACGCACGCGCGCGCACACACACACAGAGAGAGAGAGAGAGAGAGAGAGAGAGAGAGAGAGAGAGAGAGAGAGAGACTCTTAATTCAGAATTTCAACACAAACAATGCCGGAAACAAGAGAGACAGGCACATTTGTTGTGAAGTAAAGATTTTATCACAGAAACGAAAGAAATGCAGCACAGTTTAAATAAAAAGAAAAAAAAGATAAACCAAAAAACCTCCGAGTCCGAACCAAGAACAACTCTGTCACCAGAACATCGGTCAGACTTCCTACAGAGAACCACAGACATCTAGCTGTATGCAGGTCAACAATACTTTGAGGAGGAATGGGATGGGGGGGGGGGGGGGGGTAGGGGAGACGGGGGGGGGGGGGGGGGGCAGGGGGGCAGGGGGAAAAGGTGGAGGGAGAGGCTGTACGTGGCTGAAACATCAATTTCACCACATGTTCAGTCAATTCAACACAGTTCAATTCGTTTGTCTACAGACCAACTTGTAAGAACATTGTATTGCAGAAACCCATGGGTCGCACCTAGGATGCTTCTAAAGCAGATTTTCAAACGGTGAGATGAATTATGTAAGCACATATATATATAATCAATGAGCAGTTAGATGATCCGTGAAGGAATTTTTTTCCCTTTTAATGGAGAGAGAGAGAGAGAGTGAGAGAGAGAGAGAGAGGGAGGGACATACATTATAACGAGTGAAAACTGAGAACATTCATGAACAACAATCTGAAATACTGTGTATGAAAATATGAATTATCCATGACAGGTGAAATTTTGTATGGAAAACAAAGTATCCGCGAGAGATGAGAAGCTTTGTATAGGTTGCAAAATAACCAATGGGAGGTGAGAATGTTTGTAAAGGTTGCAAAATAACCAATGGGAGGTGAGAATGTTTGTAAAGGTTGCAAAATAACCAATGAGAGGTGGCATGATTCGTGAAGGAAAATGTAAAATAACCAATGAGGTTATCGGAACTGTGTGAAGGAACTTGTAAAATAACCAAAGACAGGCTACATTTTTGTGAATGAAAATGTAAAATAACCATTGAGTGGTGACCTGATTTGTAAATGAAGATGTAAATTAACCAGTGACAGATTATATGATTTGTGAAGTGTGAAGGAAAACGTAAAATAATTAACAAGAGGTGGATTAGCTGTGCAGCAGTCAGCCATGGAAAATGCCTGACTTGTGAGTTAAAAAAAACCTAAATCAATGAATACATAAACATATTAACAAAATGAGGTCCATTTTAAATAAATAAAAACCTACACAAAATGAGGTCAATTTTAAATACATAAATACCTACACAAAATGAGGTCCATTTTAAATAAATAAATACTACACAAAATGAGGTCCATTTAAATAAATAAAAACCTACACAAAATGAGCTCCATTTTAAATAAATAAAAACCTACACAAAATGAGCTCCATTTTCTCCTAGCTCAGAGTGCCAGATCTGACAGGTTTGGAATAATGACGTATCAACATGGCAGACTTGTCAGCTCGGTAAAGACCACACCATCATCTCCCTTGCCCTGACAGACCACACCATCATCTCCCTTGCCCTGACAGACCACAGCATCATCTCCCTAGCCCTGACAGACCACAGCATCATCTCCCTTGCCCTGATAGACCACACCATCATCTCCATTGCCCTGATAGACCCCCACCATCATCTCCATTGCCCTCACAGACTACAGCATCATCTCCCTTGCCCTGACAGACCACAGCATCATCTCCCTTGCCCTGACAGACCACAGCATCATCTCCCTTGCCCTGACAGACCACACCATCATCTCCCTTGTCCTGACAGACCCTCACCATCATCTCCCTTGCCCTGACAGACCACACCATCATCTCCCTTGTCCTGACAGACCCTCACCATCATCTCCCTTGCCCTGACACACCCCCACCATCATCTCCCTTGCCCTGACAGACCACACCATCATCTCCCTTGTCCTGACAGACCCTCACCATCATCTCCCTTGCCCTGACACACCCCCACCATCATCTCCCTTGCCCTGACAGACCACACCATCATCTCCCTTGCCCTGACAGACCTCCACCATCATCTCCCTTGCCCTGACACACCCCCACCATCGTCTCCCTTGCCCTGACAGACCACACCATCATCTCCCTTGCCCTGACAGACCTCCACCATCATCTCCCTTGCCCTGACAGACCCTCACCATCATCTCCCTTGCACTGACAGACTACAGCATCATCTCCCTTGCCCAGACAGACCACACCATCATCTCCCTTGCCCTGTCAGACCCTCACATGAGCAGAACGGAAGGAATTCTCATTCTATACAGCATGATATCTACGAAAAGTAACGGAAGGAATTCTCATTCTATACAGCATGATATCTACAAAAAAGTAACGGAAGGAATTCTCATTCCATACAGCATGATATCTACAAAAAGTAACGGAAGGAATTCTCATTCCATACAGCATGATATCTACAAACAGGAACGGAAGGAACTCTCATTCTATACAGCATGATATCTACAAACAGGAACGGAAGGAAATTAACCGTCAGTCCATACAGCATGATATCTACAAACAGGAACGGAAGGAAATTAACCGTCATTCCACAGAGCATGATATCTACAAACAGGAACGGAAGGAAATTAACCGTCAGTCAATACAGCATGATATCTACAAACAGTAACGGAAGGAACTGCCATTCCATACAGCATATCTACAAACAGTAATCGGATTTACTGAACACAAACGCATTTCTTTTTAATGTAGACCTCAACGTAAACGACTGTTGGATACCAGGACAAAACCTGTCACCTGCACTTTTCTCCATGTTCTCCTCAGTGCAGCGACCTGGCCTTGACCTCTCAGAGTGCATGAACCTCGTGACCCCACCATGTCTAGCATGGCCAATGCCAGCCACGTTCAACTTGTGCCCCTAACAAAATACACCTGCATCAGCAGCATGATGCGTGGTTCCACATTCATCACTATTGTACATGCCTTTCACTGGTAGATATGCTCGCCGGAACCACTGTTTCGCAATTCTGTTAATACACATAGCACTATTCCTCTATTGATGATTAACCTGTTGACACGTTTTGTACTCCCCATAGTGAGCGTTGCTATGCGGATGTTGGAGACGATGGCCCGACTGCCTTTCTGTCGACCTCCCGTTCATGGGGTGACTGTTGGCCACACTGGCTACCGATAGTGTCAGACTGTCAGCGCTGAAGCACACACCGCATGGTTGGCGTACAGGCGAAGGCTACGTGCAGACAGCTGGCAAAGGGAGTTACCTCGGCGGGCACCCCCGCTGACTGAACGTTTCTCTCACGGCACGCCGTGACTGCAGCACCCAGGGGTAGGCAATGAACTGCACGAGTGAACAGAACTCCAACGAAAGCAACAGCGTGAACACCGGGCCAGTTCTTTCTTCTCCTGTGGTCAGTTCGTTCTTGGGGATGTCACACCACCACTGACACTGACTTCCTTACACTTCAGCCCTGGCTCCTCAACATGGGGTGGCCTGAAGAGGAACGGGGTGGGTGGGGCTCCTCAACATGGGGTGGTATGAGGAGGAACGGGGTGGGTGGGGCTCCTCAACATGGGGTGGCGTAAGGAGGAACGGGGTGGGTGGGGCTCCTCAACATGGGGTGGCATAGGAGGATCGGGTGGGTGGGGCTCCTCAACATGGGGTGGCTGAGGATGACGGGTGGGTGGGGCTCCTCAACATGGGGTGGCATGAGGAGGAACGGGGTGGGTGGGGCTCCTCAACATGGGGTGGTATGAGGAGGAACGGGGTGGGTGGGGCTCCTCAACATGGGGTGGCTGAGGAGGAACGGGGTGGGTGGGGCTCCTCAACATGGGGTGGTCTGAGGAGGACGGGTGGGTGGGGCTCCTCACATGGGGTGGTCTGAGGAGGTACGGGGTGGGTGGGGCTCCTCACCATGGGGTGGTCTGAGGAGGTACGGGGTGGGTGGGGCTCCTCACATGGGGTGGTCTGAGGAGGTACGGGTGGGTGGGGCTCCTCAACATGGGGTGGTATGAGGAGGAACGGGGTGGGTGGGGCTCCTCAACATGGGGTGGTTGAGGAGGAACGGGGTGGGTGGGGCTCCTCAACATGGGGTGGTCTGAGGAGGTACGGGGTGGGTGGGGCTCCTCAACATGTGGGGTGGTCCTAATGGGTATGAGGGAACGGGTGGGGGCTCCTCAACATGGGGATGGAGGAACGGGGTGGGTGGGGCTCCTCAACATGGGGTGGTTGAGGAGGAACGGGGTGGGTGGGGCTCCTCAACATGGGGTGGTCTGAGGAGGTACGGGTGGGTGGGGCTCCTCAACATGGGGTGGTTGAGGAGGTACGGGTGGGTGGGGCTCCTCAACATGGGGTGGTTTGAGGAGGAACGGGGTGGGTGGGGCTCCTCAACATGGGGTGTTTGAGGAGGTACGGGGTGGGTGGGGCTCCTCAACATTGGGGGGTGTTCTGAGGAGGTACGGGGTGGGTGGGGCTCCTCAACATGGGGTGGTCTGAGGAGGTACGGGATGGGTGGGGCTCCTCAACATGGGGTGGTATGAGGAGGTACGGGGTGGGTGGGGCTCCTCAACATGGGGTGGTCTGAGGAGGTACGGGGTGGGTGGGGCTCCTCAACATGGGGTGGTCTGAGGAGGATCAGGGTGGGTGGAGCACCTCAACATGGGGTGGTATAAGAAGCAACGGGGTGGGTGGGGCACCTCAACATGGGGTGGCCTGAGGAGGATCAGGGTGGGTGGGGCTCCTCAACATGAGGTGGCCTGAGGAGGAACGGGGTGGGTGGGGCTCCTCAACATGAGGTGGTATGAGGAGGAACGGGGTGGGTGGGGCTCCTCAACATGGGGTGATTTGAGAAGGTACGGGGTGGGTGGGGCTCCTCAACATGGGGTAGTATAAGAAGGAACGGGGTGGGTGGGGCTCCTCAACATGAGGTGGCCTGAGGAGGAACGGGGTGGGTGGGGCTCCTCAACATGAGGTGGTATGAGGAGGAACGGGGTGGGTGGGGCTCCTCAACATGGGGTGGCCTGAGGAGTAACGGGGTGGGTGGGGCTCCTCAACATGAGGTGGCCTGAAGAGGAACGGGGTGGGTGGGGCTCCTCAACATGAGGTGGCCTGAGGAGGAACGGGGTGGGTGGGGCTCCTCAACATGAGGTGGCCTGAGGAGGAACGGGGTGGGTGGGGCTCCTCAACATGAGGTGGCCTGAGGAGGAACGGGGTGGGTGGGGCTCCTCAACATGAGGTGGCCTGAAGAGGAACGGGGTGGGTGGGGCTCCTCAACATGAGGTGGCCTGAGGAGGAACGGGGTGGGTGGGGCTCCTCAACATGAGGTGGCCTGAAGAGGAACGGGGTGGGTGGGGCTCCTCAACATGGGGTGGTCTGAGGAGGTACGGGGTGGGTGGGGCTCCTCAACATGAGGTGGCCTGAGGAGGAACGGGGTGGGTGGGGCTCCTCAACATGAGGTGGCCTGAGGAGGAACGGGGTGGGTGGGGCTCCTCAACATGAGGTGGCCTGAGGAGGAACGGGGTGGGTGGGGCTCCTCAACATGAGGTGGTCTGAGGAGGTACGGGGTGGGTGGGGCTCCTCAACATGAGGTGGCCTGAGGAGGAACGGGGTGGGTGGGGCTCCTCAACATGAGGTGGCCTGAAGAGGAACGGGGTGGGTGGGCAAGTGGTCGTGGAGAGAAAAGCAGTGAGGGGTGAAGGCAGGGTGAGGGGTGAGAGGTGAGAGGCGTGATGGTAGGGGTGAATCGTGTGGAGAAATCCTTCCCATGTTCCTCAGTGAGTGTCGTGGCCAGCAGCACGGACAAGGCGAGCTTCCGGCAGAGAAAGCCGTTTGCCACAACGGCCACGCCCAGTGCCGATTAGCACGTGCAGGGATATGCAAGAGTTGTCTCTGACATGACGTGACGTGACTCTTCACTGACACTTTTAACTGTTCACATCTTGACACCTTTAACTGTTCACATCTTGACACCGTTAAACTGTTCACATCTTGACACTTTTAACTGTTCACATCTTGACACTTTTAACTGTTCACATCTCGACACTTTTAACTGTTCACATCTCAACACTTTTAACTGTTCATATCTTGACACTTTTAACTGTTCACATCTTCAAACTCTGTCACTGTTCATCTTGACACTTTTAAATGTTCATATCTTGACACTTTTAACTGTTCACATCTTGACACATTTAACTGTTCATATCTTGACACTTTTAACTGTTCACATCTTCACGCTCTGTCAATGTTCATCTTGATACACTTTGACCGTTCACATCTTGGTAGTCTTTATTTACATCCTTACACCTTTTGGTTGTTACAATCTTAACTGTCTTTGACTAGATTTGACATGTTCACATCTAAACTGTCTTTTTTCACATCTAAACCGTCTTTATTTACACCTTAGCTGAATTGACCTATATTATCATCTTAGCAATCTTTGTTCACACCCAAAACTGTCTTTGTTCACACTTTAGCTGAATTGATATGTGTTGACTGTTCACACTTTGACTACCTCTGTTCATAGCATGACGACGGTTTGTTTTTCTGTCTGATCTTCTGTGCCAGTTCACTGGCATTGCACACACACGCTGCTCATTCCGATCTTCTGTGCCAGTTCACTGGCATTGCACACACGCTACTCATTCCGGTCTTCTGTGCCAGTTCACTGGCATGCACACACGCTACTCATTCCGGTCTTCTGTGCCAGTTCACTGGCATGCACACACGCTACTCATTCCGGTCTTCTGTGCCAGTTCACTGGAATTGCACACACGCTACTCATTCCGGTCTTCTGTGCCAGTTCACTGGCATGCACACACGCTGCTCATTCCGGTCTTCTGTGCCAGTTCACTGGCATGCACACACGCTGCTCATTCCGATCTTCTGTGCCAGTTCACTGGCATTGCACACACGCTACTCATTCCGGTCTTCTGTGCCAGTTCACTGGCATGCACACACGCTGCTCATTCCGGTCTTCTGTGCCAGTTCACTGGCATTGCACACACGCTGCTCATTCCGATCTTCTGTGCCAGTTCACTGGCATTGCACACACGCTACTCATTCCGGTCTTCTGTGCCAGTTCACTGGCATTGCACACACGCTGCTCATTCCGGTTTCCCGTTCACAGCCACAGCCTGATCCGTCCTGCCGGAGTTCTGCGACCGATATTTCACAGGGAACAGTCAGTGTCAAGTCATCATGAGGCAACCCACCAGAGGAGACACTGCACTGCTACCGAGTCACGTCAGTGCCGTTCAGTGGTGCATGTTCTGATCCAACAACATACACAGGACACCGCCTACTAAGCCCCCGGCTGACGACAACAACTGTTTAGTCGCGGAGTCGCGTGAGTGAGCTCTCTCTCTCCGGAGGGCGCCACCACAGCCATCCGATGACAGTCCCCATGAATTTGCCGATGTCGGTGACCCCGACAGAACCAAAGCAAGGGCAAGGACGTGGAGAGGTCATCAAGATGGAGGTCTCCCAGACAGCAGGGCATGAAGGGCCATAGAATTGGAGACATTTGGTATGTTGACAGACGGGGATGAGAATGATGAAGGTGATGTTAGGGATTTCCATTCTGGTCTGAGACTGGATTTCAGAGCTGTAGTCTATGTTTATTTTCATAGCATATCCCGGCGTCAACAGGCTCAAGATACACAGGCATCTGCAGTGTTGGTCAGTGACACGTCCATCAGTTAGGTGAAACTCCACTGTCTGATTCCAGTCTTCCCGACTGAGCCCACTGCAAACTCAGCTCTGCGGTCAGGCCAGAATATTCCCACAAATAAATGGCTCTGATGGGAATCGAACCCATGACCTCCCAGCCGGGAGTCCGCGACGCTAACCTCGTCGCCACAGCAGCTTGCATCTTGACTGACTTTGTTCACGTGTTGGATTAAAGTCACCTGTTCGCATCCTGACTGACTTTGTTCACGTGTTGGATTAAAGTCACCTGTTCGCATCCTGACTGACTTTGTTCACGTGTTGGATTAAAGTCACCTGTTCGCATCCTGACTGACTTTGTTCACGTGTTGGATTAAAGTCACCTGTTCGCATCTTGACTGACTTTGTTCCCGTGTTGGATTAAAGTCACCTGTTCGCATCTTGACTGACTTCGTTCTCGTGTTGGATTAAAGTCACCTGTTCGCATCCTGACTGACTTTGTTCACGTGTTGGATTAAAGTCACCTGTTCGCATCCTGACTGACTTTGTTCACGTGTTGGATTAAAGTCACCTGTTCGCATCCTGACTGACTTTGTTCACGTGTTGGATTTAATCCACGTGTTCGCATCCTGACTGTGAATTGCTGTGACATGCTGTGACTTAACTCCTAGCTGTCTTTGTTCACATATCAGCTGTCTTTGTTCACATATCAGCTTTGTTCACATATCAGCTGTCTTTGTTCACATCTTCGCTGTCTTTGTTCACATCTTCGCTGTCTTTGTCCACACCTTCACTGTCTTTGACTCGATTTGACTGTCCACACCTTCACTGTCTTTGTCTCTTTGTCCATACCTTCACTGTCTTTGTCCACACCTTCACTGTCTTTGTCCATACCTTCACCGTCTTTGTCCACACCTTCACTGTCTTTGTCTCTTTGTCCACACCTTCACTGTCTTTGACTCTTTTTGACTTCACACCTTCACTGTCTTTGTCCACACCTTCATTGTCTTTGTCCACACCTTCACTGTCTTTGTCTCTTTGTCCACATCTTCACTGTCTTTGTCCACACCTTCACTGTCTTTGCCTCTTTGTCCACACCTTCACTGTCTTTGCTCTTTGTCCACACCTTCACTGTCTTTGTCCACACCTTCACTGTCTTTGTCCACACCTTCACCATCTTCGTCCACACCTTCACTGTCTTCGTCCACACCTTCAATGTCTTTGTCCACACCTTCACTGTCTTCGTCCACACCTTCACTGTCTTCGTCCACACCTTCACCGTCTTTGTCCACACCTTCACCGTCTTTGTCCACACCTTCACTGTCTTTGTCCACACCTTCACTGTCTTTGTCCACACCTTCACCGTCTTTGTCCACACCTTCACTGTCTTTGTCCACACCTTCACTGTCTTTGTCCACACCTTCACCATCTTTGTCCACACCTTCACTGTCTTTGTCCACACCTTCACTGTCTTTTGTCCACACCTTCACCATCTTCGTCCACACCTTCACTGTCTTTGTCCACACCTTCACTGTCTTTGTCCACACCTTCACTGCCTTTGTTCACACCTTCACTGTCTTTGTCTCTTTGTCCACACCTTCACTGCCTTTGTTCACACCTTCACTGTCTTGGTCTCGATTTGACTGTCCACACCTTCACCATTTTTGTCCGCACCTTCACCATCTTTGTCCACACCTTCACTGTCTTCGACTCGACTTCACTGCTTACATCTTGGCTGTCTTCGTTACCAACTTCACACACTTCGTTCACACCCAACTCTCTTTGATTTTATTTGACTGTTAACATCCTAGCTATCTTTGTTCAGAAGCTGTCTTTGTTTGTCTAGGTAAGACTGTTCACATTTCAATTGTCTCTGTTTACATCTTAAGTGAGTTTGGCTGGATTTGACAACTCATATCTCAGCTGGCTTTGTTCACACCTTCACTGTATTTCCCTTGCATTGACTGTCCATATCTTTACTGTCTTTGACTTGATCTGTTGATATTGTAACTGAATTTGTTCACATCTTCACTGTATTTCCCTTGCACCTACTGTCCATATCTTTACTGTCTTTGACTTGATCTGTTGATATTGTAACTGAATTTGTTCACATCTTCACTGTATTTCCCTTGCACTGACTGTCCATAT
>CM065722.1:85026096-85093596 GCA_033310375.1 Conus canariensis | reverse complement strand
CAGCAGTGCTGATGACAGAGACAGCAGTGCTGTGGACAGAGAAACAGACAGCAGCGCTGTGGACAAAGAGACAGACAGACAGCAGTGCTGATGACAGAGACAGACAGACAGACAGCAGTGCTGTGGACATAGAGACAAACAGACAGACAGCAGTGCTGTGGACAGAGAGACAGACAGACAGCAGTGCTGGGACAGAGACAGACAGCAGTGCTGTGGACAGAGAGACAGACAGACAGCAGTGCTGTGGACAGAAAGACAGACAGACAGCAGTGCTGTGGACAGAGAGACAAACAGACAGACAGCAGTGCTGTGGACAGAGACAAACAGACAGCAGTGCTGTGGACAGAGAGACAGACAGACAGACAGCAGTGCTGTGGACAGAGAGACAGACAGACAGCAGGGCTGTGGACAGAGAGACAGACAGACAGACAGCAGTGCTGTGGACAGAGAGACAAACAGACAGACAGCAGTGCTGTGGACAGAGAGACAAACAGACAGCAGTGCTGTGGACAGAAAGACAGACAGACAGCAGTGCTGTGGACAGAGAGATAAACAGACAGACAGCAGTGCTGTGGACAGAACAAACAGACAGCAGTGCTGTGAACAGAGACAGACAGACAGACAGCAGTGCTGTGGACAGAGAGACAGACAGCAGGGCTGTGGACAGAGAGACAGACAGCAATGCTGTGGACAGAGAGACAAACAGACAGACAGCAGTGCTGTGGACAGAGACAAACAGACAGCAGTGCTGTGGACAGACAGACAGCAGTGCTGAGGATAGAGAGACAAACAGACAGACAGCAGGGCTGTGGACAGAGAGAGAGACAGACAGACAGCATTGCTGTGGACAGACAGACAGCAGTGCTGTGGACAGACAGACAAACAGACAGCAGTGCTGTGGACAGACAGACAGCAGTGCTGTGGACAGACAGACAGACAGACAGCAGGGCTGTGGACAGAGAGACAGACAGACAGCAGTGCTTTGGACAGAGAGAGACAGACAGCAGGGCCGTGGACAGAGAGACAGGCAGCAGTGCTGTGGACAGAGAGACAGACAGACAGCAGTGCTGTGGACAGAGAGACAGACAGCAGTGCTGTGGACAGACAGACAAACAGACAGACAGCAGGGCTGTGGACAGAGACAGACAGACAGCAGTGCTGTGGACAGAGACAAACAGACAGACAGCAGTGTTGAGGACAGAGACAAACAGACAGACAGCAGTGCTGTGGATAGAGACAGACAGCAGTGCTGTGGACAGAGAGACAGACAGCAGTGCTGATGACAGAGAGAGAGACAGACAGCAGTGCTGTGGACAGCATCAAATCAAAAACATCAGGATACTTCTATTTCCCAAAACAGACAGCATGAAATTAAAAGAGTTTTTCGTGTACTTCGAATGACAGCATTTCTATCAGCAGTAACACATTCAGGGTACAATTATACCCGAACTCAAGAGAACTCAATACAACCTCTCTCCCTCCACAACTCCCTATCCTACCCCACCATCCATCTGTTACTTCCCCCATATCCGCTTCCATCTGACCTCCTGCCCTCTATACCAATCACGTGCACCGCTCACATACTCCTGTTCCTCCATTCCCCTCCCCTTACATCCCCTCCCTCTCTCTTCCCCAGATCCCCTTTACAACCCCACCCACAATACAATTTGATTTGGGCCAATCGCTTCCGAATAAGATTTGAGAGAGAGAGAGAGAGAGAGAAGAGAGAGGAGAGAGAGAGAGAGAGAGAGAGAGAGACAGAGACAGAGACAGAGACAGACAGACAGAGATAACGGTACTGATGTTGGTTTTCAATGAAAATGATCATCAAGACGATAAAGTTAATAAAACTGATTAGCATATCGTTGAAAATAAATGAACGTAACAGCTTAGACTGTCTTTATATAACTGAGTCACTTCCGTTTAGAAAGGTCAATGGCAAACACTTTACCTTTCAGAGCGATAGAAATAGAAACAGCTAAAACAACAGGGAGAATACGGGGACAGGTAAGACAATAAAGATAAGACTGGAACAAACAGAAGAACAGGGCGAACGCAGCAAATTGTAAAACAACAGTGGTGATATAGAAACGGGCAGAACAAGTGGGATAAAGGAGAAACAGGTGGAAAGTGGTCAACACAATGAAAAACGGTAGGGAATGGGGAGAAATGTATGGCTCTATCTGGAAAGGCAAGAGGTCGTTCTAATGGAGAAATGTATGGCTCTATCTGGAAAGGCAAGAGGTAGTTCTAATGGAGAAATGTAAGGCTATATGTGGAAAGGCAAGAGGTCGTTCTAATGGAGAAATGTATGGCTATATCTGGAAAGGCAAGAGGTAGTTTTAATGAGGACTCTCTGCTGCCACGCTCTCCACGAGTTTCTTTCTACTCTACCTATATGTGGAAAGGCAGGAGGTAGTTCTAACGGAGAAATGTATGGCTATATGTGGAAAGACAAGAGGTAGTTCTAATGGAGAAATGTATGGCTATATCTGGAAAGGCAAGAGGTCGTTCTAATGGAGAAATGTATGGCTATATCTGGAAAGGCAAGAGGTAGTTTTTAATGGAGAAATGTATGGCTATACATAGAAGACAAGAGGTCGTTCTAATGCAGAAATGTATGGCTATATATGTAAAGACAAGAGGTAGTTCTAATGGAGAAATGTATGGCTATATGTGGAAAGGCAGGAGGTAGTTCTAATGGAGAAATGTATGGCTGTATATGGAAAGACAAGAGGTAGTTTTAATGGAGAAATGTATGGCTATATATGGAAAGACAAGAGGTAGTTCTAATGGAGAAATGTATGGCTATATGTGGAAAGGCAGGAGGTAGTTCTAATGCAGAAATGTATCGCTATATGTGGAAAGGCAAGAGGTAGTTTTAATGGAGAAATGCATGGCTATATGTGGAAAGGCAGGCGGTAGTTCTAATGGAGAAATGTATGGCTATATATGGAAAGACAAGAGGTAGTTCTAATGCAGAAATGCATGGCTATATATGGAAAGAAAAGAGGTAGTTCTACTGAGAAATGTATGGCTATATATGGAAAGGCATGAGGTAGTTCTAATGGAGAAATGTAAGGCTATATGTGGAAAGGCAGGAGGTAGTTCTAATGGAGAAATGTATGCCTATTATTATGTGGAAAGACAAGAGGTAGTTCTAATGGAGAAATGTATGGCTATATGTGGAAAGGCAAGAGGTAATTCTAATGGAGAAATGTATGGCTATTATTATGTGGAAAGACAAGAGGTAGCTGTGATGGAGAAAAGTAAACGAAGAATAAAATGTCAATACACTTGAACATTTAAACAACTGGCCGTCTGTTGCGTGTGCGTTTTGGGGAGGGTAAAGGGTGGTGTGGGATATCAGTGTGTATGTGTGTGTGTGTGTGTGTGTGTGTGTGTGCGTGCGCGCGCGCGCGCGCGCGCGTGTGTGTGTGTGTGTGTGTGTGTTTGTGTGTGTGTGTTTGCGTGCGCGCGCGCGTGCGTGTGTGCATGTGTGTATGGTGTGCGTGCGCGGGCGCGCGTGTATATATATATATATATATATTAGTTTTTCAGCAACTTTTTTCCTCTCCACACTTTTGTTTTGTTCCATTTTACTACCCTTCGCTGGCTGCTTTGGGGGTGCTGTTGGATTCTTTTTTTGAACCCTTGGTGGTGAGAACACCACAGAATTATGGACTGTGTGGTGTGTCTCTATTTGACACCAAGAGCACAGACACAATCAGCCGTGTCTCCCTGATGAGTCCGATCCAGCGGACGAAAGGCCTAGGAGCAGGCAATACAAATAAATGTGCCTTTGAGAGGGATTACGACGGTTCCCTCAGGCAGCTAGTGAAGGGCTTCTCATATTTATAATATATTCCCCCCATTGTCTTCATCTTCAATATTTTTTTTTTTTTAAACGTTCAAATCTTTGCCAAGTCATTACTATAACGACTGAAGAATTGTTAACCTGCACTTGTTTTCCCCCACTACTTAATTGTTCAGCATTCTATATATATATATATATATATATATATATATATATATATATATATATATATATATATATATTGGGGGTGTATGTGGGTGGGCTGGTGGGCGGCTATGTGGGTGGGTGTGTATGTGGGTGGGCTGGTGGGCGGCTGGGTGGGTGGGTGTGCGTGTGGAGGATTGGAGTGGTGGTAGGATGGAAGGGTGAGTGAGTGGGAGTAGGTTTGGGTGTGGGGGAGGGTGTGTGTGTGTGTGTGTGTGTGTGTGTGTGTGTGTGTGTGTGTGTGTGTGTGTAAGAACACCCTTGCTGTCTGTTGCATGTAGGGTATTGTTCATATCAGTCGATTCTTCTCATTGAGAGTCGCGTTCTTTTTCCCCTCTACCTACGTAGAGCGCGTGAAGCCTGGACTCCTCCTCAGAGAATGGCGCTTAACACGAGTTATGTATCTCTGTGATTGGGTAAACAATGGTGAGGCCAGAGTAGATAGGAGAGCAGTGCCCTGCGCCGCAAGGTGTCCGTATTCAGCTGAGCCACAGACACACAGCCCGGGACTAGCTTTACATTGCTGGCTGATAACTGCTACATAGAGATTCTTTTCGTTTCCAAATTGTTTTCGTCAAAAGCGTTGTTTGTAGACGTGCAACGTACATTGTTGATGTGCGCTACCTTTCGAAATTGCATCGTATACATATTTAGGGATGGTATTCGCCACAAAATGTTCAAATGCCATTTTTTACCAAATGTCTAGAAAGGGCAAGAAAGGAGGACTTAAAATACATAAAAACATGCAAAATCTACATTCCATTGATGCAAGTGTGTTTCGGAAATTTTTCCATACACAAATCAAACCTGTTCTGACATATTTAGCAGAAATGTGGACTTGAAAACAATACAAATCAGAGAAATATCATGTTTGCAGCGCAAAGATTTCTGTACCGGTTCACTCTTCTGACAAACTCGTCTACGGTGAAGCAGGCAGATATCTATTGTATAGTGGGACTACGTGGAAATGCATTAAACACTGGCTAGCACTGACAAGATTACCTAGACAAGTTAAGAATGTGCGAACAAGCGTATGATATATATGTTTCCATACCAGCACGATTAGGTCATCACGACTGGACATCCAAGATGAGTAAATTATTAGTCGATAATGGTTTGAGCATTGTGTGGTTGTGCTAAGATGCAGATGCAGGGTGCCAGGTTGGCCTCGTAACTGAATTTGAGGACCGCTTGTGATCATGAAAAGAACTGGCACTCACATGTAAATAATTCTTGCAAATGTGGGTACTTTCATTCATTTAAATGCTAGTCTGAAGCTGAAAAGTATTCGTCACACATTGAAAACAAATGGCCGTTCAGAATTTAGATTTCCAGTGTGTGGACTCAAAACCCACAAAAACAACTTCACACCTGATGAAGAAACTTCTGTATGTTAAGTTTGAAGGGCTGGTAACAAGAATGTAATTCACTTTCTCTTTAAACGTCCATTGTACTCACACTTCCTTAAAATAGCATCATTTAATGGCATTTCCAATTCTTTCGAGCAAAAAATATAATAATCAATATTTCATGAACACAAAAGGAAGAAAAAGTCTTTGTGCTAGGCACATCTTACTGCAAATACGTTCAGATCAGATTTGCTAAGAAAACAAAGAAAGAAAGAAGCCAACAAGGTTAAAAAGTGTTTCGTATTGGTGAGTGAATTATCTTAACATTACGAATATGTTTTTAACAAGATAAGTTATACGACAGGAAATTAAGTTATCTATATACCCCCTTTGTCAAAGTGATTTGTACAGATGCAGACAATTAAAATCCTCAGTGTCGGTGTGAGAGCCTCTAGAAAGCAGAAAATGACAGAAACAAACCAAGAAATAACACAGCCAAAAACAATAAATAACACAAAAGAAACCAATAGGGGGAAAGGGGGTGAGAGCAGAGGGGGGAAAATAAGGGGAAAAACAAAACAAACAAAAGAAAGCGAGGTAACAAAAAAAAAACTGATAGAAAATAAACCGAATGGAAAAAACAGTGAACCCAAGAACAAACCAACAGAAACAGGCCAACAAATAACAGAAAAACAAGCCAAGAAACGTTTTTCTTAATCAATGACAGGGAAACAAACCAAGAAATAACAGGAAAATAAACCAAGAATAAAGGGGAAACAACAGAGAATCCACAAAGAGCGGCCCAGAACTAACAGAGAAAGGAAGCAGGAGGTGACCCAGAAAGAATGCAAGAAATAACTGAGAACACTAACGAAAGAAAGAAACCAAGAATTAATCAAGAAAGACACCCAGACAGAAGGAAAGCGTGAAATAAAACCAAAGAAGTCAGAAAGTTGGGAGGGAGAAAACTCGGTCCCTGGAAGACAGAGAGGAAGAGGAAAGGGGAAGCGAGCGACTTGGACGGGCATCCGGTGTGATGGGAGGAGGGAGGGTGGGAGGGGGGGGGGGAGAGCCATTCCTCTCGGGCCCGAGACAGACGAGACCGCGAATGGCCAGCGACAAGGGCGCGCACCGTGCTAGGACACATTAGCAACGCCATTCCCTCTCCGCATCCTTGTCATTCTCCCGCCCTCCCCCCCAAAACACAATAGCATTCTCTCCCCTCCCGTCTCTCGGCAACAGGTGGTGCGGCACGCCAACCACGCGCATGCGTAGTGATTAATTCTTCCAGGAGCTCTCAGGACATGGAGGGCACACCACAGGGAATGCCGGGATGCCTTCCAGGAGCTGGGCAACTTCAAAGAACAGGGCTGATGCCAACTCCTTCCGCTCCGTGTGTGTGTGTGTGTGTGTGTGTGTGTGTGTGTGTGTGTGTGTGTGTGGTGTGTGTGTGTATGTGTGTGTGTGTATGTGTGTGTGCGTGTATGTGTGTGTGTGTGTGTGTGTGTTTGCGTGCGTGCGTATGTGTGTGTGTGCATGCGTGCGTGCGTGCGTGCGTGCGTGCGTGCGTGTGTGTTTCCTCAGAAAACCAAAGTTCTGAGTGTCCAGCCTCAGTAAATGGACCCTCTTCACACTGGAAAGTGGGGATTGGTTTACGACACCACGCAAACCATGCAGAAGTGGTGGAGAGAGGAGGAAGGGTGGCAGGGAGGGGGGGGGGGGGAGTGGGCAAGGAAGGCTCTAAGTATTTGAAGCCGGCACTGACTTTTAACGATGATGTAGAGACGTGTGACGTGAAGACACTTCAGCAGATGTGAGCTCATCAGTTACCAACAGCTCACTGAACGAAGAAGCTCAAACCTTCTTCGTCTTGTCAGTCATCCTGCTGATACGTCTGACATTGTGGTGAAAATAAGAGAGAGAGAGAGAGAGAGAGAGAGAGAGAGAGAGAGCTCAAATTCAGGTGGTTTATTCATGCAACTTGAGGTCAGTGCCCCTTATGAATGGGATACGGAGAACATAACAACAGTGTATGAATTTGGCAGAATATTAGAAGACGTCACAGGAGACCGAAACTGAAATGCCTTGAACAAATGAATTGACAAATTTATTACAAGAATTTCATCATGAGATGTCATCAGCAGACTTAACCGAAACTGACGTGAATCCATGGAGAATTTTGTTGCTATGTATTGCGCTCTTTGACCAGCTAATGTGCAGCAGTATACAACAAAGCGGTGTTTGTCTTCTTTTACATTTCTGCGAAGCGGACAAGTCCAATCCATCCTACTATATATAACGATGCAATGCGATGTCTGAAATTCTCAGGCTAAATTTTGTTATAACAAACTTCAAGCGTTTGCTTAAATCCACTCACACAAAGTTTGACATCGTGTACTAAATGTATTGCTATTTTTAACAAGGAAGTCCTATTCATGCCACCAGCAATCAATCTTAAGTAAATTTTATTTCTGATATGACAGAACAAAATGCCCCTGAAATTGTTTGGGTTATTGGTATCTCCTTTTTATACAGAGGAAGCACAATACTTTCTGTACAAATATCAGGGAATGTAGTTTTCTGAAACAAAGTATTAAAACCTGTTACGGATGGTATGGGTGTGTCTGCAGGTGTCTGACTGTCTGACTCACACAGAAATTATGGATGCATGCACGACTTCTCAAATGCACATACACACAACCACTCACCCGAACATTGACAGCCAGGCAACAGAACACTTCTTTTGTTGTTTATGCTGCCCGAGCCATCAGACAAACATATAATATAACAAACGCAATGACATCAATTGGTCGGCACGCCAACCATTAGGCGTACACACAAGATATATCAAAATATGAAAAACTATCAATGCTGCTGGATCCAACGTCGCCGCAGACGATGACAACGACGAGATGACGAGGACGACGAGACGACAAGGGCGACGAGACGATGCAGGCGACCCAGATGATGACGACGACTGCAGCGTCAAGTCAAGTCCGACACAAGACTCAAAACTTCAGAGCTGTGGCTCAAAAAAAAACAAAACACTAACACACTCGCGGCGTCTCTGCCGACGACGAGGTGACAGTCTCGCACAGGAGCTGTGGCTCACACACAAACACAACACAGCGACGGTCTGGCCAACAGGTCGCTGGTTCAACTCGGAGCGGTGCTCTGGCTTGGCAGCAGCGGCGTCTCCAACCCAACTGGCTCAGCGGGTTGTCGGTCCCGGGTGCAGTGGCAGGTAGGGTGATTGTCGGCACTCAGGCCGACCTCTCCACGCCGACACAGGGCGGAGAACAGGGGCGTAGACTCAGCTACGGCCCTGACCCTCAAACAATGGCAGCCAGTCCCCCTCAGTCCAGGGAACACTTCTACCTGGGGGAAACTGATTAACTACCTTGATTATCATGGCTACTATTCATTACAATCACGACTACATTCATATTCATTAGCCACATCCTATTTCACTAGAACTTGAGCATATTCTTTCTTCAACATTACAACATTCCCTTTTCCGGAATCATAACACTACAACATTCCCTTTCTGGAATCATAACACTACAACATTCCCTTTTCCGGAATCATAACACTACAACATTCCCTATTCTGGAATCATAGCACTACAACATTCCCTTTTCCGGAATCATAACACTACACAGGAAAGGATTTCCATATAAACCTTTCATAATCTAGTTTTCCAAATTGGGGAAAAGATTTCCATCCAGACCCTCTTTAATAAACCATGAATACAATTCATTACACACAATTAATTATTACTTTCATCACACACAATTAATCATTACTTTTCATACGACTATAAATGTCTTTGGTCAATTCACAAAATGTTCATTTCTTGTCTGGTAACACAAGAATGTTCATTTCATTTCATATAATCACCATGTCTTTCATCAATTCACAAAATGTTCATTTCTTTTCTTGTAACACAAGAATGTTCATTTCAAAACAACTCATCTACTTCAATATATGTAAGGCAAAGATTTCCACAACACTCTTGTTTACCAACACACAATTATAGTTGTATCAAGAGTGAGTTAAATACTCATCCACATCAAAAATAAAAACCAGCAAAAAGTCTATGTCGCCCACTCTGGGAGCTTATTATCCATAGCATCAAAACTCTCCATCTTCTCGCAGTCTAGCTAAACCACATTGAAATAATTAACATTTTTTTCCAACATGAATTCATAACTAGTTAAGTCACAGGATAAACAAAATCTTTTTTTTTTTTCTGAAGACCACTTCCTTTAACACTCACTTCATCTATTCATGTTTTCCGAAACAATTTCGTTTTGTTACCCTATCAAGTCATAGGATAACAGAACACAACAAATACTTTTTTTTTTAAACAAAACCTTCACAAGTGCACTGAGGAAGTTTCAGTCGCTCCTAAACGGGAATACGGTTTCGGTTTGCTAATAAATAAACATTCAATAATAAATACCTGACTGCCACCAAAAATCAGCTGAGTCCCTCTTCAGCCTTCTGTGTTGTTGCATTGCCTGAATCACTGCAGAGACTGCCTAACCGGTTCAACTCACCCGGCTTTTAACAGTGCGCCGGTGAGCAGCAGTCAGCTGAATTTTGCAACTGGCTTCCGGACAACTACCTTCCGGTAAGCACGGTTGTATGAAAATTTGTGACCGGACGAGAAACGATCCGTCACAATACTCCCCCTCCTCAAAAAAAAAAACCAATGTCCGAATTGTTTTTACTTAGAGGAAGTAAACAACTACAGGTTACAAAATTCCAGAAAAAATACATGAAAAGGACATCAAAACTGGGATGTACACAAACCAATGTCTAAGGAACAGACTGGTTCTCAAAAGAACGTGAAAGAAGATCAGCGAAAATGTTCGATGATCCTGGAACTGGTTCCACCTCGAACGAGAATTCCTGCAGAGACAATGCCCAACGCATAATCCGGGAATTCTTAAAATTTGACGTTCGAAGGTACGTCAAAGGTCGATGGTCTGTTTGTAGGATAAACCTGACTCCCCAAAGGTACCGATCGAACTTCTGAACAGCCCAGACAATGGCTAAACACTCCCGTTCGATGGTACTGTATGATTTCTCACGATCCAACAACTCGCGACTCCCAAACACAACTGGATGAAGTACATCATCATCCTCTTGCAGTAGTACAGCACCTAGCCCAACAGAACTAGCATCAGTTCGAAGAACAAAGGGCTTACCTAACTGAGGTAACAGTAATACAGGTGCTGATGACAAAATACTCTGAATCTTCTGTAACGCTACTGCACATTCAGGGGTCCAAGAAATAGATCTTCCAGATCGACCAACATCCTTGATTAAATCAGAGAGTGGAGCACTCAAAGTGGAAAAACTGGGAACATATCTCCTGTAAAAGCTAAGCAAACCTAGCAAAGATCTGACTTGCTTTCAGGTAGCAGGGGTGGGAATTCTCAGAATCTTATCTATCTTTTTCTGTTCAGAACGCATAGTACCACCTCCAACAATATGTCCAAGAAATTCCAGAGAATGGAAACCTGCCTCGATTTTCGAGGGACGAGCTGTAAGGTTGAAAGACCTCAGACACGAAAGAACAGCTTTCACATGACGAATATGTGCATCCCATGAAACACTATGAACCAGAATATCATCAAAGAAACTGACAGCTGAAAACTGATCCACAGCTAACATGCGCATCATGCGTGCGAAAACAGCAGGTGCTGACACAAGACCGAAAGGCATCCTTACAAACTGAAAAAGACCCATATGCGTTGTAAAAGCTGTCTTTGGACGGTCCTGGGGCTTAACAACTATCTGCAAATATCCCTTTGCAAGATCTATCTTTGTAAAGAACTTGGCATCAGACAATCTCGCAAACAAACTTTCCACGTCAGGAATGGGCTCAGCATCGAAGACGGTAATCTTATTCAGAGAACGGAAATCAATGCAAAAGTGACATGTACCATCTTTTTTCCTGACTAGTACAACTGGGGAAGCATAGGGACTATTTGAAGGTTCAATGACACCGAGTTCCAACATGATGCCAACTTCCCTCTAAACAACCTCTCTAGCAGAGAAGGGGATGTCATAACACCTTTTCCTAACTGGAACATCTGTTGTTAGAGGAATCTCTAATAGTACGTTGCCAGAAAAGAAGCCTGGTTTCGGAGTCAGAATATCTTGAAAATCCTCAAAGACTCTTCGTAACTCCTTAGCATTGCTGTCAGACAAAGTACCATCAAACTGTACTGAATCGATATCTTCATCTGGCATAGAAGATGCCATGGGAACAGGTAGAGTGTATATTGGTAGTGCGTCATTGCAGTCCTGAACAACACCGACTGTGTACGCGACCACAGGATCACGAGAATTGGGAGCGGGGTTTGAACAAGGAACACTTCCTGGAGAACTCTTGAAAGAAACATCTTTCTTGCCAGAACTGAGAGGCGCTATCTCAGACCATGGTACTGACTTTCCCTGTGAGGTAACAGTTGGGATAGTCTGAGACACAGATACAACAGAACGGCAAATGTACCTCTTCAACATATTAGCATGAAAAACCTTTTCTTTTCCTTTGACTAGAACTTTATAGTCAGGATGCAATATTTTGGTAACTGGAAATGGTTCTGACCAACTAGCCAGTAACTTGTTCGAATCCGTAGGGAGGAGAACAAGGACTTCGTCGTCAACCTTGAAACGACGTTCTCTCGCCTTACGATCAAAATACTTTTTTCCCTTAACAGAGGAATCAACAGAATGATCCATAGCCAACTTGCATGAGTCAGCAATGACATTCTTTAACTCGAACAAGTAGGCATAGAGGGGTTTTGCTTCAGCATCATGACTATCAGACTGGGTCCAAGACTCCTGCAATAGAGCGATTGGGCCACGAACTTGTCGACCAAACAACAACTGAAATGGGGAAAACCCTGTACTTCCCGAAGGCAACTCTCTGCATGCAAATAGCAGTGCAGGTAGATATCGATGCCATGCCTTTGGGTGAGAACGCACAGTTTTCTTCAGCATCGATTTCAGAGTGCCATGGAAACGCTCAACATGACCATTTGCCTGAGGATGGTATGGCGATGTGCGAATGCCCTTGGTACCACATAGCACGTGTAACTGCTTCATGAGGTCAGAATTAAACTGGGTGCCCTGATCCGAAAGAATCTCTTTTGGGAATCCTAAACGAGAAAAGATACCCAACAGTGCCTCTGCTACACTGACAGAAGAGATATCCTTCAAGGGAACAGCCTCAGGGTAACGGGTGGCTATATCAATCACAGTAAGAATATATCTATGACCTTGTTCCGAAGGAGGAGACAGTGGACCCACAAGGTCAACAGCCACACGGTCAAATGGAGTACCAATGAATGGAATAGTTGAAAGGGGTACTGGACAAACTTTCCCCTTAGGTACTGTCTTCTGACAAACGTCACATGAAGCGACATACTTGGCCACATCGACAGTAACACCAGGCCAAAAGAACCTGTTGAGGATTCTTGCAAGAGTTCGACGAGAACCACAATGACCCGACAAGATAAGATCGTGTGCTACAGATAGCATTGTAGGTCGGAGGTCAGAGGGAACAACAACCTGATCAAAAGGAATGTCATTTTTCTTTAAATGCCTGTACAGAACACCGTCTGACAAATAGTAATAGAAGGTAGCTGTACCTGACTTCTTCACTTCACTAGAAGATGCTAACTGAAAACATGACTTCAACGACTCATCCTCCTTTTGTTTCTGAATCAGATCAGAACGAGAAATATTCAAATCATCAGGGATCTGACACAGAGGTTTCTTCTCTACCACATGTTTAGCTCTAGCCCTGGTAACGGCAGCTAAAGAGAAGGGTTCATCATTCACATCACTGGAAGCACTGTCTTCACAGACACAAGGGACATTACCTATGATGAGATCTGCGACAGAACTGTCTAGGACACAGCAGGTTAGATCACCCTCAAAGTAGGGACAACTGACAGGAACTGTAGCTAGTGGGAATTCATCCATACGTCCTCCAAAAGAAACACAGCTCACTGTAGTACCTAGCATCTGGCTATCGGAAACTAGTCTCTTGCGAACACCACAGATGGTAGCACCAGTGTCACGCAATACAGAACTTAGAGTGCCATTGACAGAACCAGATTCTAAGTTCAACTTTCCTGTGAATTCACCTGCAGCCAAACAAGCGAATGGGGAGCGAATAATCGAACAAGCAGCAGTAGAAAGTTTGTCAGCTGACTTGTCGACAACAGTTGAACTGCCAACAACAAAGGGGCACTTGTCCGGATGACTTAGAGTACAAATCTTGCATGGGTTTCTACCTGACTTCCAAGAACATTTGGAAGCCACATGCCCTGTCTTTTTACACAGAAAACAGACAACACTGGGAGACTAGGAAAATGTATTTCCTGATGAACCTCTACTGACTGAATAGGGGCGAGTGCCACGACCACGGGAACGGTTACTACCGCCTCGATTAGCTGGGGTGCTGGGATTCTGAACAGGCTGAGGGGCAAAATACCTGCGACCTCTGTCTGACTGACCACGGAATGGGGGTCCATATGACTGTCCAGAAGCATTATGGGTAATATTTTTACCTCAGCCTTTCTGGAAAGGAGCTTAGTGGGATGGGCACGCCTGTATGATTCAGCAGACTTGATCATAGCATCAAATGTTTTTTCATCTTTTTCACACAGAAAAGTAGCCAAATCCTTAGAAACACATTCTAAAAACTGCTCTCTCAGAAGATCAAGACCCTGAAAAGATTTGTCAATCTTGGACAACAAAATCCAACGATCAAGAAGGCGTTTAAGTTCCACTGAAAAAGTTTCAAAGGGTTCATCTGCACTAGGTTTTGACTCACGAAAACGCTTACGAAAACCATCTGGAGTACACTGAAATTTCTTTAACAAACTCTCTTTCAACAGCTCATAAGAAACCACATTATTTTCTGCCAAACTGTGATAAAGCGTGAGAGCTGAACCTTCAAGTAATGCAGAGAGATAAGTGACCCATAGACTTTCTGACCAGCCCAGAGAGTGAGCATGGGTTTCGAACCTGAACAGATAACTGTCAATGTCATCGGTTCTTTCTTTAAAGGGAGGCAATTTGGGAAAGGTAGGACGAGGGGCGTTAGACCTGGGTACGCTAGCACTTTGATTATGACTGTCCCCACCTGAAACTACTCCTTGACGTGAAAGTTCTAACTGTATTCTTTTAGTTTCTTCTGTCTCGTGTGCTCTTTTAGTTTCTTCTAGCTCTTGTGCTCTTTTAGTTTCCTCTATCTCTTTTGCTCTTTTAGTTTCCTCTATCTCTTTTTGTTCTAACCTTTTAGTTTCCTGTTCTTCCTGCATTTGTCTCACTCTGATTCTCTCTTCTCTTTCTAAATCTTGCCGAATACATTTATCAACATAGTCTAGTAAAAGCTCTCCTTCAAGACCAAATGCCTTACCACGTTGTAAGTATTTAGTGAAAACTTTATCTTCGTCCTCAGAGGCCATATTGAAACACTAAGTCAATGGACCAAATACAATCAAAAGAAAGTTTAGACACTATGTCCACTGAAATATATTTTAAAGAGGGTAATTATTATTTTTTTTACACAAACATTTATATCACACTTTAAAAAAAAACGACTAATTTTGAAAGAGAACGAAACGACAGTAATAACTAATAAACAGAAGTTTACGGGTTTGGGAAACGCACTTAGCAATCAATGAGTGATAAACAAATGCATCAATCAACAACAGGAAAAACGAGTTAAACAAATGCAGAAATCAATCAACAATAAACAAACATATGCATGAATCAATCAATGATCAATACACATATGCATGTATGAATCAATACAATCTTATTGGGGGGGTTTTCTTTGGGGGGAAAGGGGTTATATTTTTTTAAAATGGCCCAGGCAACCAACCATACACATTCATTCACGAGAAAGAATCCTCAGAATGCTATAGACGCAACACAATCCCCAAGTGAAAAGGAAGAAATAGAAGCAATCAGAAGGGTAACAAAAGAGAACCAAACTAAAGCCCACAGAAGATAAAGAACTAGGCCCTCGTATCTCCAGAAACTATACAAAAGAGATACCCCATTTTTGATGCACTAGTCATGTTGATCTATGATACACCAGTCTTGGTCCACTAGTCATGTTGACCTATAATACACCATTCTTGATGGACTAGTCATGTTGACCTACGATACACCATTCTTGATGCACGTGCTGGGCTGTTACCCTGTAGTATGGATGCTTTGCTCAGCAGTGATGGAACATGGGAGGATCTGTCAGAGCAGCCAAACTCCTCCCCTCTGCCGAGGAAGCTGTCTACCACCCACACAGCCTAACGCCTTTAACGTACAGACACGTCACACATATCCCACCTCCAGACCCCATCCCCACCTCTACTTTCCTTTGACAATCTTCATCCTAAGTCCTCTGTGTTCAAACAAAAAAGGAAGATGACATGCCCAAGTTTATATCCTGTAAGATCTTCCATTCTGTTTTTCTTGTGGGTTATCCCCATCACCACCATATTGTCACATCTTAAAGGGGCGCCAGTACGTCTGCAACTAAAGCCCCAACACACACAAGACCACACCGAAGGAGATACGGAAGTTATTTCAAACCACTTCTGGCCTATCAAGAATCCATTCAGTCATTCATCAATTTCTCTTTTGCCTCCTGTTTTGTTATATTCTCGTTCACTCATTATCCACCCCGGAGTTTGTTTAGATCTGAAATATACCCAGTATCATTCTACCAACACAACAAATCCATTTAAAATAATAGAATGACAACATCCACATGCCTCCTCCCCCTCACTCGCACTCCCAGCTCCTTACAAGAGAGAGAGAGAGAGAGAGAGAGAGAGAGAGAGAGAGAGAGAGAGAGAGAGACAGACAGACAGACAGACAGACAGACAGACAGTTAGACAGACAGACAGACAGTTAGACACACAGACAAACACACAGAAACACAGACAGACAGACAGACAGAAAATTCTGCACGCTTTGGCTCACGTCTGCCTCAGTAAACAAGACTGTTAAAACACAATACCCCTGCAAAGCAGTAATTTCTCCACACACCAGACTCTTGAATCACTCATGGAAGATTCACAGAGGGAAGAAACTTTAGGGAGATACTGACAGCAGATCTTCAGAGGAAACCCCCCTCAAAGATGTTTCGGCCCTGAACTCCTTCCACTCTCAGGGGGCCAGGCCACATCCACGTCATGACTCCCGGATGCCCTTCTACTGCCAGCCTTTTCCCCTGACACCACTAGGAGTCGAACCCGCATCTTCTGGGTTGGTGAGAGTCTCGAGACATTACCTTTTTTCATGCACGTAGCTGTTGGACACCTGTTTGGGAATCTAAACAGTATGCAGTTCACTTTTGTCCCGCACCGACCAGATCCAGCTGGAACTCTCCTCAGCTGCTTTTGCCATCGCCTGTTTGGTTCTGTCCTCTTCTTACCAGAAATCGCATGGAGTCAGCTGAATTCCCCTGCTCCGCCAGGCTGAAGTACAGGAGGCCATGTACAGATCCGAGGATGAAGGTGACCCTAAGAGGTGCCGTGTGCCATGTGTCATTTCAGCGGAGACTTCTGTGGAGGACACCTCCCCACGTAGTTCACTGCCCCTGCTGGCCTTGCTGGACTGCCTTCTGGATTCTCACGGCAATTCCTTCTGTGTCCAAGTCCTGTATAATCATGTCTTTCTCTGATGCTGACCACTGCTTCCGTTCTCTTGACTACACTCCTTGGTGTGTGTGTCCAGTTATTTCCCTCATCTTGAGGATTTTGACCCCTAAACTTTCCATGTTCAGCCAATCTTTAGCTTGGGCTGGACTGATATCACAACCTTCTCCTCGACCATGGTAAGTAACCTTGCTCTACCCACATTGCACTCCTCTACGGTGGATGTCAGGGGCAGCTTCAGCTTTACTAGGCGGCACCGAGGTAAGTGAGGCCAGGTGGGACAACTTCTGTCTTTGTTGACTTTGGCCTCCGTTGATTCCATTGTGCTGCTGATGATTATTGTATATCAGTAGAGGACACAGGAGCTTCGGGATCGACATGAACTGCATCACCAGACCTTATATTTGCCATGGAGACCATTCTAGTCTGTTATCTGCAGACTTTATTCTGCCGTTTGCCAGGTTTCCTTTCCACTGTTTGAGTCTTTCAAAGAGTCATCATACCACCGTTCAAGGCTGTCAAATGGTTCTGCTGTCACTGTTGGAGTGGGCTGGTTGGCTATATTGAATAGTGTTAACTGTGGCAGCTTATTTTCCCTGCTTGCAAGGAGAGGTTCTGTGATTTCTTGGGTCTGAAAGTCATCCTTGATGAAGCAACCAACTTGACTGTTTCAGTACTTTGTGTGTTTCATCCTCTTTGATGGAAAGGAATATCGTCCTCCATGACAGTCTGTAGAGGTGACGTTGACATCCATTCCTGAGGTCTGCTGAACCTGTTGCCTCATGGCTGTCTTCAACATGACCTCCACTTTCAACACAGATAGTACTGGAGAAACAGCATGGCTGTCATCAACACGACCTCCACTCTCATCACAGACAGTACTCGAGAAACAACATGGCTGTCTTCAACACGACCTCCACTCTCATCACAGACAGTACTGGAGAAACAGTGTCTTCAACATGACCTCCACTGTGAACACAAGCATACTGGAGAAACAACACGGCTCATGGCTGTGCCCCTTCCACACTGATCCACATTGAACAACTCCGTTGTCGACTTCTCCCACAAAGAGGGCGCTGCTGCGGCACAACACCAAACGATCGTTCAATGTCTCTTCCCTTTTTTGCGGCATTTTCCTCAGTGGAAGCCGTGACTACCAAGACAGAGTAGTACAAACAGTTGACCATCTCAGGAGGCAGCCGTGGCAACAACAGAATTCATCTGATTTAACTGTCACTGTGGTAAATCGCACAAATACGAACCATCGCACTTAAACAAACTGTTTAAGCATTTCATCTGTATCTCAGTTGTCAGTTGTGCCAAAGGTGTATGTGTGTGTGTGTGTGTGGGGGGGGGGGGGGAGGACGGGGGTTGCGGTGGGGGGGGGGGGGGCTGAAACAACTCAGGAATCCAACTTTAACCCATTCCCTTCACTGCTTATCAATTGTGCCGTTTCCCTGTCTACAGGGACCAGCGGAACAGAAAGGGGGCACTACTCATGAAGGACAGTTGTGACAAACGGTTGACTTTAACTTTAAATCAAAGTTGACACATGACACGCGTTAAAACCTGTTCAAAAATCGACTCCACCGTGCGGTGTTTTTTTTTTTTCAGGCTAGAACCAAATGTATGATTTGAAGGATGTCAAACAATATCTGACTCTAACTGGCATGTCAACAAAGCCTGAAAAAGACAAGCGTAAAACGAGAACACGACAGTCGTCCTCATATGTTATGTCAGAAGAGAGGCAGGCAAGGGAAATTTCCCACAATGATGAAATGAAAGATCGCAGTTACTAAGGATAGAACGGTTTCTCCTTGTTAAAACAAACAAACAAACAACAAAAAAGGTTGTACAGACACTGAAAAATGAAAATGAAACCAAACTGTTAGATATCAGCTGAGCTGTAAATATCAAACGTGTAAATAATGACACAATCAGTCAAATCAAATGACCGCCCCCTGTTTCCCATGTGCTCTTCTTGCACGTCCGCCGCCCGCTTTCCGTCATGAAACAACAGCAGGCCGGCGTCCCTACAGTCTGTTTTGTCTTGACTACAGCCAGGACAACACTGCCCTCGCTCACTGACAGTGTACTTCAAGCAATACAGCAGTCTTTCTGCCTCCATCGAGTCCATGCCAGCAGTTCTGCTCGTTCTGTGAGAGTCGACTAAGTGGCTGTGAATCTGCCACAGAGAGAGAGAGACCAGTCGCCATACCCAAACCACTAAGTGGAACTTCCGGTTGCTGCTGCCCTTCCACCCGCGTCTAACAGGAACACAACACACGTCACGAACTGGCCGCACACCAAAAAATAATGCGCCAGGCCTTGCTTAAGGAGTCGAGTATTTATTGACAGGCACAATTAGATTGTTTTGAGAATTTGTATTGTATCTGAAAACTGATTTACCTTCTTTCCTTTCATATGCCCATCAAGGTACATGCCAGATGGTTCCAAGCAGAGAGATTGAAATCAAAGGACTGGGACTATTTGGGAGGAACAAGCCGGCGCAACGATAGAGTCATGGGTGAGTGAGAAGGCCCGAAATGTGACGTCAGCCGAGGGGAAGGTCACGTCTTTGAAGATTGTGAATGATGTCATTGTGGAAATCCCCCCAAACAAGTGGAATGATTGGTGGCGGAGGGGGGGGGGGTTGTTCTTTTGATCAGTTATCAGTTTAACATCAAATGCTGGCTCCAGCTTATGCTAGGCCTCACAGTGCTCCCATGGATTATATAGTGATTCAGAGCAAAATCCTAATTGTGGCGTGTGGCCACTCTCCACCTCCTTGCCGGCCAGGACAACAGTTACATGTAAAGAAAGGTCAAGGTCTCTTCTGCGCCATGGGCTACTCTGCACAGCGAACCCTGTTGTGAGAAGCTCCATCTAAAGGTTTGCCCTGATTCTGAAGTGGTATCACATAGTGTTCTCTGTGAAGGTTGTGCGACACTACCGCGAGCATCATTAACGCGTGTAACACTACCGCGTGTAACACTATCACGAGTGTAGCACTACCGCGAGTAACACTACCGCGTGTAACACTTCCGCGTGTGTAACACTATCGCGTGTGTAAACTACCGCGAGTAACACTACCACGTGTAACACTTCCGCGTGTGTAACACTATCGCGTGTGTAAGACTACCGCGAGTAGCACTACCGCGTGTAACACTTTCGCGTGTGTAACACTAACGCAAGTACCGCATCTGCGTGTAACAATACTGTGATTTTTCTGTCATTCTGCAGTACTGTCAGTACGAATATGATTTGTAATGTTATTTTGAGAAAGAGAGAGAGAGAAAGAGAGACAGACAGACAGACAGACCAACAGACAGACAGAGAAAGAGAGTAAAAGAGGCAGACTGACACAAGGAATGAGAGAGAGAGAGAGAGAGAGAGAGAGAGAGAGAGAGAGAGAGAGAGAAAGAGAGAGAGAGAAGACAGACAGACAGACAGACAAAGAGACAGAGAGAGAGAGACAGACAGATGGACACACACGCATGCACGCACGCACGCACGCACGCACGCACGCACGCACACACACACACACACACACACACACACACACACACACACACACACACACACAGAGAATGCATAGAATGTTCGAGGATTTTTAATTTACAAAACGTATTTGTATTAAAAGCAATACTGAATTACAGAAAAAAGGAATGGCCACACTAAAAGCAGGTGTCAAGTGTCACGATTGGTTCAACACACATTGAATTCAATGTTTCTGGCCACTGACCGTAAGAAAGGAACCTTGTCGTTTTCATCGTCATCCTCGTCCTCGTTGTCTTCAGCCCGTTCGTACGACTGGATGAGCGTCTGGAGTCGTTTGTTGATGGCCGAGAAATGTTTCTTTGGGGTTGGGCCAGGGTGACCTCCTTCCATTTGAATTTTAACACCGTGCTGCAGACTTTGTTCCTTTTGGATTCCGGCGATGAATTTCCAGATGGATGGATTCGGGCCGTCAAACATGGATTGCAAGCCCCTGTGCCACCCTTCCAGTTTATTATTTGTACGCGGGAGATCGACTTGGTTCCTGTCGCGAACTGACCAAAACTCGAGAGCAAAACGTGGAGGGGCCCGCGTGGGATTTGCGTCCCGTCTTCTCCCACGGCGGAGTCTTCCAACATAATTGTCCTCAAAGTAGTCAGAGAGTTCACCCAAGCGTGGGTCCATGTCTCTTTCACTCATGTCTTCCTGCAGTTTCTCGAAATGCCCTGTGATCTTCTCTGGTGACAAAAATGCCAATGATGCGAGCATGCGGCAGTACAGCCGTGTGTCTTCGTCGTCGGTATAGGTGACTCGCAACCCAAGATCCTGGATCTTTCTCCAGATTGACTGGCATAAGTGGAAGAAGCATCCTCTGACCTCAATGTGTGGAAACGCCGAGATGATTGCAGCTTTGGCTGTCAATTCAAAATCAAGGATGCAAAACCGTGGGTTCAGACTTGGTGCGTACATTTTGATAAGGCGCCACATTTCCTCGTATGTCCGTCTGTTCTTTCCTGCCAGAAGAGCATACAAGCATGGGAAGACATGGTTGTCTTTAATGACATGAATGGTGTACAGCTGAAAAAATAGTTGTGGTGCTACTTTGAACGTGCCGTCGGCCATCCAGTTAGAGTTTGCAGTCATAAACCGCAACATTTCGTCGGTTCCGAAGAGAATAATGCGTTTCAACCGGTTTTCTTCCTCTTCAGCATCATTATCAGCGTCACCTGTATCGTGCAATAGAAACCTGACTTGAGTGCCTCCAACTAGAACTTCTCTGAATTGTTCCGGAATTTCGATGTCTTCCAAATTTAGTGGAAGAGGGGGAAAGGCATCATCTCTTTTCCGTTTTCTCTGAATTGTGCGCCTGAGTGCTGATCTCTGTGGCAAATTGGTCAGCGTCTCATCAGTCAAATTTGCCATCATTTCTCCAATTAATCTTCGAGGTGGTGCATCTGTAGCAGCGGCTCTTTCTTTCATCTCAGCAATACTTTTCTGCTTCTGGACGTCCGCTGGGTTGGCAGGGTGGTTGTGGTCATTCTTTACATTGGGGATGGCACCATTGCGGTAGTCAAGCGGAGTGCTGATTCTCCCTTTACATTTGTCCTGTACGCAGCGCCAGTTGACCGTTGTTTTATTTACACGGTCTCGACGGTAAAGATACCAGTTGTAGAGGATCTTGTCATTGGAGTAACGAGACTGTATTACCTCCATGGCCAAAGTTTGAAATGTTTGTTTGGACTGCAAATGATCGACATAAAACAAAATACCTGTTCGACATAAGAACACTCTCCCTGAACACTAACTCAATGCTTGTCGTGCTAACCAAACTCACAAGATAAAAAGAAAGTTTGCACGCGTTCACTTATACACACACACACACACACACACTCTCTCTCTCTCTCTCTCTCTCTCTCTCTCTTCCTTCTCTCATCATCACGCGGAAGTGTTACACGCGGTAGTGCTACTCGCGGTAGTATTACACACGCGATAGTGTTACACACGCGGAAGTGTTACACGCGGTAGTATTACTCGCGGTAGTTTTACACACGCGATAGTGTTACACACGCGGAAGTGTTACACGCGGTAGTGTTACTCGCGGTAGTGTTACACTCGTGATAGTGTTACACGCGGTTGTGTTACACGTGGGTAGTGACGCTCGCGATGACCCCCCCCCCCCCCCCCCCCCCCCACACACACACACACACGATTCGCATTTTCTAAACTTCTCTACGTCAGTGCAAGAGTACCATACTTTGGCAGAAAAAGTACAATTTTCTAATTTTCATCTGATAGAAAGAGAAACTGGGTGTTTTGGTTTACACGATGAAATGAAAAATATTCATGAAAAGTTAAGTACGATCAACATATTTATCGTAGACGACAGATAAGTTCCTTGATCTGTAGATGGAAATTGGATTGTTTTAAGACAAAGTATGTTAAAAGTGTACATTGTATATGTGGTCATAGCATATCAAATGATCACATTCTATTGTGTACCTTAACGAAAAAATTCATTCCAAATACGTCTGTACAGCCTATTCAAAATGTTTTCCTGTCAGCAAGTGAAACATATCTTTTCTTTTTGCGCTTAGCTAAAAGTCCAATTGGCAAATACTTATAACAGATAACAGTCAGTGGTGAGATGAGACAGAAGAGTTATATGCTTTTTTTATCTTTGATTAAGTGGATTTTCTATTTTTTGTGTTATAGATGTAGATAAGTTAATTCTTTTGACTCGTTGTGTAACCTTTTTTCCCGGCCCCGATTTTTTTTCCACTTGCATTAGACTCCCCTCTAAATCACAAGGCAACGCAATAAAATTAAATATCATTTTCCGTCATTCCATGAATTTGTTGTTGTCTGTTAGACAACAAACAATAAAACATTTATCTCAAGAGAACGTTAACAGAACTCCCTCCTTCTTATATGACCCGAGAACAACGAAAAGTACTAATAATTCTATCTTCTAAAAATATCCTGACCAAGAAATTCGCGATGAGTGGTGACAGCGATGTGAGCTAACCTGGTGCTGACCCTTTCCACACAGGCCGGACCCGCAGTGACGGGCAATGACTGGGTCCCCACAGTGATCACAGGCTGGACCTGCAGTGACGGGCAATGACTGAGTCCCCACAGTAATCACAGACCGGACCTGCAGTGACAGGCAATGACTGGGTCCCCACAGTGATCACAGGCCGGACCTGCAGTGACGGGCAATGACTGAGTCCCCACAGACAGTGATCACAGGCCGGACCTGCAGTGACGGGCAATGACCGAGTCCCCACAGACAGTGATCACAGGCCGGACCTGCAGTGACGGGCAATGACTGGGTCCCCACAGTGATCACAGGCCGGACCTGCAGTGACGGGCAATGACTGAGTCCCCACAGACAGTGATCACAGGCCGGACCTGCAGTGACGGGCAATGACTGAGTCCCCACAGTGATCACAGGCCGGACCTGCAGTGACGGGCAATGACTGAGTCCCCACAGACAGTGATCACAGGCCGGACCTGCAGTGACGGGCAATGACTGAGTCCCCACAGTGATCACAGGCCGGACCTACAGTGACGGGCAATGACTGAGTCCCCACAGTGATCACAGGCCGGACCTGCAGTGACGGGCAATGACTGAGTCCCCACAGACAGTGATCACAGGCCGGACCTGCAGTGACGGGCAATGACTGAGTCCCCACAGTGATCACAGGCCGGACCTGCAGTGACGGGCAATGACTCGGTCCCCACAGGCAGTGAGCACTCATTGCAGCTTTTCCTCATACACCAGTGACTGACCAGGGCAGAATCAAGCCACAGGGCGTCAACTGTCCAACACAAACTCGCAAGGATTGCTGACACTATGTCAAGAAAGATGGCGGAACTCTCTATCACACATGTGCAGCAACTTGGCACAGTTAGTAATGGCGTGTTGTACACTGAAGTAAAGGGGGTACGGACAAAATCCCCCCCCCCCGGAGAAAATCCCCCCTGGAGATAATCCCCCCTGTGTAATACAGATGTGGAGAAAATCCCCCCCCCCCCCCCCCCCCCCCACCTCCCCGTGCGCCTTCACATGATTGATCCAAGAAAGTGTTTTGTGATTGTAGTGGTGTTATGTGTGCTTGTTTCGTCGATGCGAGGGCTTTTTGTGAAAGCACAACATTCAAGTCACAGTCAAAATGGCGGACATTTATTACAGTGAAAGTCATAAAACAATTATAAAAACAATTATTATTTTTATAATTTTAATTTCATTCTCTACCCCCCCCCCCAACCTGTGTGTGTGTGTGTGTGTGTGTGTGTGTGTGTGTTGTGTGTGTGTGTGTGTGTGTGTGTGTGTGCTCGTGTATGTGAGGGTGTAAACATAAATTTATTATATTTTATGCCAAAGTGAAAAGATAGAAAAAAAGAAGGCTTTTATAAGTCACAATTCACTGCTCTGTCTCTCTTCCTCCCACCCCCTACTCTCTCTCTCTCTCTCTCTCTCTCTCTCTCTCTCTCTCTCTCTCTCTCTCTCTCTCTCTCTCTCTGCTAAACTTTGTCTAGAAGCGGATGCAATGGCCGAGAGCCCTGAGAGCTTCCTCCAGAGTCTTGACCCCGTCGCGATGCTGGGTACAGATCGCCTTCAGTCTGGTCTGAAGGTCTTTGGATGAACGCTTCACACGTTTTCTTGGCGGCTCTCCACGGGCATCCTGCAACAGAGAGGTACACACGAGAGCGTAGTCCTTTTGCAGTGCGTTGATTAGTGTCCATAGAGATGGGTGGTTGTGACCAACCAGGTGTGAGAAACCAAGATTCCAGGTTTCACATTGGTTGTTTGTACGGTTTCCATCTCGCATCGTGGCCTCATGGACGTTCCACAGCCCAGGGGGGAACAGCGGAGGTCTCCTTCGCACTCTCACTGGTGCCGGAGCATCATCATTGGCTGCTGGCAGCTGTACCTGACGAAAGGTGCCGCGAACATAGGTGGCATCGAAATACTCCAGCAGCTCTTCTGCACCATCTGGAGTGTTGTCGCGCAAGTATTCCGTTCCAGTTGGTACGTCATCTACTGGAAGGAACGCAAGTGCATCCAACATTCCGCAGAATAGTTTCACATCGTCATTATTCTTGTGCAGTTCTGTCATCCCAAGCTGCTGAATCCTTCTCCAAGTACTTTGAGTGAGGTGGAAGAAACATCCCTTCACCTCCACGTGCTCGCCCAATTTCGAATGAAGAGCTTGAATCACAGCCTTTTCATAGTCTACAATGACTTGTGATGGATCGGGCATGAGTTGCAACTCATCACAACGATCCAGTATGGCTTGCAGCATCTGTTCATAGGTCTCCTGTGTTTTGTTTGGTAAAAGGGCATAAACACAGGAAACACACGTGTCTCCCACTGGTGCACGGATCACATAGAGCTGGCTGAAATGATCTGGTGCCATGGAAAAGTTGCCATCCATAAACCACTCATCAGCCCTGGCAAGGTGTCTGAGCGTTCGGTCAGTGGCGAAGATGATCATCTGTTGTGGACCACTGTCAGAACCACTGTCGTGCATAAGAAATGGCTGAGGATCTGGTCCACCAGTAGTTCTCCATTCGTGGGGAATCTCAATCTCCCGTAGAGATGCTGGATCCTTTGGAAGTGCTCCACGGCGTTGGTGGCGGATTGATCGCTTCAAAGTATCCATGCTGCCAAGACGTGCTTTCACTGGATCAGTAGTTTCAACCAGAGCTCTGGCAAGTATCTGGGCTGGACGACCTCCAGATGCAGCTGACTGCTGGGATTGAGTTCGTATTTTCCCACGTAGTTTGACGATTTCCACGGCATGTGGGTCAGCTTCGTGAGAATGCATGGTGCTTACTTGAATATCTTCATTGTTCAGATCTGTAGTTATAGCACCTTTACATGAAAGTCCTTTCCTCTGACTGCATTCCCAGTGGATCCGAGTCTTCTTTGTTGCCTTCTTGGTATAGAGAAATCCTTGGTAGGATAGCTTTGCTCCCCCCTTGTTGCTTGTCACAATCTCCATTGTGCTTCCCAAAGACACACAGTGACAAGTGTCCAACAAGTGTGGCCGAAACTGAATTGGTTAAAACAACTGTGAAGTCAGTGAGTTGCCTTCAGATCTTGTTTTGTAAAGTTTGTGCCCAGGTGGGGGACTTGGTTTCAACAAGTTTAAAGTGAGTGAGTGGGTAGGGTGGGGGGATTTTCTCCGCATCTCTATTACAGAAGGGGGGGGGGATTTTCTCCTGGGGGATTATCCCCTGGGGGGATTCTCTCCGGGGGGGATTTTCTCCTACACCCGAAGTAAAGTTGTCGGACGACATTGACTAGCTGGTGTGGAGGGGGAATAACTGGTGGAAGATTCCACCCACCTTCCTCCTTCTGCATCCAACCTACAGCTTCTGATCTTAAGAACATTTCGTACGTGAGGAAAGGGGCGGACGGAGGGGGAGGGGACAATATGGAAAAGAAACGGGGTCAGGCTGATCTGATCATCTTGTTAAAGACAAGCTGACGAATTCAGATCTTCAAGTTCCCGCACACGGGACCAAAATGAGGGACAGTGAACAGGAGGCGAGGGAGGGGGAAAGGCGGGGGGGGGGGGGGGGGGGGCAAGAGTAGGAAAGGAGTCAAAATCAAACAGGGAGGTAACTCTGATCCATGACACAGTCAAGACGTGATGGCTGCAGCGCCCTCTGGTGACGTGGACAGGTAGCAGACCTCAGTGGCCCCTTCTGTCGGGTGCCGTGCTCCTCTCCGCCCCCCACCCCTACCTCCCACTCTCCCTGCCGAATGGAATGCAGCTGTGTGGGAGAGAAGGCCCCTGTCTGCCATGTCCCTAACGTCAGCCGGTCCTAAACGAGAAAAAAATAACCCGACAGCCGGCTTTAAAGGAGGTAAGGAGCTAGTTTTTGTTGGAGCGGAACGAGCTGACTGCAGGTCGGTGGTGTCGCTGTATGCACCACGGGGAGGGGGGGGGGGGGGGGGGGAGGGAGGGAGGGATGCATGGCGCATCGTGTACAGGGGACGTGTCACAGTGGCAAGGTGGCGCAGTGAGTCAGGCACTGCTGTGGGGTGTGGCAGACTCCTCCTGTGGAGTACACGTGCAGCATGTCCCTGGCACCCACAGAGCAGCGAGGCAGCTGTCCCTGGCAAGAGTCTGCGGGAAATGTCCGCCATCAGGGACAGACACACATGTGTACACTCCACCACACACACACAATCATAATAATGGCACAGCCAATGTTAGGTACGTACCCAAGGTCTGACAAGCGTGTTGGACTAATGCGTGGGTCAGACATCTGCTAAGTCGAAACCATGAGACTTTCTTCTTAAATTCTCCCGTCTCAGGCATCAATTCATTCATCCATCAGCTTTAAATCGTGTGCGGTGTGGTTTCGAAATTTAGCAGATACGGTGTAAAGTGTATGAGCAAGTCCGCATGCAGTGACACATCCTTGATAGAACTGAAACTGGTTATATTTTCAGTGTTACCATCATGTACTCAATCCCTATCGTCACATTACGCCACAGCCGTCTGTATTAGTAAGTCATCTGCATGTTATCTCGCTTCTCTCTACTTCTTGTTGGCTTGATTCATTACGTCTTTTCTTTTACTTCGTGGATCTTTGTTTGGGAACATGTGTGTGTGTGTGTGTGTGTGTGTGTGTGTGTGTGTGTGTGTGTGTGTGTGTGTGTGGGTGATAGAGAGAAACAAAATTCCAGTGAAACTCAGCCACTTCTCGACGCATCATCTCCGTTTGGGACGCCTGACCCACACAAGACAATGACAGTGTTTCCCTTCAGTACTGAAGTGGAGGGGTCGGAGGTAAGTAGCGGTGATGGTAGTCAGGCTGTACTGAAGGCGGGGATGGGGGTCGAGTGAGTCGTTGTTTAGTAGGCGTGCATTCTTTTGAAAGTGGATTTTCCCCTTAAGTAAATAGGCTCACTATTGCTTAAACCATTGCTCTCTCTCTCTCTCTCTCTCTCTCTCTCTCTCTCTCTCTCTCTCTCTCAGTACCTCCTCCTGGTGGTGGTTGCTATTATTTGTTTGGTTTCTTGTTGTTTGTTCGTATAATTATGGGTTGATGTATACGTTGTATCATTTAGTACTAGTATCGTAGAATAGTAACGGCAAGTATGAAAAACGGCTAACTAAGCTAATACTTTCACGGTTATAAAATAGTCATTGTCATTCATCTCTCTCTCTCTCTCTCTCTCTCTCTCTCTCTCTCTCTCTCTCTCTTAACAATATCATCATCATCATCATCGTCATCATCATCATCATCCTCATCCTCAGTGTTGTGTTGACAGCCTGGGACAGTGACAATGAAGCCGGTGACCATCAACGGAGAGAAGACAGGACAGAAGAGGAGAAGGCAGAAGACGTGTCAGAGTTCATGTCATCAAGCCGTCAGAGATAGAGAGACAGAGAGAGACACATAAAGTTGATTATAGCCCAGCCGACCGCCAAAGGCCACATCAGGGCTGTCACCCCGTTCAAGTCAACTCACAGGTCATCGAAAAAAACAACTCATTCACACAACCCTTTAAAATACACCATCTAAAACACACCGGAAAATTCGTTAAAAATCTTCCTTCCGTAAAATCTTAGATCAGATGAAAAAGGTTGATCTCTTTAAGAAATCCAAAGATCACATCAGGTGGGGCATCTCTGAACAAGGTTTTCATGGAATCTGCTGTAAAATGTTCATGTCTCACATCATGTAAGTCCCAACACTCAAAACGACTTTGTTTCACTGTGAATGGTACATGACATGGAATGCACCACGGAGCTTCTTCGCCGTTTAAAAGATCAGAATGGCTGTAAACGGAGCGACCTGTGTGAGGTGTCAGAGCGCGGACAGGTCCATACACGCTGCCTACGAGGCCACAACGCTGGGGATTCACAGAGGAAGACGTAGAAACAGGCGCAGATGGATAGGGAGAGAACTGGGTACGAGGTCTGGTGGACCAGACTTCACTGCGGCCTGATCTTCGTATTAACCCACAGCGCTGGTCAGGCCCCGAGTGCCTTGGTAACACGGTGTGAAAGACTGCTGCAGAGAGAGAGAGAGAGAGAGAGAGAGAGAGAGAGAGAGAGAGAGAGAGAGTGCGTGTGTGTGTGTGTGTGTGTGTGTGTGTGTGTGTGTGTGTGTGTGTGTGTGCGTGCGAATTGAGCAATACTGTAATGCACTCGGCTCTACTGTACTATGCTGCGGTCTTCTGTGGGATGATGTGCTGCACTGTACTGTGCTGTACTTTGCTGTCTTGTACTCTACTGTGGTACACTTTGTTGTCCTGTACTGTACAGTGAGACACCTTGTTGCCTTGTACTGTGCTGTGATATAGTGTTGTCTTGTACTGTCTTGTAACAGACTTTGTTGTCATGTACTGTACCGCAATAGACTTTGCTGTCTTGTGCTGTGATATACTTTGTTGTCCTGTACTCTACTGTGATAGACTGAGCTGTCTTGTACAGTGCTTTGACATACTTTGTTGTCTTGTTCAGTGCTGAGATAGACTTTAATGCTCTGTACAGTGTTGTGATAGACTGTGTTTTCTGTTCTGTGCTGCAAGACTTTGTTGTCTGGTTATGTGCTGTGACACTTTGTTGCCTTCTGCAGTTCTACGATAGACTGTGTTGCCTTGTACGGTGTTGTGACAGATTCTGTTGCCTTGTGCAGTCATGTGATAGACTTTGTTGTCTGTTCTGTGCTGTGACAGACACTGCTGTCTGTTCTGTGCTGTGGCAGACTTTGTTGTCTGTTCTGTGCTGTGACAGACATTGTTGTCTGTTCTGTGCTGTGATAGACTTCGTTGTCTGTTCTGTGCTGTGACAGACATTGTTGTCTGTTCTGTACTGTGACAGACATTGCTGTCTGTTCTGTGCTGTGACAGACGTTGTCTGTTCTGTGCTGTGACAGACATTGTTGTCTGTTCTGTGTTGTGACAGACATTGTTGTCAGTTCTGTGCTGTGACAGACGTTGTTGTCTGTTCTGTGCTGTGACAGCCATTGTTGTCTGTTCTGTGCTGTGACAGATATTGTTGTCTGTTCTGTGCTGTGACAGACGTTGTTGTCTGTTCTGTGCTGTGACAGCCATTGTTGTCTGTTCTGTGCTGACAGATATTGTTGTCTGTTCTGTGCTGTGACAGATATTGTTGTCTGTTCTGTGCTGTGACAGACATTTTTGTCAGTTCTGTGCTGTGACAGACATTGTTGTCAGTTCTGTGCTGTGACAGACATTGTTGTCTGTTCTGTGCTGTGACAGACATTCTTGTCAGTTCTGCTGTGACAGACGTTGTCTGCTCTGTGCTGTGACAGACGATGTTGTCTGTTCTGTGCTGTGACAGACATCGTTGTCTGTTCTGTGCGGTGAGAAACATTGTTGTCTGTTCTGTGCTGTGACAGACATTGTTGTCTGTTCTGTGCTGTGACAAACGTTGTTGTCTGTTCTGTGCTGTGGCAGACGTTGTTGTCTGTTCTGTGCTGTGACAGACGTTGTCTGTTGTTGTCCTATCCTAGACTTTGTTGTCTGTTCTGTGCTGTGACAAACTTTATTGCCTTGTGCAGTGCTGTGATACACTTTGTGGTCTGTTGTGTGCTGTAATAGACTTTGATGTCTGTTGTGTGCTGTGACATACTTTGTTGCTTTGTATAGTGCTGTGACAGACATTGTTGTCTGTTCTGTGCTGTGACAGACACTGCCGTTGTCTGTTCTGTGCTGTGACAGACGTTGTTGTCTGTTCTGTGCTGTGACAGATATTCTTGTCTGTTCTGTGCTGTGACAGACGTTGTCTGTTCTGTGCTGTGACAGGTATTGTTGTATGTTCTGTGCTGTGACAGATACTGTTGTCTGTTCTGTGCTGTGACAGACGTTGTTGTCTGTTCCGTGCTGTAACAGACATTGTTGTCTGTTCTGTGCTGTGACAGACGTTGTTGTCTGTTTTGTGCTGTGGCAGACGTTGTTGTCTGTTCTGTGCTGTGACAGACGTTGTTGTGCGCTCTGTGCTGTGACAGACGTTGTTGTCTGTTCTGTGCTGTGACAGACATTGTTGTCTGTTCTGTGCTGTGACAGACACTGCTGTCTGTTCTGTGCTGTGATAGACGTTGTTGTCTGTTCTGTGCTGTGACAGACATTGTTGTCTGTTCTGTACTGTGACAGACGTTGTTGTCTGTTCTGTGCTGTGACAGACGTTGTCTGTTCTGTGCTGTGACAGATATTGTTGTCTGTTCTGTGCTGTGACAGATATTGTTGTATGTTCTGTGTTGTGACAGATATTGTTGTATGTTCTGTGCTGTGACAGACATTGCCGTTGTCTGTTCTGTGCTGTGACAGACGTTGTTGTCTGTTCTGTGCTGTGACAGACGTTGTTGTCTGTTCTGTGCTGTGACAGACGTTGTCTGTTCTGTGCTGTGACAGACGTTGTTGTCTGTTCTGTGCTGTGACAGATATTGTTGTCTGTTCTGTGCTGTGACAGACATTGTCTGTTCTGTGCTGTGACAGGTATTGTTGTATGTTCTGTGCTGTGACAGATACTGTTGTCTGTTCTGTGCTGTGACAGACGTTGTTGTCTGTTCCGTGCTGTAACAGACATTGTTGTCTGTTCTGTGCTGTGACAGACGTTGTTGTCTGTTTTGTGCTGTGGCAGACGTTGTTGTCTGTTCTGTGCTGTGACAGACGTTGTTGTCTGTTTTGTGCTGTGACAGACAGACTGTGGAATGATTTCCACAGGGACAGCGTGTAACCACAGTGTAAGGGTCTAAGGGATCAGCCCTGTGTCGGCCAAGGCTCTGGCAGGTGCCCGACGTGCCCACGTTGCACACGGGACCTCAGTACATTGCGTGACCCGAATGACCAACCTCCGCCCACAGCTTCAAGTGGACAGATGGGAAGAGGAAGGACAGCGGTGGTGTGGCGGGCAAGCGGTCGGTGGGGCGACTCAAACCACGGGCTCTTGGCAGCCACGGCGGCCACGACCACCACAACCGGCATGGAATGTAACGTGCAGTTGACCGCCATGACCATATTTCAAGGTGTGTTCCTCTGCTGACGTCATCACCACAACCAGCATGGAATGTAACGTCCAGCTGACCGCCATGACTATATCAAGGTGTGGTCCTCTGCTGACGTCATCACCACAACCAGCAATCACTGTAATGTCCAGCTGACCGCCATGGCCATATATCAAGGTGAGGTCCTCTCCTGACGTCACTCCAGCTGACCGCCATGACCATATCAAGGTGTGGTCTTCCCTTTTCCTCTCCCGTCTGCTCTTGTCCAGTCCTGTCTTCTGTTTTCTCCTGTCGACATTTATTGTAGCATTATACAGTGCTTGTTGTACAGTTCACTACTGTACTGTGACCCATTGTGATATGCTTGTTGCATTGTTCTCTGCACTATTGTACTGTGACCCATTGTGATATGCTTGTTGCATTGCACTGTGCACTATTGTACTGTGACCCATTGCGATATGCGTATTGCATTGTACTGTGCACTACTGTACTGTGACCCATTGTGACATGCTTGTTGCATTGTTCTGTGCACTATTGTACTGTGACCCATTGTGATATGCTTGTTGCATTGCACTGTGCACTATTGTACTGTGATCCATTGTGATATGTTTATTGCATTGCACTGTGCACTACTGTACTGTGGCCCATTGTGATATGCTTGTTGCATTGTGCTGTGCACTATTGTACTGTGACCCATTGTGATATGCTTATTGCATTGCACTGTACACTATTGTACTGTGACCCATTGTGATATGGTTATTGCATTGCACTGTGCACTACTGTACTGTGACCCATTGTGATATGCTTGTTGCATTGTACTGTGCACTATTGTACTGTGACCCATTGTGATATGCTTATTGCATTGCACGGTGCACTATTATACTGTGACCCATTGAGATATGTTTATTGCATTGCACGGTGCACTATTGTACTGTGACCCATTGAGATATGTTTATTGCATTGCACTGTGCACTACTGTACTGTGACCCATTGTGATATGCTTGTTGCATTGCACTGTGCACTATTGTACTGTGACCCATTGTGATATGGTTATTGCATTGCACTGTGCACTATTGCACTGTGACCCATTGTGATATGCTTGTTGCATTGCACGGTGCACTATTGTACTGTGACCCATTGTGATATGCTTATTGCACTGCACTGTGCACTATTGTACTGTGACCCATTGTGATATGCTTGTTGCATTGCACTGTACACTATTGTACTGTGACCCATTGTGATATGTTTATTGCATTGCACTGTGCACTATTGTACTCTGACCCATTGTGATATGCTTGTTGCATTGCACTATTGTACTGTGACCCATTGTGATATGCTGATTGCATTGTACTGTACACTATTGTACTGTGACCCATTGTGATATGCTTGCTGCATTGCACTGTGCACTATTGTACTGTGACCCATTGTCACATGCTTGTTGCATTCTTCTGGACACTATGGAATTGTAGCCCAAGATCTCATTATATTTCACTGTACAACACTGTATTGTTATGTGCTATACAGTGTAGCGTTGTAGCCTTCTGCGCAGCATCTTTTTGCTTTCAGCTGTTCAGTAGTGTGCTATACTGTACAATCTTGTGAATGTACTTACATTTCACAGCACTGTGCTCTGCAGTATTATACTGAAATGCGTTATATTGCACTGAACAATACTGAAGAATATTGTACTGTGCAATATCATATTGTACTGTGCAATGTTGCTTTGTAAAATGTTGCATAGTTTTCGTTGTGCTGTGCAATACTATATCATTCTGCACAATATTCTGCTGCACCATAGTGTAGTGTAGTGTAGTGTAGTGTAGTATAGTGTAGTGCTACACCACAGTGTAGTGTAATGTAGTGTAGTGCTGCACCATAGTGTAGTTTAGTGTAGTGTAGTGTAGTGCTGCACCATAGTGTAGTGTAGTGTAGTGTAGTGCTGCACCATAGTGTAGTGTAGTGTAGTGAAGTGTAGTGTAGTGTAGTGCTGCACCATAGTGTAGTGAAGTGAAATGCAACGTAATGTAATGTAGTTTAGTGTAGTGAAGTGTAATGAAGCATAATGTAATGCAGTGTAGCGTACTGTAGTGCTGCACCATAGTGTAGTGTAGTGTAGTGTAGTGTAGTGTAGTGTAGTGTAGTGTAGTGTAGTGTAGTGTAGTGTAGCCTAGCGTAGTGTATAAAATTACGTATTGTGTCTATTCCCAAGCAAAAGCAAAAGTATGAACACAATTTTCACACAAAGTATTGTACCTGTACCTAAACAAAACAAGCTGAAAACAATTCCAGGCGTGAACCCTCAGCAACGGACGCTTGCTGCGTGAACTTCACATCCTGCTCGTGTGCAAATTTGCCTGCATGCATTATCCGACGATGTCCTGGAGAAGCGGGCGCGCACGTGGATGCATCTGCGCACACGTAATGACTGCGTTGACTGCACCTGCCGTGGCCAGCACAGGCAGAGGAAATCCCGATAAGCCGGCAGAAGGTGGCGATTGTTGATTACCGCCACATCGCCCCCGCTCCCTCTTTGGTGCCAGAGAAGCACGGAGTCGTCACCGCCATTAGATGAAAGACGGGAACCGGAACGGGGGAGGGGACTAAAGGGAGAGCACCGTGAGGCCCGTCAACTGATAGCCAAGGGAATGGGAGGGGAGGGGGGAGGGAAGGAAGGGGGATATAACCGTCATAATTAGGGTTTATTTCGGGATCAAGGGCTGGAAATGCCACGCTTTGTGTGTGTGTGTGTGTGGTGTGGTGTGTGTGTGTGTGTGTGTGTGTGTGTGTGTGTGTGTGTGTGTGTGTGTGTGTGAGTGTGCACGGAATCACTCTACGCAGGAAGCATTACCACCCATTCGTCCTAACGATGATTTCTCTCCGTGTCTTCTTTCTGACGAAGATCAAAGTGCATTTAAAATTTTCTCTCTTTGTTTTCAACTGACCATAATCTGATTTAATCAGAATGAAACTTAATTAGAATACACCTTCATGTTCAATACTAAATGCCAACTAACCCGCACAAGTGAGCACATGTCTTGTTTAGCGTGTCTTTCAAAGGTACCTTACTTTGTAACGTTTTGAATGAAAGACTCGGACTGAAACCCCCATGGATAACTGCCCTTGGTAGTGTTACTAACACGGTAGTGTTTCTGGTGTTACAGGCCATAGAAGTGGTGGACATCATGTCATCCGTTCCCACTGGGACAACTCTGGATTAGCCACTGGTCACAAATCCCCGGCGCCTCACCCCCACCCCTCCCTCCCCTTCCTGTCCTCTTTACAGATACTGTCAGAAACCGAGGTCGCATGGTGGAGAGGGCTATTTGTGATATTGTGAAATTGCCTTTATCACGCTCCACGGTATAAACTGATCTTTTCCATGCTTCATCGGCACTTTGTGGTATTCCTGAAACTGGGCTTTTTTTCATGCTTCATCGATAGTTTGTGGAATTCCTAAAACTGTTCTTTTCATGCTTCAACGGTAGTTTGTGGAATTCCTGAAACTGATCTTTTTGATGCTTCCATAGTAGTTTGTGATATTCCTAAACGTGATCTTTACCATCCTTCCAGCGTAGTTTGTGGTATTTCTAAAACTGATCTTTATCCTCTTCCTGGGTAGTTTGTAGTATTTCTAAAACTGATCTTTATCCTTCTTCCTGGGTAGTTTGTGGTATTTCTAAAACTGATCTTTATCTTCTTCCTGGGTAGTTTGTGGTATTTCTAAAACTGATCTTTATCCTTCTTCCTGGGTAGTTTGTACTATTTCTAAAACTGATCTTTACTATTCTTCCTGGGTAGTTTGTGGTATTTCTAAAACTGATCTTTACCTTCTTCCTGGGTAGTTTGTGGTATTTCTAAAACTGATCTTTATCCTTCTTCCTGGGTAGTTTGTGGTATTTCTAAAACTGATCTTTATCCTTCTTCCTGGGTAGTTTGTGGTATTTCTAAAACTGATCTTTATCCTTCTTCCTGGGTAGTTTGTGGTATTTCTAAAACTGATCTTTACTATTCTTCCTGGGTAGTTTGTGGTATTTCTAAAACTGATCTTTACTATTCTTCCTGGGTAGTTTGTGGTATTTCTAAAACTGATCTTTATCCTTCTTCCTGGGTAGTTTGTGGTATTTCTAAAACTGATCTTCATTATTCTTCCTGGGTAGTTTGTGGTATTTCTAAAACTCATTTTTACTATTCTTCCCGGGTAACTTGTGGTATTCCTAAAAGTGATCTTTACTATTCTTCCTGGGTAGCTTGTAGTATTTCTAAAACTGATTTTTATTACTCTTCCTGGGTAATTTGTGGTATTTCTAAAACTGATCTTTACTATTCTTCCTGGGTAGCTTGTAGTATTTCTAAAACTGATTTTTATTATTCTTCCTGGGTAGTTTGTGGTATTTCTAAAACTGATCTTTACTATTCTTCCTGGGTAGTTTGTGGTATTTCTAAAACTGATCTTTACTATTCTTCCTGGGTAGCTTGTGGTATTTCTAAAACTGATCTTTATTATTCTTCCTGGGTAATTTGTGGTATTTCTAAAACTGATCTTTATTATTCTTCCTGGGTAGTTTGTGGTATTTCTAAAACTGATCTTGACTATTCTTCCTAGGTAGCTTCTGGTATTTCTAAAACTGAACTTTTACACGTTTCTAGGTAGTTTGTGGTATTCTTCGAACTGATATTTTCTATGCTTCCACAGTAGTTTGTAATATTCCTAAAACTGTTCATTAACACACCTGTTTGATATTGTGTATTATTCCTAAAACTGATCTTTTCCGTGTTTCAATGGCCATGAAGTGGCCATATGGTTCATATTGTTGTATGAAATGGCCATGCGGTTCATATTGTAGTATGAAGTGACAATGTGGTTCATATTGTAACATGAAGTGGCCATGTGGTTCATATTGTAGTATAAAGTGGCCATGTAGTTCATATTGAAGTATAAAGTGGCCATGTGGTTCTGACTGTAGTGTAAAATGGCCATGTGGTTTATATTGTAGCATGAAGTGGCCACGTGGTTCACATTTTAGTGTTAAGTGGCCATGTGGTTCACATTGTAGTGTAAAGTGGTATGAAGTGGCCATGTGGTTCATATTGTAGAAGAATGTGGCAATGTGGTTCATATATTGTATAAAGTGGCCATGTGGTTCATACTGTAGTATGAAGTGACCATGTGCTTCATACTGTAGTACGAAGCGACCATGTGGTTCATACTGTAGTATGAAGTGACCATGTGGTTCATACTGTAGTATGACGTGGCCATGTGGTTCACATTGTAGTATGAAGTGGGCATGTGGTTCATATTGTAGTATGACGTGGCCATGTGGTTCATATTGTAGTATGACGTGGCCATGTGGTTCATACTGTAGTATGACGTGGCCATGTGGTTCATACTGTAGTATGAAGTGGCCATGTGGTTCATGTTGTAGCATAAAGTGGCCATGTGGTTCATACTGTAGTATGAAATAGCCATGTGGTTCATACTGTAGTATGAAGTGGCCATATGGTTCATACTGTAGTATGAAGTGACCACGTGGTCAAACCGTAGTATGAAGTGGCCATGTGGTTCAAACCGTAGTGTGAAGTAACAATGTGGTTCATACTATAGTATGAAGTAGCCATGTGGTTCATACTGTAGTATGAAGTGGCCATGTGGTTCATACTGTAGTATGAAGTGACCATGTGGTTCATACTGTAGTATGAAGTGGCCATGTGGTTTATCTTGTAGTATGAAGTGGCCATGTGGCTCATGTTGTAGTATGAAATGGCCATGTATTTCATATTATTGTATTAAGTGGCCATGTAGTTCATAATATAGTATGAAGTGGCCATGTGGTTCATATTGTAGCAGAACGTGACCATGTGGTTCTCATTGTAGTATAAAGTGGCCATTTGGTTCTCTTTGTAGTATCAAGTGGCCACGTGGTTCACATTGTAATATAAAGTGGCCATGTGGTTCTCATTGTAGTGTAAAGTGGCCACTGGTTCACATTGTAGTATAAAGTGGCCCTGTGGTTCTCATTGTAGTATAAAGTGGCCACGTGGCTCATATTTTAGTATAAATGGCCATGTGGTTTACACTGCAGTATGAAGTGGCCATGTGGTTCAAACTGTAGTATGAAGTGGCTATGTGTTTCAAACTGTAGTATGAAGTGGCCATGTGGTTCAAACTGCAGTATGAAGTGGCCATGTGGTTCATACTGTAATATGAAGTGGCCATGTGTTTCAAACTGTAGTATGAAGTGGCCATGTGGTTCAAACTGTAGTATGAAGTGGCCATGTGGTTCATATTGTAGAATAAAATGGCCATGTGGTTTACACTACAGTATGAAGTGGCCATGTGGTTCAAACTGTAGTATGAAGTGGCCATGTGGTTCAAACTGTAGTATGAAGTGGCCATGTGGTTCAAACTGCAGTATGAAGTGGCCATGTGGTTCAAACTGCAGTATGAAGTGGCCATGTGGTTCAAACTGTAGTATAAAGTGGCCATGTGGTTCATATTGAAGTATAAAATGGCCATGTGGTTTACACTACTGTATGAAGTGGCCATGTGGTTCAAACTGTAGTATGAAGTGGCCATGTGGTTCAAACTGTAGTATGAAGTGGCCATGTGGTTCAAACTGTAGTATGAAGTGGCCATGCAGGCAGGCAGTCCGGCAGGCAGACGACTGTTGATTTGGAGGGGCGTTGACAGGTTGCTGCACCTTGAGGCCGGAAAAGGGGTGTGTGTGTGTGGGGGGGGGGGGGTTGAGTTTCTTTCAGAGGTGATGAAGACTCCAGCGAGACGGGAACCTGTGGAAAGTGTGCAGGTTGTCCACCTGCAGCCTGTGTCTGGTGTGTGTGTGTGTGTGTGTGTGTGTGCACGGGTTTCCCTCTGTGCAGTGAGGGCAGCTCGAAGCGGCCTCCGTCTCCCCGTCATCGCTGTTCAGGGGAACGCCATCTTCCTGTGTCCGGTGTGTGTGTGCACGGGTTTCCCTCTGTGCAGTGATAGCAGCTGGAAGCGGCCTCCGTCTCCCCGTCATCGCTGTTCGGTGGAACGCCATCTTCCTGTGTCCGGTGTAAGTGTGCACGGGTTTCCCTCTGTGCAGTGAGGGCAGCTGGAAGCGGCCTCCGTCTCCCCGTCATCGCTGTTCGGTGGAACGCCATCTTCTGTCAGCGATCCTCAACCCCGCACCACTGCTTTTGGAGAAGCGGAGGGAGGAGGAAAGGGGTGGGGGTAGGGGTGGAAGGGTGTGTGAAAGGGCGGAGAACTACCGCCCTCAGAGACAGCTAGACAGAGTGGGCGTGTCGGGAGCGTGACAGGGCGATGTGTAGGTCTGGTTCTGCATCTCTTTCATGCCAGCTCAGCACGCACACCCCTTCCTCTCCCGTCTTCCTGTGTCTCTCTTTTTAACAAGTGAATGGTATTTTTGTTACAATCATAGAACATTTTCTAATAACAAGAACACAGACATAACAAATGATTACCAATGAAGAGCACAAAGACGCATTCGCCCACATGCGCGCACGCGCGCGCGTACACACACACACACACACACACACACACACACACACACACACACAGAGTGAGAGAGAGAGACACAGAGAGAGAGAGAGAGAGAGAGAGAGAGAACTAAGAATACACAACACGCACGCACACACATATGCACGCGCGCACATTGAGGGGAGAGAGAGAGAGGAGAGAGAGAGGAGAGAGAGAGAGAGAGAGAGAACGTGGAGATATACCACCCATTAATCGCAACAATACAGAATCTGACTCAGATGGTTTTTCCCATCCATCACATCCAAATGATACTTTTCCATTTTATCAACATTTCTCTCTCTTTTTTGAATGCAGTATTCTTTGATTATGTTCCTACTAATTTACTATAACAAGCTGTTTAGAAATTCATGATGTGCCATCTGTTCAGTAGCAATATGAAGGTTTACGTCGTGACGTCGACACTGGTGTGTCAACATCTCAGAAGCGACAGCAGAGCTGCGAGAGGCGTTCAGTCCTCCAGTCGTGACTGTACATCGTTGTATCCTTCTGAGCTCCCACCTAACTGGACAGAGTGACGTCACTCTCCACGAGTCGGTCACACTTTTACCGATTTTCCCAGTGTCTTTTAACCGTTCCCCGAACAATGACAAACCGAATTGCACTGGTACAGCCGGTAGAATGACTGCTCTCTCTGTCTGTCTATCGGTCTGTTTGTCTGTCAATCTCTGTCTGTCTCTCTCTTTCTTTCTCTCTCTTTCTCTCTCTCTCTTCTCTCTCTCTCTCTCTCCACACACACACACACACACACACACACCACACACACACACACACAATAGTAGTTTCTAAGAATTCACCAATCACTCTCAGATTCATCCTTGTTCAGCCAATGAGATTGCTGTCATACGCATACATATACACCCCATATCACTACCACTATCCCAATCATTTCGGTTTAGCCAATGGAAGAACCAGTCATGCAACCCACACACATCACCGACTTGCACTGGTAGATGTGAACATTTAACCATGGAGTCATTGTGGTTCGGCCAATAGAATCACTGGTGTACCCTCACACAGGCACCACGGGAAGTCGCACACCGTGTGGGTTATTAACAACGTCTCATTCTCACTCACATTCCATTCCCCTCAACTGTCCATAGTGCCAATACACCAGGTCTCTCCACAAGCCAAGACCTAATGCCTCAAGTATTCACTTCGATCCACAGCCCATAAGGCCCACGCCTCCAACAGTTGAGTCTTCCCGGAGCTGTTCAACAGAGTGGTTCCACACGCCTCCAACAGTTGAGCCTTCCCGGAGCTGTTCATCAGGGTGGTTCCACACGCCTCCAACAGGTTGAGTCTTCCCGGAGGTGTTCATCAGGGTGGTTCCACACGCCTCCAACAGTTGAGCCTTCCCGGAGCTGTTCATCAGGGTGTTTCACACGCCTCCAACAGTTGAGCCTTCCCGGAGGTGTTCATCAGGGTGGTTCCACACGCCTCCAACAGATGAGCCTTCCCGGAGCTGTTCATCAGGGTGGTTCCACACGCCTCCAACAGTTGAGTCTTCCCGGAGCTGTTCACCAGGGTGATTCCACACGCCTCTAACAGGTTGAGCCTTCCCGGAGCTGTTTATCAGGGTGGTTCCACACGCTGACCGATCATCAAGAGCCGATTGCAGATCGCGGGTCACTAGACCGACACGCGATACCCAAAGGTCCTGCCGCACGTCAGCCTCTATGTGACACTGTACGTTCCTGTGAAAAACTCGATGAATAGCCCTGATGGACCTCATCCTCTATATGCACACTGTATGTTCCTGTGAAGAATCCCATGAATAGCCCTGATGGACCTCATCCTCTATATGCACACTGTATGTTCCTGTGAAAAATGCCATGAATAGCACTGATGGACCTCATCCTCTATGTGACACTGTATGTTCCTGTGAAGAATGCCATAAATAGCCCTGATGGACCACATCTTCTATATGCACACTGTATGTTCCTGTGAAGAATCCCATGAATAGCCCTGATGGACCTCATCCTCTATGTGACACTGTATGTTCCTGTGAAGAATCCCATGAATAGCCCTGATGGACCTCATCCTCTATGTCACACTGTATGTTCCTGTGAAGAATCGAATGAATAGCCCTGAGGGACCTCATCCTCTATGTCACACTGTATGTTCCTGTGAAGAATCCTATGAATAACACTGATGGACCTCATCCTCTATATGCACACTGTATATTCCTGTGAAGAATGCCATAAATAGCCCTGATGGACCTCATCCTCTAAATGCACACTGTATGTTCCTGTGAAGAATCCCATGAATAGCCCTGATGGACCTCATCCTCTATGTGACAGTATGTTCCTGTGAAGAATCCCATGAATAGCCCTGATGGACCCCAGCCTCTATGTGACACTGTATGTTCCTGTGAAGAATGCCATGAATAGCCCTGATGGACCTCATCCTCTATGTGACACTGTATGTTCCTGTGAAGAATCCCATGAATAGCCCTGATGGACCTTATCCTCTATGTGACACTGTATGTTCCTGTGAAGAATCTCATGAATAGCCCTGATGGACCTCATCCTCTATGTGACACTGTATGTTCCTGTGAAGAATCCCATGAATAGCCCTGATGGACCTCATCCTCTATATGACACTGTATGTTCCTGTGAAGAATCACATGAATAGCCCTGATGGACCTCATCCTCTATGTGACACTGTATGTTCCTGTGAAGAATCACATGAATAGCCCTGATGGACCTCATCCTCTATGTGACACTGTATGTTCCTGTGAAGAATCCCATGATTAGCCCTGATGGACCTCATCCTCTATGTCACACTGTATGTTCCTGTGAAGAATCTCATGAATAGCCCTGATGGACCTCATCCTCTATGTGACACTGTATGTTCCTGTGAAGAATCCCATGAATAGCCCTGATGGACCTCATCCTCTTTGTGACACTGTATGTTCCTGTGAAGAATCCCATGAATAGCCCTGATGGACCTCATCCTCTATGTGACACTGTATGTTCCTGTGAAGAATCCCATGAATAGCCCTGATGGACCTCATCCTCTATGTGACACTGTATGTTCCTGTGAAGAATCCCATGATTAGCCCTGATGGACCTCATCCTCTATGTGACACTGTATGTTCCTGTGAAGAATCCCATGAATAGCCCTGATGGACCTCATCCTCTATGTCACACTGTATGTTCCTGTGAAGAATCTCATGAATACCCTGATGGACCTCATCCTCTTTGTGACACTGTATGTTCCTGTGAAGAATCACATGAATAGCCCTGATGGACCTCATCCTCTATGTCAGACTGTATGTTCCACTGAAGAATCCCATGAATAGCCCTGATGGACCTCATCCTCTATGTAACACTGTTTGTTCCTGTGAAGAATCCTGTCAATAGCCCTGATGGACCTCATCCTCTATGTGACACTGTATTATTATTATTATTATTATTATGAACATTTATGACGCCTAATCAATTGAATGCCCTAGGCGTTTACAATATCACAACAGACATCAAATCACACAATATATAACAATCATACATGAGAAAAAGGCATCAAAATCCAAAGCAAGGACACAAACTCACAAGCATGCATACACGCAAACACACACTCACACAGACACGAACGCACACAAAGCAGACACTCGCATCACACATTGCAAACGTCGGGTCACAGGGAAGACGAAGTTACCTAGGAAACAGATGAGTTTTGAGAAGGCGCTTGAATGTGGGCAGTGAGGGTGAGTATCTGAGAGAGCGAGGCAATTGATTCCAGGTAGTTGGAGCTTGATAGGCAAAGGAACGTTGACCAAAGGTTTTAGTGCGAACAGTGGGGATACTGTAGATACGAGTGTCACATGAGGAACGTAAAGCTCGAGATGGCGGTGTAAAGATGTAACAGGTGTGGTGAGATACTCAGGACAGAAGACTCGATAGATTGAAGCAGAGAGAGGCAATCTTGTAGGAATTCTTAGCTGAACAGGGAGCCAGTGAGAGAGCGAGCAATGGGTAAATGGTTATATTTAGAAGTGCGGAAGATGAGACGGGCCACATGATTCTGAACTCTTTGAAGTTTGTTGATGAGATGAGAGGAGAGCCAGACAAAGAGCGTTACGTAATCCAGCGGATAGAACAAATGCGCAGACAGAGCTTTTGTTGTGTTTCTGAGAGAAGATGGCGAATAGAAGCAATTCGGCGGGTTCAAGAAGCAAGTGCACAGACATTGTGACATGCTGTTGGAGGACAGGGTTTGACAAGAGTTACACCGAGTTGGGCAGATGAGAGGAGTGATAGGGAATCACAAGTTTGATGGAAGCGACAGAGGTGGTTGAAGTTTTGGTGGATCGATCAGGATCAGTGTCATGATTTCTTAAGTTTAGATTTGTTGGGTCATCCAGTCCTTAAGTGCTCACAGATGTGTTTTGGAATCATAAACGAGGACAGGTCTAGAGGAAGAGTCCCATGAAGCGAGCTACCAGTGACTGTATGTTCCTGTGAAGAATCACATGAATAGCCCTGATGGACCTCATCCTCTATGTGACACTGTATGTTCCGGTGAAGAATCCATGAATAGCCCTGATGGACCTCATCCTCTATGACACTGTATGTTCCTGTGAAGAATCCCATGAATAGCCCTGATGGACCTCATCCTCTATGTGACACTGTATGTTCCTGTGAAGAATCCATGAATAGCCTGATGGACCCAGCCTCTATGTGACACTGTATGTTCCTGTGAAGAATCCATGAATAGCCCTGATGGACCTCATCCTCTATGTGACACTGTATTCCTGTGAAGAATCCATGAATAGCCCTGATGGACCCCAGCCTCTATGTGACACTGTAGTTCCTGTGAAGAATCCCATGAATAGCCCTGATGGACCTCATCTCTATGTGCACTGATGTTCCTGTGAAAATCCCATGAATAGCCCTGATGGACCTCATCCTCTATGTGACACTGTATGTTCCTGAAGAATCCCATGAATAAGCCCTGATGGACCTCATCCTCTATGTGACACTGTATGTTCCTGTGAAGAATCCCATGAATAGCCTTGATGGACCTCATCCTCTATGTGACACTGTATGGTCCTGTGAAGAATCGCATGAATAGCCCTGATGGACCCCAGCTTCAATGTGACACTGTATGTTCCTGTGAAGAATCCATGAATAGCCCTGATGGACCTCATCCTCTATGTGACACTGTATGTTCCTGTGAAGAATCCCATGAATAGCCCTGATGGACCTCATCCTCTATGTGACACTGTATGTTCCTGTGAAGAATCCCATGAATAGCCCTGATGGACCTCATCCTCTATGTGACACTGTATGTTCCTGTGATGAATCCCATGAATAGCCCTGATGGACCTCATCCTCTATGTGACACTGTATGTCTGTGAAGAATCCCATGAATAGCCCTGATGGACCTCATCCTCTATGTGACACTGTATGTTCCTGTGAAGAATCCCATGAATAGCCCTGATGGACCTCATCCTCTATGTGACACTGTATGTTCCTGTGAAAATCCATGAATAGCCCTGATGGACCTCATCCTCTATGTGACACTGTATGTTCCTGTGAAGAATCCCATGAATAGCCCTGATGGACCTCATCCTCTATGTGACACTGTATGTTCCTGTGAAGAATCCCATGAATAGCCCTGATGGACCTCATCCTCTATGTGACACTGTATGTTCCTGTGAAGAATCCCATGAATAGCCCTGATGGACCTCATCCTCTATGTGACACTGTATGTTCCTGTGAAGAATCCCATGAATAGCCTGATGGACCTCATCCTCTATGTGACACTGTATGTTCCTGTGAAGAATCCCATGAATAGCCCTGATGGACCTCATCCTCTATGTGACACTGTATGTTCCTGTGAAGAATCCCATGAATAGCCCTGATGGACCTCATCCTCTATGTGACACTGTATGTTCCTGTGAAGAATCCCATGAATAGCCCTGATGGACCTCATCTCTATGTGACACTGTATGTTCCTGTGAAGAATCCCATGAATAGCCCTGATGGACCTCATCCTCTATGTGACACTGTATGTTCCTGTGAAGAATCCCATGAATAGCCCTGATGGACCCATCCTCTATGTGACACTGATGTTCCTGTGAAGAATCCCATGAATAGCCCTGATGGACCCCCTCTATGTGATGACTCATGTTCTTGAAGAATCATGAATACCCTGATGGACCTCATCCCTATGGACACTGTATGTTCCTGTAAGAACTCTGGGTAGCCCTGATGGACCTATCCTCTATTTTGACACTGTATGTTCTGTGAAGAACTCTATGAATAGCCCTGATGGACCTCATCTCATGTGACACGTATGTCCTGTGAAGATCACTGAATACCTTGATGACTCATCCTTAGTGACACTCTATGGTCCTGTGAAGAATCGCATGATAGCCCTGATGGACCCATTAATGTGACACTGATGTCCTGAAGAATCCCATGAATACCTGATGCCCACTTATGTGACACGTATGTCCTGTGAAGAATCACATGAATAGCCTGATGGACTATCCTCTAATGACACTGTATGTCCATGAAAATCCCATGAATGCCTGATGCTCGCTTAATGGACATCGGTCCTGAGAATCCCATATAGCCCTATGGACCTATCCTGTAAGTGACATGAGTACTGTTTGATCCCATGATAGCCTGATGGACCTCATCCTGTAGATCCCTAATGATGACCATCCATTGTACTTTTTCCTGTGAAGAATCCCATGAATAGCCCTGATGGACCTCATCCTCTATGTGACACTGTATGTTCCTGTGAAGAATCCCATGAATAGCCCTGATGGACCTCATCCTCTATGTGACACTGTATGTTCCTGTGAAGAATCCCATGAATAGCCCTGATGGACCCATCCTCTATGTGACACTGTTTTTCCTGTGAAGATCCATGAATAGCCCTGATGGACCCATCCTTATGTGACACTGTATTTCCTGTGAAGAATCCCATGAATAGCCCTGATGGACCCACTCTATTGACACTGTATATCCTGTGAAGAATCCCATGAATAGCCCTGATGGACCTCATCCTTAGTGACACTGTATGTTCCTGTGAAGAATCCCATGAATAGCCCTGATGGACTCACCTCTATGTGACACTGTATGTTCCTGTGAAGAATCCCATGAATAGCCCTGATGGACCCATCCTCTATGTGCACACTGTATGTTCCTGTGAAGAATCCATGATAGCCCTGATGACCCCAGCTCTATGTGACACTGTATGTTCCTGTGAAGAATCCCATGAATAGCCCTGATGGACCTCACTCTTCTATGTGACACTGTAGATCCTTGAAACTATACCCATAATAGCCTCTGAGGACCTCTCTCTATGTGACACTGATGTCCTGTGAAGAATCCCATGAATAGCCCTGATGACCCACCTCTATGTGACACTGTATGTTCCTGTGAAGAATCCCATGATAATAGCCCTGATGTACCCAGCTCTATGTGACATGTATGTTCCTGTGAGAATCCCATGAATAGCCCTGATGGACCCAGCCTCTATGTGACACTGTAGTTCCTGTGAGAATCCCATGAATAGCCCTGATGGACCCACCTCTATGTGACACTGTACGTTCCTGGAAGATCCCATGAATAGCCCTGATGGACCCAGTCTCTATGTGACACAGTACGTTCTCTGATGTGAAGATCCCATGATAGCCTGATGGACTCCTCTATGACCATGTATTCCTTGAGACCCAAATAGCCTGATGGACCCTGCTCTATGTGACACTGTATGTTCCTTGAAAATCCTAGTACCCTGATGACCCCAGCATCTATGGACACTGTATGTTCCGTGAAGATCCCATGAATAGCCCTGATGGACCTCGTCTCTATGTGACACTGTAGTTCCTGTGAAGAATCCCATGAATAGCCCTGATGGACCTCATCCTCTGTGCACACTGTAGTTCCTGTGAAGAATCCCATGAATAGCCCTGAGGACTCATCCTCTATGTGACACTGTATGTTCCTGTGAGAATCCCATGAAAGCCCTAGGACCTATCCTTATGTGACATGTATGTCCTGTGAAGACCATGAATCCCTATGGACTCATCTCTAGTGCCACTGTATGTTCCTGTGAAGAATCCCATGATAGCCTGATGCCTCATCCTCTATGTGCCACTGTATGTTCCTGTGAAGAATCCCATGAATAGCCCTGAGGGAACTCATCCTCTATGTGACACTGTCCCTTCCTGTAAAGAATCCCATGAATAGCCCTGATGGACCCCAGCCTCTATGTGACACTGTATGTTCCTGTGATGAATCCCATGAATAGCCCTGATGGACCTCATCCTCTATGTGACTGTATGTTCCTGTGAAGAATCCCATGGATAAGCCCTGATGGACCTCATCCTCTATGTGACACTGTATGTTCCTGTGAAGAATCCCATGAATAGCCCTGATGGACCCCAGCCTCTATGTCACACTGTATGTTCCTGTGAAGAATCCCATGAATAGCCCTGATGGACCTCATCCTCTATGTGACACTGTATGTTGCTCTGAAGAACTCTATGAATAGCCTTGATGGACCTCATCCTCTATGTGCACACTGTATGTTCCTGTGAAGAACTCTATGAATAGCCCTGATGGACCTTATCCTCTATGTGACACTGTATGTTCCTGTGAAGAACTCTATGAATAGCCCTGATGGACCTCATCCTCTATGTGACACTGTATGGTCCTGTGAAGAATCCCATGAATAGCCCTGATGGACCTCATCCTCTATGTGACACTGTATGTTCCTGTGAAGAATCGCATGAATAGCCCTGATGGACCCCAGCTTCTATGTGACACTCTATGTTCCTGTGAAGAATCCCATGAATAGCCCTGATGGACCTCATCTTCTATGTGACTGTATGTTCCTGTGAAGAATCCCATGGATAGCCCTGATGGATCCCACGCCTTATGTGACACTGTTTCTTCCTGTGAAGAATCCCATGAATAGCCCTGATGGACCTCATCCTCTATGTGACACTGTCTGTTCCTGTGAAGAATCACATGAATAGCCCTGATTGACCTCATCCTTTATGTGACACTGTATGTTCCTGTGAAGAATCACATGAATAGCCCTGATGGATCCCAGCATCTATGTGACACCGTATGTTCCTGTGAAGAATCCCATGAATAGCCCTGATGGACCTCATCTCTATGTGCACACTGTATGTTCCTGTGAAGAATCCCATGAATAGCCCTGATGGACCTCATCCTCTATGTGACACTGTATGTTCCAGTGAAGAATCCCATGAATAGCCCTGATGGACCCCAGCGTCTATGTGACACTGTATGTTCCTGTGAAGAATCCCATGAATAGCCCTGATGGACCTCATCTCTATGTGCACACTGTATGTTCCTGTGAAGAATCCCATGAATAGCCCTGATGGACCTCATCCTCTATGTGACACTGTATGTTCCTGTGAAGAATCCCATGAATAGCCCTGATGGACCTCCTCTATGTGCACACTGTATGTTCTTGTGAAGAATCCCATAAATAGCCCTGATGGACCCCAGCCTCTATGTGACACTGTATGTTCCTGTGAGGAATCCCATGAATAGCCCTGATGGACCCCAGCCTCTATGTGACACTGTACGTTCCTGCAAAGATTCCCATGAATAGCCCTGATGGACCTCATCCTCTATGTGACACTGTACGTTCCTGTGAAGAATCCCATGAATATCCCTGATGGACCACAGCCTCTATGCTGCACACAGTACGTTCCTGTGAAGAATCCCATGAATAGCCCTGATGGACCTCATCCTTATGTAACACTGTATGTTCCTGTGAAGAATCCCATGAATAGCCCTGATCGACCCAGCCTCTATGTGCACACTGTATGTTCTTGTGAAGAATCCCATAAATAGCCCTGATGGACCCAGCCTCTATGTGACACTGTATGTTCCTGTGATGGAATCCCATGAATAGCCCTGATGGACCCCAGCCTCTATGTGACACTGTATGTTCCTGTGAAGAATCCCATAAATAGCCCTGATGGACCCCAGCCTCTATGTGACACTGTATGTTCCTGTGAAGAATCCCATGAATAGCCCTGATGGACCCCAGCATCTATGTGACACTGTATGTTCCTGTGAAGAGTCCATGAATAGCCCTAATGGACCTCGTCTTCTATGCGACACTGTGCGTTCCTGTGAAGAATCCATGAATAGCCCTGATGGACCTCATCCTCTATGTGCACACTGTATGTTCCTGTGAAGAATCCCATGAATAGCCTGATGGACCTCATCCTCTATGTGACACTGTATGTTCCTGTGAAGAATCCCATGAATAGCCCTGATGGACCTCATCCTCTATGTGCCACTGTATGTTCCTGTGAAGAATCCCATGAATAGCCCTGAGGGACCTCATCCTCTATGTGACACTGTACCTTCCTGTAAAGAATCCCATGAATAGCCCGGATGGACCCCAGCCTCTATGTGACACTGTATGTTCCTGTGATGAATCCCATGAATAGCCCTGATGGACCTCATCCTCTATGTGACTGTATGTTCCTGTGAAGTATCCCATGAATAGCCCTGATGGACCCCAGCCTCTATGTCACACTGTATGTTCCTGTGAAGAATCCCATGAATAGCCCTGATGGACCTCATCCTCTATGTGACACTGTATGTTGCTCTGAAGAACTCTATGAATAGCCCTGATGGACCTCATCCTCTATGTGACACTGTATGTTCCTGTGAAGAACTCTATGAATAGCCCTGATGGACCTTATCCTCTATGTGACACTGTATGTTCCTGTGAAGAACTCTATGAATAGCCCTGATGGACCTTATCCTCTATGTGACACTGTATGGTCCTGTGAAGCATCCCATGAATAGCCCTGATGGACCTCATCCTCTATGTGACACTGTATGTTCCTGTGAAGAATCGCATGAATAGCCCTGATGGACCCCAGCTTCTATGTGACACTGTATGTTCCTGTGAAGAATCCCATGAATAGCCCTGATGGACCTCATCCTCTATGTCACACTGTATGTTCCTGTGAAGAATCCCATGAATAGCCCTGATGGACCTCATCCTCTATGTGACACTGTCTGTTCCTGTGAAGAATCCCATGAATAGCCCTGATGGACCTCATCCTCTATGTGACACTGTATGTTCCTGTGAAGAATCCCATGAATAGCCCTGATGGACCCCAGCCTTTATGTGCACACTGTATGTTCCTGTGAAGAATCCCATGAATAGCCCTGATGGACCTCATCCTCTATGTGACACTGTATGTTCCTGTGAAGAATCCCATGAATAGCCCTGATGGACCTCATCCTCTATGTGACACTGTATGTTCCTGTGAAGAATCCCATGAATAGCCCTGATGGACTCCAGCCTCTATGTGACACTGTATGTTCCTGTGAAGAATCCCATGAATAGCTCTGATGGACCCCAGCCTCTATGTGACACTATGTTCCTGTGAAGAATCCCATGAATAGCCCTGATGGACCTCATCCTCTATGTGCATACTGTACGTTCCTTGAAGAACCCCACGAATAGCCGTTAACGGAGATGAGGAACATTCCTCTTCTAGGAATTCAAGTTTGATATCTACTTGTAAATACTCTCCTACAAATGCAAGTTACACCCGATTTACACCTCATACTTCAAAATCTGGCTCGGGGTACCCACACCTGTGGTATCGGGGTTCAAACATTTGAAGAACCTCAGAAAACCAATCCCCAACATTGCTGAAACTAGCCTGAGTTAGCCTTAGGGACAGGACTCATCACAGTCCGTATCCCCTCTGGCCGCATGGTGGATAAACCCAAGCATTTTCAGCATGCTTTGTCACAACACTGTGCCACGCGGAAATGCTGAAAGTGGAGTGGAACAAACAAGAGCATCTAGTCAGTCAGTGTTTAGACAGACTTAGATGCTCCCGCGTCTTGCGACGCATGAGACAGTCAAGGCGCTCCACTGTGCACGGTCCTCAGCCAGCTCATCCTGGGTCGTCCTCTTTTTCTCTGGCCTGCTGGGGTCCATTTAATGGCTTGGTTTGCAGGTCTTGAAGAGGGTAATCTTAAGACATGACCCAGCCAGTGGAGGCGCCGTCTGCAGACGATGGTTGATACGGGGAGCTGTTTGGACCTCTCCCTGACGTCTTCATTTGGTATAGAGTCTGACCATTTGATGCCCAAGATCTTACGTAGGCACTTAGTATCAAAAGCGTCGAGTTTCTTCTCCTGGGTGGTCTTCAGTTGCCAGGTTTCACAGCCATATAGCAGCGTTGAAATCACAGTGGAGTTATGAAATTTCATTTTTTTGATTCCAAGGGAGAATTTCTTGCTGTTCCATATTTTGTTCAGCTGATTGAATGCTGATGTTGCTTTCCCAATACGATACTTCAGTTCATTGTCGAGGTCAATGGCGTTGTTGATAGATGTAGTGTTAGATGGCTTTATGTAAAGGCCCTCAGATACAAGTCTGTCCAACTCAGTATAGGTAAGTTGTTAAAAAAAATCATAAAGCGTGTGCCTGTGTCAGATAGAGACACAAACAGAATATCGAGCGAACGCGCGAGCGAGCGAGTGAGTGAGAGAGAGAGAGAGAGAGAGAGAGAGAGAGAGAGAGAGAGAGAGAGAGAGAGAGAGAGAATCACAGACAGACAGACAGACAAACGAGACAAAAAGACAGACAGACAGACCCAAACACACACAGACAGATACACATGAATTCTACCTCAGATTTGCTTATACGCACTCAGATGTCCAGATTCCACCGATTACATAACTTGACACCGTTTCAAATGGAACAGTCCCCCTCCCCATTCTTTCCCTCCCCTCCGTGCCCCAAAATAACCCGACACAGTTGTCACCCCCATCCTCATCCTACCCTCCGCCCCCAAGTCAGTTGTCGTTTGTCTAGACGATGGGCGAGTTTGGGATTGCTGGTTCCTTTGGCGAGGGCTACACCCGGGAGTCGGTGTCGTTTGGAATCAGCCCAACGCTCTCTCTCTCTCTCTCTCTCTCTCTCTCTCCACACACACACACACACACCACACACACACACACACACACAATGAGAGGGAAAAGAGTGGGATTGAAGGATGTCGTCTTTTTTTAACGACTGTGTTTGTTTTGTTTACGTTATTTTAGAAAGGGTGTTGACTTCTATTGCTGGTTCTCTTGTTCTGTGTAGCACTTTGTTGAAGTGGACACTGTTAATGTCATTTACTGTGGAGGTGGATAGAGGGCATGTGCACAAACATGAGCATGTTTGTTCATCATCGACACACACACACACACGCGCGCGCGCGCGCACACGCACACACACACACGCACACATACACACACACACATGAACACACACACACACACGCACACACATGCGCGCGCACGCACACACAAACGCACACACACACACACATTTGAGAGAGAGAGAAGAGAGAGAGAGAGAGAGAGAGAGAGAGAGAGATTTGATTGTTTACACGTTAAGCTTTTTCCTTAGCCAAGAGGATAACAATCGAGTCTATCTTTAGCAAAAGCAGAAATTTCACGTGCGCATCCACTCATTCATACATACGGCCACACCATCCCCCCGCCCGTCTCTTCCTCCCCTCTGTACCGTGCCATCTCAATCCCACTCCCACTCCCCACTCCCCGCAGCCTCTCCCTGCATTTATTGGGTCATCCTGAAATAAACTGGCGCTTTGTTTGAGTATCTTTCTTTTTTCTCACATGGATGGCTTCAGCTTCGTATTTAGAGAGTTCCTCCACAATATGTTCATAAGAGTTAGGTAGCTATACAACAACGTTTCGAGCTGTTATGGATGTACAGGAATTAAACTGAGAGAGAGAGAGAGAGAGAGAGAGAGAGAGAGAGAACACACACACACACACACACACACACACACACACACACAGATAGAGAGAGAGACAGAGACAGAGAAAGAGATAAAAAGTAATGCATGCAGTTCTGTGATTATACTGAAAACTGCTTGATTTCAAGTGCTTTGGGACATCTGACTGACTTTCAATGAATTATCCGAACTTCTGGTTATCAGATTATTGCTTCATTTCTGTCTTTTCATTTATATACTCGCTCTAGCTTGAAGCAGAGATTAAACGATCAGCTTACAATGAAATGAACTTCATTCAGCAGAATGTTTTCATATTTAGTTACATGTAAATATAACAGCCTATTTTTTAAGACGTTTATTGCTTAAATCTTAATAATACTGGTTTGCACACTCAGTTACAACTGTTTTTGAAGGCGAGAAAAAACAAACAAACGGACATCTCTCTACTCTCTGATTACGTTTCATAGGTATCTCTCTGACGTCCTCGACAGCGTTTAACATCAATCCTGACACATGGGAACAAACTGCTATGGATCGAGCTAGATGGCGCTACTCTATCCACAAAGGTGCCAGTTCATGTGAAGAAAGGACAGCTGCAGTGCAACAAAAGAGACAGACAAGGAAAGCCCGCGCCAGCAATCAAGAGTAGGTCTCCCACATTCCCTGTCCAAGCTGTCTTCGCACATTCTGTGCACACTCTGGCTTGATCAGCCACCTGTGTATCCACAAATCGCCTCACCCCCACCCCCATCCCTAACCTCTCAACACCAAGATGATTGAAGCGGTCCTCGTCGACTCGACGGAAGAACGAACAGCTCTTTGAGTTAGTGAATACGTCCACACATGTAAGACATGTTTTCTTTCTGGCCGGTACAATCTTGTGCATGTCCACCACAGTACAGGCATCTCAAACATACATGTCCACCACAGTACAGGCATCTCAAACGTACATGTCCACCACAGTACAGGCATCTCAAACATACATGTCCACCACAGTACAGGCATCTCAAACAAGCATGTCCACCACAGTACAGGCATCTCAAACAGCAAAAGAATGGTGGCTTACAAACACGATCTGCCGGGGTGAAACACGGTTAAAGGAAACATAACACCAGAATTGGCGCTGGTTTTGTAATTCAGTAAACAGACTGCTATTCTGCCTTGTTAATCATAGGACTGGCCGCTCTTTAGACTTGTCTAAATATCGTTAAATAAACATAAAATGATATTGTATGGTCCGTATCCATAGTCTATCTCATTACTTCGATAAATTCTTATATTGTGGTTAATCGACATATGTAATAGGCCTACTATTACACTACATACAACTTTACGACTCACAAACACATAAACATAGTGATACAAGTGTCAATGATAATGTGCCTTTTTTAGCAGCACACGGTGGTGTTGGTGCTGTAGATGTTTTATGGCAGTTATCGTGAAATGATACATCGTGCAAGTGCATCATTTATTTTTTCTCTGACAAGAACAGGGCACAGGGCTCGTGGCCTGGCGAGAGCTACGTTCAGCCTGTAGAAATGCATGACGACAGTTAGACTTACACGTATTCGAAAAAAAAAAAAAAACAAGATGCAAAGCATATAAACGTACTCCCAGTTTATCCTGAATACGCGTGAGATATTCCATAAAGAGGAAAAACCGTCTTGGGCTGGTGTAACCGTCAGTAATGGCTATTCTGGTAAACATCGGCTATCGTCTGTGACCTAAAATGAACATACTTACAAATTTTCAGAAAGATCGGCCAAGAACTTTGAGATTTTCCATAAAGAAGAAAACCATTATGGGCCGTTAGTAACGGCTCTAACGGTAAATTTAAACATCGGGCATCATCGGACCCATAATGAACATATCTACAATTTTTCAGAAATATCGGCCACGTACTTTCTGAGATATTCCATAAAGAAGAAAAACCATTACAGCCGTTAGTAACGGCTATAACGGGGTAAACTAAAACATCGGGCATCATCCGTAACCCATAATGAAGATACCTGCTAATTTTCACAAAGAACGGCCAAGTACTTTCTGAGATATTCCATAAAGAAGAAAAGCGTTACGGGCCGTTACAGCAGTTAGTAACGGCTATAACGGTAAACTAAAACATCGGGCATCATCCGTAACCCATAGTGAACATACCTGCTAATGTTCACAAAGATCGGCCAAGTACTTTCTGAGATATTCCATAAAGAAAAAAAAAACCGTTACAGGCCGTTACAGCCGTTAGTAATGCTATAACGGTAAACTAAAACATCAGGCATCATCCTTGATCCATAATGAACATACCTGCTAATTTTCACAAAGATCGGCCAAGTACTTTCTGAGATATTCCATGAAGAAAAACAGCCGTTACAGGCCGTTACAGCCGTTAGTAACGGCTATAAAGGTAAACTAAAACATCGGGCATTATTCGTGACCCATAATGAACATACCTGCTAATGTTCACAAAGATCGGCCAAGTACTTTCTGAGATATTCCATGAAGAAGAAAAGGCGTTACAGGCCGTTACAGCCGTTAGTAACAGTATAACGGTAAACTAAAACATCGGACATTATTTGTAACCCATAATGAACACACCTACAAATTTTCAGAAAGATCGGCCAAGTGCTTTCTGAGATATTCTATGAAGAAGAAAAACCGTTAGTAACGGCTATAACGGGGTAAACTAAAACATCGGGCATCATTCGTGACCCATAATGAACATACCTGCTAATTTTCACAAAGATCAGCCTAGTACTTTCTGAGATATTCTATAAAGAAGAAAAAGCGTTACAGGCCGTTACAGCCGTTAGTAACGGCTGTAACGGTAAACTAAAACATCGGGCATCATCCGTGACCTATGATGAACATACCTACAAATTTTCAGAAAGATCGGCCACGTACTTTCTGAGATATTCTATAAAGAAGAAAAAGCGTTACAGGCTGTTACAGCCGTTAGTAACGGCTATTACGGTAAACTAAAACATCAGGCATTATTCGTGACCCATAATGAACATACCTACAAATTTTCTGAAAGATCGGCCTAGTATTTTTTTAGATATTCTATAAAGAAGAAAAACCGTTACAGGCTGTTACAGCCGTTAGTAACGGCTATTACGGTAAACTAAAACATCAGGCATTATTCGTGACCCATAATGAACATACCTACAAATTTTCTGAAAGATCGGCCTAGTATTTTTTTAGATATTCTATAAAGAAGAAAAACCGTTACAGGCTGTTACAGCCGTTAGTAACGGCTATAACGGGGTAAACTAAAACATCGGGCATCATCCGAGACCCATAATGAACATACCTGCTAATTTTCACAAAGATCGGCCAAGTACTTTCTGAGATATTCCATAAAGAAGAAAAAGCGTTACAGGCCGTTACAGCCGTTAGTAACGGCTGTAACGGTAAACTAAAACATCGGGCATCATCTGTGACCCATAATGAACATTTCTACAAATTTTCAGGAAGATCGGCCAAGTACTTTTTAATATATTCTAAAAAGAAGAAAAACCGTTACAGGCTGTTACAGCCGTTAGTAACGGCTGTAACGGGGTAAACTAAAACATCGGGCATCATCCGTGACCCATAATGAACATTTCTACAAATTTTCAGGAAGATCGGCCAAGTACTTTTTAATATATTCTAAAAAGAAGAAAAACCGTTACAGGCTGTTACAGCCGTTAGTAACGGCTGTAACGGGGTAAACTAAAACATCGGGCATCATCCGTGACCCATAATGAACATACCTGCTAATTTTCACAAAGATCGGCCAAGTACTTTCGGAGATATTCCATAAAGAAGAAAAAGCGTTACAGGCCGTTCTTTAAGAACTGGGAGTACAAAAATTTAAATCCTTACAATTATTGTCCAGTTGCAGACCATATGGTTTAAATGGGGACTTAGTCTATTCACTTTGTAAGATGGGTGTGGTGGGTGGGTGGGTGGGTGCGTTTGCGCGCCCGCATAGGTGCGTGTGTGTGTCTGTGTGTGCGTGTGCGTGTGTGTGTGTGTGTGTGTGAGAGAGAGACAGATAGAATGCGTGTGTGTGCGCGCGCGCGCCTTGAGATAAGAGAAACAAGTGGAGGAGAGGTGGGAGGCGTGAGTTTGCCCAAAATTAAGTAGATTTCCGATTTAGACAAGCAACACGTGACCAGATTGTCTTTTGGTTCTCCCCCCCCCCCCCCCACCTCTCTCTCTCTCTGTGAGTGAGTGTGCGTGCGTGTGTGTGTGTGTGTGTGTGTGTGTGTGTGTGTGTGTGAAACACACGACTAGCTTAAGGACATTTTAAAATCTACAGGAGAAAGTGCTGGCATACTTAGAGGGAAAATTTTACTACGACTCATTGTATTATACTTTCATGTGGAAAAATAAAACCAATAATTGTGATTGTTGCTGGATTGTTTTATACAGAACTGAAATGAATTTAAAGGCCTTTTCCAAATCATTTCATACGACAAAGACTTGTATCTAGGATGAAAAAAAAGACCGAACTTCAAAGGTGACATCCAGCACTTGAAAACATCATGTCAGAGTAACGAGGAATCTGAGAGCGGTAGCACGCACGGATCGGGGCGCTGATAAGACAACTCTTCTTTACAGGGCTCTGATCCGCTCCAGACTGGATTACGGCTGTGTGGTCTGTGGTTCCCTCAGGCCTTCCTATCTGAAAACTCTTGATCCCATCCACCATCAAGGCTCTGACTCTGGGTGCATTCTGTACCACCCCTGTTTACAGTCTGTGTGGTGTGGCGGAAGAACCACCCCTCTCCAACCATTGGCTGAAACTTTCGTTGAACGATTGTCTGAATCTCTTCTCTGAACCCTAGAAACCCTGCCTATAACTGCTTATTTGAACCGAAAGTCCTCGAAAATTTTGATGACAACCCAAGATCCATTCCACCTTTGGGCATTCGTATTCTTCCCCATTTAAACAGTGCAGACATAGACCTTGGAGTCGTGTGTGATTCGTCCAAATTTCCTGACGACCCACCATGGACTGTTCTCAGAGATCCGCTCTGACCTGACTTCATGTTGCAGAATGCGCCAGCTCTTTGGCATACAAGACACTTTTTGTGGAACCTTGTACTCAATTTCCATCCTTCCAAAGAATCTGATGGATCCAAATCTGAAGAGGGGGTTGCCCCTGCTGCGTCTTTCGCCACAGCTTCTTCTCAGAGATGTTCTGTATCCACTCCCACTGACAGGTCCGTCTACACTGCTGAGTTGACAGCATTGGCCCTCGCTCCTCCACTGGTCCCTGACCCAACACGTAGTGACTTCCTCGTTCTGTTGGACTCCCTCTCTGCTTTGGAGGCCATTGCTGTACCCTCAGCTGCTGATATAGTTTGAACTGTACACCTCTCTGAAATCTGATGGATACAACATTCTTCTAGCTTAGGTCTTCGGTCCTGTTGTCATTCGAGGCAATGAAGTGGTAGATCAACCTGCCAAGAATGCCGCAGATTGTCTCTAAAACCCTAAGCTCAGGCATATGTCAAAGCCCTCTGGCAAGAAAAATGGAACTTGCAGACGGATAACAAACTCTTCCAGAGTTGTCCAAACCTGCAAGATTTTACTGTGGGCGACGGGGACAACCGTAAAGAAGTCTTGTGCCGTTTGCACACAGGCCATTTCTTTTACACCCGCTCGTGTCTTTTAAAAGGTAAAGAAGCTCTGTGGTGCATTCCATATGATGCATCACTCACAATAAATATGTTTTTAAAGAGTGTTGAGACTTGCATTACAGAAATAAACATTTCTCAGCAGACTCCATAAAAATCTTGTTCAGAGGTGTCCCACCTCATATGATTTTTTTAGCTTCGCAAAACACACACACACACACACACACACACACACACACACACACACACACACACACACACACACATATTTTCTAACATTTTGCGAAGGAAATATTTTAACGAAATTCCTGTGTGATTTTAGAAAATCTGTTTCAGTGAGTCGTGTTTGCATTTTCCCCTTTTAATCCGACTTCAGAGTGGACTTCAACGAGGTGACAGCCCTGATGTGGCCCTTTGCGGTCGGCTGGGCTGTAAGCAACATTATCTACCTATCTATCTGAACTTGAAAGTACCTGATTTCCCAGCCTGATGGTTGATATGGATTGGACTTTTCCATGACAGCTGTGCACAGGGGGTGAAGGTTCTCTTTGTGCTGGGATGTGACCACGGAGAGGTCTTGATTCACCTCACTTCCCCCTGTCCCCAGCTGTGAAAACCTGAGAACACATCAGCTCGAAAAGAAAACCTTTTTCTTTTCGTCGGCAGCACGGCTTGGAAAAGACCGTCAGAGATGTGTTTACTTCCCTTGAAAGGGAAGTCATTTCAACAATGCCGAAGCAACAACTGCCAATGAACGATAAACTCCGTACATACTGGACTGAAATCGTTTTAAACGTTTTTTTGTAAGTCCATTAAAGCAGGTAATAAAACTCAGCTTGACCATAAACATTAACTGCCATGTTCTTGGAAAGAAATCGTTATGGAGTGCCGTTTCCTGCGACAACGTTTCGGTCATTTTATGAAAACAATCGGTCCAGCGTCCGATATCCGACGCTCAGATCAGAGAGAGAGAGAGAGAGAGAGAGAGAGAGAGAGAGAGAGAGAGAGAGAGAGAGAGAGAGACAGACAGAGAGAGACAGAGAGAGACAGAGAGAGAGAGAGTCTGATTGTCTGTCTGCGCGCGTACCTCTGTGTGTATGTGAGTGTTATCATTTTTTTCTGTTGACGTTCTTGTAAGGGTTTCTTGGGGGAGGGGTGGGGAAGTGGGGGGTGGCGGTGGAATGGGAGTGGGGCATGGAAGGGGGCGGGGGTGTTGATGCCGCGGCTGGTTTATTTGCCTTTTTTTATGTTGTTGACGACTGTTCACAAAAGACGTCCAAATGTTTGGCAAACTACTATGGCTTCCATGTCAGCTTCCGACAGACAATTAATCTGGCATTGACAGCGTTCCGGGTTCGTTGTTTTCTACATGATTATGGTGGGGTAATCGCTGTATTCTACGTAATCATGGTGAGGTCCTCTTTCTTTTCTGTATAATCATGGTGTGTGTGTGTGTGTGTGTGTGTGTGTGTGTGTGTGTGTGTGTGTGTGTGTGTGTGTGTGTGTGCATGAGTGGGAATGACCACACAGTCGCTCCAGACTGACCATGGTGGGTGAAGTAGCCCTAGACAACGCTCAGAGCACCTGGTCTGGCCCCTCCCTCGTGCTGCAGAAATCAGAGCTCAGAATGTCACACTGCACATAGGACCAAGTCAATAATACAACAGACAACGCTCAGAGCACCTGGTCAATAATACAAGAGACTGGGTTGGAGTCCGCTTTGAAAACGAGACGTGGACTCCAAGGCACAACGGGAAGGACGTGCAGTACATCAACACTTCATATCCTTCATGGACTTTTCCTGTACGACATTGTACCACAAAAACACAACCTTCTGACTCACCAGCAGGGTGAGCACTGTAGGCCTACAGAGGAGGGTGGGAGGGTGTGGGGAGGGCAGTTCCGCTGTTGACAGAGTCCCAGAAGGCCTGATCCGCCCGTGGGCAGCTGTGGCTGCTGCTGCTTGCAACGTTTCTACTTGTATCCCTTCGCCGTTCACCCCGGATCACAAGGACTGGACAGACATGGTGGAGGACAGCGAGACACGGGTGGATGGTTGGGGTGGGTCAGAGTGGTTCAGTCACCACAGTGATCATCATGACTGTCAGAGTGGTTCAATCACCACAGTGATCATCATGACTGTCAGAGTGGTTCAATCACCACAGTGATCATCGTGACTGTCAGAGTGGTTCAATCACCACAGTGATCATCATGACTGTCAGAGTGGTTCAATCACCACAGTGATCATCATGACTCTCAGAGTGGTTCAATCACCACATTGATCATCATGACTGTCAGAGTGGTTCAATCACCACACTGATCATCATGACTGTCAGAGTGGTTCAATCACCACAGTGATCATCATGACTAGCAGTGCGGTTCAGTCACCACAGTGATCATCATGACTGTCAAAGTGGTTCAATTACCACAGTGATTATCATGACTGTCAGAGTGGTTCAATCACCACATTGATCATCATGACTGTCAGAATGGTTCAATCACCACAGTGATCATCATGACTGTCAGAGTCGTTCAATCACCAGCACAGTGATCACAATGACTGTCAGAGTGGTTCAATCACCACAGTGATCATCATGACTGTCAGAGTGGTTCAATCACCACAGTGATCATCATGACTGTCAGAGTGGTTCAATCACCACAGTGATCATCATGACTGTCAGAGTGGTTCAATCACCAGCACAGTGATCATCATGACTAGCAGTGTGGTTCAATCACCAGCACAGTGATCATCATGACTAGCAGTGTGGTTCAATCACCAGCACAGTGATCATCATGACTAGCAGTGTGGTTCAATCACCAGCACAGTGATCATCATGACTAGCAGTGTGATTCAATCACCAGCATAGTGATCATGACTAGCAGTGTGGTTCAATCACCAGCACAGTAATCATCATGACTAGCAGTGTGGTTCAATCACCAGCACAGTGATCATCATGACTGTCAGTGTGGTTCAATCACGAGCAGAGTGATCATGACTAGCAGTGTGGTTCAATCACCAGCACAGTGATCATGACTACCAGTGTGATTCAATCACCACATTGATCATCATGACTAGCAGTGTGGTTCAATCACCACAGTGATCGTCATGACTAGCAGTGTGGTTCAATCACCACATTGATCATCATGACTAGCAGTGTGGTTCAATCACCAGCACAGTGATCATGACTAGCAGTGTGGTTCAATCACCAGCACAGTGATCATGACTAGCAGTGTGGTTCAATCACCAGCACAGTGATCATCATGACTAGCAGTGTGGTTCAATCACCAGCACAGTGATCATCATGACTAGCAGTGTGGTTCAATCACACACAGTGATCATCATGACTAGCAGTGTGGTTCAATCACCAGTACACAGTGTGATCATCATGACTAAGCAGCGTGGTTCAATCACCACGCAGTGATCATCATGACTAGCAGTGTGGTTCAATCACCACAGTGATCATCATGACTAGCAGTGTGGTTCAATCACCACAGTGATCATCATGACTAGCAGTGTGGTTCAATCACCACAGTGATCATCATGACTAGCAGTGTGGTTCAATCACTCACAGTGATCACATGACTAGCATGTGGTTCAATCACCAGCACAGTGATCATCGTGACTGCAAGTGGGTTCAATCACCACACAGTGATAATCATGACTAGCAGTGTGGTTCAATCACCACAGTGATCATCATGACTAGCAGTGTGGTTCAATCACACACAGTGATCATCATGACTGTCAGAGTGTGTTCAATCACCACAGTGATAATCATGACTGCAGTGGTCTTCAATCATCAACACAGTGATAATCATGACTAGCAGTGTGGTTCAATCACCACACAGTGATCATCATGACTAGCAGTGTGGTTCAATTACCACAGTGATCATCATGAGTGTCAGTGTGGTTCAATAACCACAGTGATCATCATGACTGTCAGTGTGGTTCAATCACACATAGTGATCATCATGACTAGCAGTGTGGTTCAATCACCAGCACAGTGATCATCATGACTAGCAGTGTGGTTCAATCACCACAGTGATCATCATCACTAGCAGTGTGGTTCAATCATCACAGTGATCATCATGACTAGCAGTGTGGTTCAATCACCAGCACAGTGATCGTCGTGACTGTCAGAGTGGTTCAATCACCAGCACAGTGATAATCATGACTGCAGTGTGGTTCAATCACCAACACAGTGATACTCATGACTAGCAGTGTGGTTCACATCACCACAGTGATCATCATGACTAGCAGTGTGGTTCAATCACCACAGTGATCATCATGACTGTCAGAGTGGTTCAATCACCAGCACAGTGATAATCATGACTAGCAGTGTGCTTCAATCATCAACACAGTGATAATCATACTAGCAGTGTGGTTCAATCACCAGCACAGTGATCATCATGACTAGCAGTGTGGTTCAATTACCACAGTGATCATCATGAGTGTCAGTGTGGTTCAATTACCACAGTGATCATCATGACTGTCAGTGTGGTTCAATCACCAGCATAGTGATCATCATGACTAGCAGTGTGGTTCAATCACCAGCACAGTGATCATCATGACTAGCAGTGTGGTTCATTCACCACAGTGATCATCATGACTAGCAGTGTGGTTCAATCACCACAATGATCATCATGACTAGCTAGTGTGGTTCAATCACCAGCACAGTGATCATGACTAGCAGTGTGGTTCAATCACCAGTACAGTGATCATCATGACTAGCAGTGTGGTTCATTCACCACAGTGATCATCATGACTAGCAGTGTGGTTCAATCACCAGCATAGTGATCATCATGACTAGCAGTGTGGTTCAATCACCAGCACAGTGATAATCATGACTAGCAGTGTGGTTCATTCACCACAGTGATCATCATGACTAGCAGTGTGGTTCAATCACCACATTGATCATCATGACTGTCAGTGTGGTTCAATCACCACAGTGATCATCATGACTAGCAGTGTGGTTCAATCACCAGCACAGTAATAATCATGACTAGCAGTGTGGTTCAATCACCACAGTGATCATCATGACTAGCAGTGTGGTTCAGTCATCACAGTGATCATCATGACCAGCAGTGTGGTTCAATCACCACAGATATCATCATGACCAGCAGTGTAGTTCAATCACCACAGTGATCATCATGACTAGCAGTGTGGTTCAATCACCACAGTGATCATCATGACTAGCAGTGTGGTTCAATCACAAGCATAGGGACCAACGACCATCTGTCTATATTGGGTTGTTGGCTCAGCATACACAGTGATCATCATGACTAGCAATGCGGTTTAACGGTTAACATAGTGACAAAACCATCACCTATCTACTGTGAGTTGTTGGGTCAACATACACAGTGATCATCATGACTAGCAATGCTGTTTAACGGTTAGCACAGTGACAAAACCACCACCTGCCTACTGTGGGCTGTGGGCTCGGGATACACAGTGAAACAACGACAAGCATCAAACAGACAGGACTGCATCGCTAACTCAAAGCAAAACACAAAAATAAATATGTATTTTTTAAAAACATACATACAAACAGAATCAACATCGATTATGTCTTTCTCCCCCTACCCGTTCAGTTCTCTTTCCAACCCCACACCTCACCTCACCTCAGAACCCAGTTCCATCTCCTCACATACACTAGAATAGATGAATAGATGAATAAAGCCATTGTTGTCAGAAACTAGGCTGACTGTCAGTATCATGCCGGCAGAGTAGTGGTCTGTCTGTGGCCTGTCCTGGCAGTTTCTGTAAATTAGGTGTGTGCGCGTGACACCCGCCAACCGCAGGCCGCCATCTTTGATGAATTTTTGCGTGGACGATGGTTCAGGACACCCTCCTCTCTCTCTCTCTCTCTCTCTCTCTCTCTCCTCTCTCTCTCTCTCTCTCTCTCGGCAAGCTGCTCGTATCAAGAGGCACCTTGACCAGGTGGCTAGACAAAGCCCTTCAATAAAAATGTACGAGGGAAAGGTCTATCCGCAAAAGACACAAAGAAGTAGAGGAAGACAGGAAGGTATAAAAGGAACGAACGAGGAGCTTGAGGAAAGAGAAAACTATAGAAAGAAAGAAAGAGCAAAGGAAGGGAGAAAGAACAAAATACCAGAAAGGGATGGATAGGAAGGAAGGAAGGAAGGAAAGGAGAAGACAAAAATTTAAGAAGGGAAGGATAGAAACAGGAAGGAATAAAAACAGTATGGGAGAAATGTCGATAATCCTTTCACTGGAATCTGTTCATACAGCTTTTATATGTGGATGAATATCCCCATTAAATCTATTCCTCTAGCTCTCATGAGTGGACTAGCTGTTTTAACCCCCCCCCCCCCCCCTCTGCAGCTGTCTCTGTCTCCCTCCCTCTTCTCTTACCTCCCTTCTCATCTTCCTCTCTTTTATCTCACCGTATCTTTTACCCGTCATCCCCTCCCCTCCACTTCCTCCCCTCCTGTCCCCGCCTGCAAACGTCTCTGTCTTTCCCCAAACCTCTTCACTTTCTGGTCACGATTGTTTCCCCTTAGACCCGCTTCGAATCTCGACATAGCTTTGCTTCACATTATTGTGGCATTGTAAATTCCACACATGATTCCGTATCGCACAAAAGGGACTCGTTGCTGATCTGCCCAATATGTTAATGAGTTTCAATGTCAAATTTGGAGGTGATCACACAAACACTGTGGGATTGTATGATTAACAAGAACGGATAGGCAAAGACATTAACAGAACGCGTTTAATTGGATGAATATACCACTTGAATTCAATCGTCCACATGCGCATAAATATACGAGTTAGACCTGTTCTTATAGTTTTATATGTGGATGAATAATCATTAAGATATCTTCCGTCTGTGGATGAATATTTGAGTTAAGCCTTTTCATCTGTCTCTTGTTTGTGGGATAGATCAACAACACACGGTGACGGTAATGTTAACGCAGAAACAACTTAATGACATCTAACAGCCGACACAGCTTGACACACGACCGACAAGGAGGAGGAGAACGCCAGTGAGAACTACATGATGATGTAACCGATGATAATGATGATGATGGTAATAAAGTGAAGAGACAGGAGCAGAAAAAACAGAACTCATGAAAAAAAAAACTAAATAAAAAAACGAAATGATTCAATAAAGGAGAACAGGAAGCGCCAGAAAAAAAGAAGACATATAAACAGTAAAACAGACATAAAAAAAGACTGACATATAGGCAAACAGATGGGCAAGAAGACAGATAGGCAGACGGACATGACAAGCAGACAGACGGACATGCAGACAGAGGGAGGGATAGACAGACGGGACAGGAAGACATAGGGAGGGACAGACAGACAGACATGCAGAGGGACTGACAGACAGACGGACATGCAGCCAGAGAGACAGACAGACGGACGGACATGCAGACAGAGGGACGGGCACACAGACGGACATGCAGACAGACGGAAGAACGAACAGGCAGACGGACAGGTAGACAGACTGACTTGCAGACAGAGGGACGGACAGACAGACGGATAGACAGAAGGAAGGACAGACAGACGGACAGAGGAAGGAACACACAGACGGACAGGCGGATAGAAGGAGGAACACACAGACGGACATGCAGACAAAGGGACGGACAGACAGACGGACATGCAGACAGACGGGCATACAGACAGAAAGACAGACAGACGGACGGACGGACAGACAGCAGACAGACATACAGACAGAGGGACAGACGGACAGACAGACAGACAGGGGAGTACCTGGCGGAGCAGACAGCCGGGGTCGCCTGGAGCAGAAGTGCTGCGAGCAGAGAGGACGACACTGCTTGGTGAAGGCCTCGTCCGCCTGCTGCCCCCGTGCCGCCTTGTCACAGCCACACCACCGTCAACACTCACACCCGTCAGCCACCACCCGTCAACCACACAACCACACACTGTCACAGCCACACCACCATCGATACTACCACACCGTCAGCCATACAACACCACGTCAA